>CM060884.1:2795000-3127500 GCA_030762935.1 Hymenopus coronatus
CATCATTTTTTTATTTTAAGTACTTCTTAACCTAAAGGTACCTCTTCGATCCCTTACTCGAGGGACTATGCCTTCACATGACCTCCCAAGCCATTCCTCAACAAACTATTCTTGCAAAGTCTATTCTTCTGTAACTGAGGGCGTTATATAGCATAAATAAAGTTACAAACGAGGGGGAATTACTGTGATATTAAATATACTAATTACTTTATAAAAAAAACACCAGTTCGATTCCCGGTACAGCTCGCATGGATCATATTTCATAGTTGGTGACACATGCTAATCTGGCACAAGTCCAAGACCTTGGCCCATAAATGCATTTACAACTGAATTGGGTACATATAACATTCTAATTCTCGCAGTCAAATCTTCGACTTCCGAAAACTGAGAGTGTACTTCTTAACCTAGAAGACTCCTTCGATCCCTGACCCGGACTCTAATTCCAAGGCTGAATAACTCTTGGAGGAATGGACATAGGGAGAGCGAATAAAACGAAAAATGGCTGCCTCAATCCCTGTACTTGAAAATTGATACAAATGACATAGATATCATTAGGATCTTTATTCGAATCTGTGATGGATCCGTTTTTATAACTTCGAAACTAAGAGCGGCATATAGAATAAATGAAGGTGGAATATTGGGATATTAAACAGACTAATAACCTTATAAAAAGTACTGCTGTACCTTTCAACACATTTCATGAGAACGTCTTTTTGAATTGCATATATATTTGAACTTTAAAAGCTAAAATAACAATTGGAGTGAGTAAGTAATGCACCATAAACAGACCTCACACACTCAGAAATACGAAGATACACTTAAATGAATTCTTACATCCACATGATAACGTCATCAGCGTCACCACTATTCAAAGTTTCTGGAAACACTTAAAAGCCTCTTTGGCATCTCTTGATGGTAATGCCACGAATGAAAATCAGTGGCGTAGCGTGAAATAACAAAATGGGAACGCTATAGTTTAAACTTCCTACTGCTGGAAATAAAAGGCAGAGGTGGGCAGTTGCACATTTTATCGAATATTGCGCCTATAAATTAAGTTTAAAATTGACAATGAAAACAACAAATAATAATGTTAATATGTTTATACTAAAAACAATAACACCCAACTAAACTGACTGATGCACAAATCCATTTATCGGTACTTCTTTGTTGCAATGTTCTCAATAAAGATGGCATTAGAAGACAGTTCTCCCAAGAGTTTTTTTCTACAGCTAAAATGCTTACGTTGCACAAAAGGTAATCAATCACCTTTGAATAATCACCTTGAGGTCATTGAGTTTCTTAAGCATGTTTTAATTTTCCTGAGTGTACTCATGGATCTCTCACTACTTGTTGTAGCAGGATATGTTACAACTAAACGCAATAGCTTGGTCACCGAGTCTAAGTTATTCATAACCAAACACTTCAGTACATTTTGTGGTGATAGCTGATTTTGATCATCTGCACAAATATTGAAGAGCTCATTTTAATGCTGGTCTGAATTAAAATAACGAGGATACTGCTTTATTAGTTTAGAAATTTTCGTCAGAGGAAATTCTTTCTTATCTTCCATGATTTTTTTTTTTCATTCAGTAATTCTACAAAATCGAGATGTGGAAAATCTTCAAATCTGGATTTCATTTGAAGAACTTAGCAGTCGATGAATTCATATGTCAGCACTTTCAATCTAGCCTTTTGAGAGTCACCAAAACTTACATTTGTATTCAACTGGATACTATTTTCGACACATTCTTCAATGAAAGCATCGCATCTTAGGTTTTGTATATTTGCAATGACGAGTTGTATTTCATTATGGCAAGCATTTATATTAACCAGTGACTGCAGAACACGTACTACAATTTTATTCACAAAGTAACACAATTGACATTATTTCAACAGTGCTCCGGATACAGAAACACGCCGGGGTACATGACTGAACGCTAGCGTATGTACGATAGGCATGTGAGGGGTTTGCGGAAGCGAGCGGGGTAGGCAGGTGAACGGTCAGGGGTTTGCGGGGAGGTCCTCCTAACCTTATAACATACAGGCTGATGCTCTCAGCCTTAAAGTTACGTCTTTTCAAGGCGCTCATAGTCCCCCTGATGTTCTACGCCTGCGAAATGTGGGGTATAGCAGCAGACTCCTGGCTTCTCTGGTTACAGCGGGTACAGAATAGAGGACTCCGGTCCATATATTCTGTATGTCGACGTTTCCCTTTGAGGCTACTACATGAAGCTTCGGCTCTCCTATATGTGGAAGATGTCATTAGGCGCCTGGCTCAGAAATTTTACGCCAGATTGGGCGAACATGAGAACGCACTGTCAAATCGCTGGGGGAGTACTTACCCACTGCACGCCGATACAGGCAGCTTAGGTTTCCCCGCATGGCTTGCGGGCACCCCCGGTAACAAGGGCTTCAAACCAGCCAACAGCAAATTAGCTGAACCAAGTACTCCCCCTCCCATTGGGAGTGGTTAATCATCAATTTTATTGTGTGTGTGTGTGTGTGTGTGTGTGTGTGTGTGTATAGATATATAAAATGTATACTTACATACTCCTTTTTATGTGTTAATGAGCTTATTTTATTCTTTGTATTTTGCTTACCGCCTCACTAAAGGGCAGTCACTACCTAGAGCAATATGCTCATTGGTACATTCTATGTAAATAAATAAAATAAAAGTCTTCAACAAAAACAATTTTTCACAAACTAAACACCAGCGGAGCAGAGGAAATGGATGCTGCTCCTGAAAAATGCAACTGTTTAAGTCTATCTAGCGCTCCCTCCTTAACATCATCATCCAAAACCTCAAAATACAAAACCTCAACCTTCTCCTCATTCCTGTGGTTAAACTCTTACCAGGGTAGGTACACAGCAATACACCTAGGCTCACCACGAGTCTACCAGATCTCCCACTATATCATTCCTGTGGTTAAACTCTTACCAGGGTAGGTACACAGCAATACACCTAGGCTCACCACGAGTCTACCAGATCTCCCACTATATCATTCCTGTGGTTAAACTCTTACCAGGGTAGGTACACAGCAATACACCTAGGCTCACCACGAGTCTACCAGATCTCCCACTATATCATTCCTGTGGTTAAACTCTTACCAGGGCAGGTACACAGCAACTACACCTAGGCTCACCATGAGTCTACCAGATCTCGCACGCACACACATTTCAGCGTACGCTGCTGTTTTCGAACGGAACGAATTGACACGTAAATCTTGTGTTTGCTAGCTAGGCTAATTATAGCTGCTCAAGAGTATGATCTGCGAAAAAAAATCGCAATTAAGTGATTGCATACTATAATTGTCCTCCTTTAAATCTATTAGAAAACAAAATAAATATAAATCAATTAAACACACAAAAATAAGGGGAACGCTCAGCGTACTAGCGTCCCCTAAAACGACGCTCCTGATGAAAATATGATTTACTCAGAGAGAACACAACAAATAACAAATGAAAATGCTTTATATAAAAATATATAAGCAAGACAAGTAATGCTATGGAATGATAAATATCAATTTTATTATAAATACATGCTTCCAAGAATCCTTTAAACAAAAACGGGAGGGTTACCAAAATACTATCATTGTCATTTTTCACAAATGCCAGATGATTGCCATAAACACGCGCCGGTCTCTTTTCATATATCTCTCCCAATATACCAAAGAAAACATTTACCTGGAGGAATTCTTGAAATAGCCAAAGTAATATGAACGAGTTTCCATTAATGTTTGCAAAACTCATTACAGCCAATGCGGTATGTTGTGTTCAGGAAAGAGGTCAGTTTCATTCATATGAGGTTAAGCGGTATGTTGTGTATATGAAAGTATATTTACCAAAGTAACTCTCAGAGGTGACAGGAAGTCCCTGGAATTTCCCTGGAGAGATGCTACCGTTAGAAAACATGTCGCATCAAATTTCATCATATGATTAAACAATCACAACTCGCCAAAAATATTGAAATGTTTCTTATGACATATGCGCAAGAAACAAGAAATGATTTCTATCAAAGTTAATGACAGTTTCATCATATGAACCCCAAACCCCTGCCCCCAAAAGGGGTGAAATGCTTCATACAGAGCATGCGCAAGAGACAAGAAATACGAGGGCGTGCTGAAAAGTAATGTCTCTAAATGTTTTATTTTGTTTGCAATATCGGTGGAGGTAACACATGTTATGCATATTACTTGGTCATCCTTCCCGCTTCACTAACACAAGTCATAACCCTCTGGCGCTGGAGGACTCCAATTTGTAGCATGAAACATGGCGGTGTGTAACATGACTATGTGCCCCGGTGGGCTGTTCGTGCTCGTAATGACGGTTCTAACCTCAACGTCTGTGACAGAGCGCGGAGTGGACGACCACTTACGGCAACTGATGAGACTCATCGGAATCGCGTTGATGAAATCATCAGGATGACACAGACACAGTTCGCAGATCAGTGTGGCATATCACGCGAGTGTGTACAAGCCCTGATTGCAGAACTGCTGTACAGAAATTTGTGTGCACGGTGGTGCCTTGTGTGCTCACCCCTGACATGAAACAGGGGAGACTTGACATCTGCCAACAATTTCTTTTGCGTTTTAAGCAGAGGGTGATGGGTTTCTTAACAACATTGTGACAGGTGATGAAAGCTGGGTGCACCATTTTGACCCCGAAAGCAAGAGAGCATCAATGGAGTATCGCTACCAAGGATTGCCGCCGCCAAAAAAGTTCAAAACGGTACCTTCGGCAGGCAAAGTCATGTTCACAATATTTTGGAGTGTTCAAGGTGTGGTGCATATGACATTCATGCCTAAAGGCACCGCCAAAACTTCTGCTAGGTATTGCAAGACCCTCCGCAAATTGAAAGCACATAGTCGAAGAGTTCGTCCCCACATGGAGCACCCTCTCCTTCAGCATGACAATGCAAGACCACACACGAGCGCTGCAACATGTGCAAGAATCGAACACCTTGGGTTCACTGTCATCGATCGTCCTCCGTACAGACCCGACTTGGCCCCATCCGATTTTCATGTTTCCTAGACTTAAAGAACACCTTCAGTTTGATGCTGATGAAGCGGTGCGAGCAGATGTGAGGATATGGCTCCATCAAACATTCTACAAACTGGGAGAAATGTGTTCGTCGCCAGGGTGACTATAATGAGAAATAAATGTGTAGACATGAAGAATAAAGATGTAGAATGGTAATACAATTTGTTTTATTTCAAACGTTTTAAGGCTGTTACCGGGAAAAAATCGGAGGCATTACTTTTCAGCACGCCCTCGTACTTTGTACCAATGAGAGTGCATTACAAGAAAAGTGATAAACTTTGTACAGCGCATGCGTTCTGAAAACCATATTACTATATAAATAATATTTCATTAACATATTTGACACATTTCCAAGCGCGAGTTATCTGTGTAACGAGGAAATAACAATTGAGAGCGTTTGCGCGCTATAAGCACGCGTCATTGTAGAAGTGTTTCATCACAGGACTACACACCATTCACTGAAATCACAATATTCACTTAAGTAACATGCATATTGAGTGTGATTAACAGGAGTTCAATCGCGAAGAATAGTTAAATAAATGAATAAACAGGGAAATTTGCATACATGTATTGCTCACATTTAAGAATATCGCTTATATGACTCATATAGAATCAATGCGCGGAAATATATGAACTTTAACAACTGCCAGCTAATTTCTTCATCACGTATGCATTAAATATCAAGACAGTGAAGCTTTCATTCAACAGGAGCGATTTTAATAAGTTTTTCTAGTTTTTATAAAACTAAAATCATCGGATATTTCGGATTTTACGGAACACAATGAAAAAATAAATGGACATATGTTCTTTCTTTAAACGTCATTTAATATCATTTGAATCCAAAGGGCAAAAACAGCGGAAAACTGCATATTATTATTATTATTATTATTATTATTATTATTAACATTCGTCGTTAGTAAATGCTTCATACGGACGACATTTTGAAGGCGGGATGGGACCAAATTCAATTCCACGTATATCCCATATATCGCATCAGAGGAATGAACGACAATCATCTTCGAATGCCTAGAGGTAAAATAGTTTTTACACTCATGGTATGTAATAACAATGTACATAGTAGTTGGAGAAGGTAGGTGTTGTATTCCACCCAAAAGTTCGACACCGGAAATATGGTTTAAGGTCCCAATGTATCCAAAAGGCATATTTATTTTCTCTATTTAGTACAAAGCGGATAAAGAAGGCATTGTATTCCATTGAAAATTCAATTCCGAGATTTGACCGCAAATAGACGTTTCGAGGTCCCGAAATAGAAAAAGATCTGTATGTGTTCACGCACCTGTAAAACCTGATAACTAAACAGGAACAACGTGATGTTAAAATACCTACCGATTGAGAAAGACATTTCAAATGTAACTCAGCAGAGTTTTATTTACTCTACTGCTTCTATCTAATAAGTATTGCACCCAAAATCGATTTTTCATAGGAAATACATGTTTTGAAGACCCCGTAACCAAAAAACATTTTTAGAAAAATGTTAGCGCATGTATATCTGAGGGTAGTACTGCACACAAAACAAAACAATACGATTTAAAATACCAAAATTTGTATTTAAATTTACTAGCTCGCGGTATTCCTTCAATTAGTTTCATTTGTAAACAAACTAAGCTGTCATTAACGGGAAGGAACTGTCATTTAAGTGTAGTATCTAGAGTTATTCCATTTTATTGACTTCATTTATAAACTACTTCAACACTTCTCAAAGTGCAAGTGACGTTCCGTTTCATCTCTCTTGCTTTACTGCATACAATGCAAAGAGAGCCGAGTTTCAACTTCAAACACATAACGATACATTATAAAAGATCTATCTAATACAATCCTTTCCGCTAATTCCCCTGTTTATAAAGAACAAAGGAATAAGACCGTTTCTGTTAATGTTTATCTCGAATAACATGAAGTAAACAGAAGAATAACGCTTAATTGATATTTTATATGCTATTTTGGCTATCATTGCTTTATATTCTGTTTTCTGAACCGACAGCTAAGCAGCAGAATAGGTCTTCCGTCGTCCGCTTTGATGGAAAGAGGCCGGAATCCTTCGGAACGAGCACAGCAAGCAGCGGGAGACCACAAATCGACAATGTACCATCAACATCGAGTGAGGGAATTCACACAGAATTATATGATGAGCCTGCACACTCAAAAAAATGCCTTTCAACATGATGTACATTGGCATTCAAGGGGCGTATTTTTAATATTAAACTGGAGAATACATTAGAAATACTTGACCCCAGAGTGTTCATGAATGTACAGACGAAATCTATCTTAAACAAGCAAGGTCAGGATTAAAAATGATTTGCTCTCTGGAAATTTCACATTTAACCCATAAACCTTCGGAAGAAAAGCAAGTTTCATCCTTCTTTAATTCAACGTCCAAGGTGAATCTTTTCACAACCAAATTGGATCAAACTTTTCATGCAATGACACAGGACATTTTGGAAAATATTTCAAAATTCGAAGGGCATGCCTCCTCGAAATCTGTTTGCAGTTCATGCTTTGGTGTCTTTTAATCCTCTGAACTACCAAAGTCTATGAAACAGGCGATCAAGGACTTGTAACATCTCCAGTTACATGCAATGAGAAGTTCTTGAAAAGATGTGCTAACGAGCAAGCGCTCAAAGCCCGATGTGTGCCAAGAATACTTAAGGTGACACAGCAGGAGTAGGTAATGGAGTCTAAGACATTTTCCAAAATCGTCAGATGTGTATTTTGAAGCGCAACCAAAGCACAAGTGGAAATAAAATACACAACTTAACTTAACCATCATCATCAGCTATCCATAACGTGGATGTATTAAAAGCAAAATGTATGAAAATAAATAGACTTTCTAGGAGGCCAGACATTCAATTCCATGTTTACACTTCTTCTTTCATGGAAAGAAGTCATGTTAGCATAGTGAAAGTGATGCTATAACATTTTAAACAGACTGGTTGCAACATGAGTGTCAAAGTACGTTTCCTTCATTCACATCTAAATTATTTCCCTTATAATTTAGGGGATTTTAGTGAGGAATAGGGTGAAGGATTTCACCAGGAACAAATATGGGAATGAGGTATCAAAGGAAATGGTGGCTGTATTGCTCTGAACAAGCTTCGTGGTGCACAGGATCGTGGGTTCGAGTCCCACCTTGGACATGGAAGTTTCTGTGTTTGTATATGTAAAAAAAAAAAAAAAAAAAACATGCGACAAGGTCAAAGAGCAACAAATTTGAAATACAACATTGAGGTAACACTATGAACGTGCTTATAATTATTAAGTAATGATTAATTGCTGACAAATAATAAATTCAAAGACCTGACGTGATAGGAGAAAATAGAGATGATTTTCGAATTCAGCACAAAAAATTCGTTTAAAATCGCACATCAGATTAAAGAGAAAAAAATAGTTTTGCAATGCAGAACGGTGAATGTACATTACCGCCGGAGGGACTCAATGAGGGGGGAGCAGGGGCTACAGAACTGTTTCAGGCAAATTCTGATCGTTCACCTTTTCGTGTTCGCTTCCACAATTCTTTTTACAGTTTTACTTATTGTTCATAAACGAGGATGAAACTTCTGTTATAACGTTCGAGGGATTTAATGTGTCATTTCTGAGTATAGCAACAAATCTGTGATCTTCTAGGCATTTGTTAAATTTGAACTTGTTTGAGTATAAATTCTCTCTTCTGCACTTGGAATTCAATTGCGAAGGCAGTTGTCACATTAAAACAAACAACTAGGTTTTCAAATAAGAATTTTGAAGCTAGATATTATAAGATGTATCTGTTACTACCCTTTCAAGTTGGTGTATTTGTTTACCATTTCAAAATATATTGATAGTGAGGATGGTTGCTCGTCGACTCTTCTCTATGTGGCCTTTCTAGATAGCTATAGCAAATGTAATCTCTCTCTCTCTCTCTCTCTCTCTCTCTCTCTCTCTCTCTCTCTCTCTCTATATATATATATATATATATATATATATATATATATATATATATATATATATATAAGTCGTGTTAGTCACACTATATATAACTCAAGTACAGCTGAACCGATTTGGCTGAAAATCAGTGGAGAGGTAGCTTAGAACCACCAGACGGACATAGGATACTTTTTATCCCGTTTCCGTGGGACGTGATATAAAACGTGGTATAACAAAACGCAACAGACAGCTAAACGCATTGTTGTCTATGGTGTTTATTTCGAGTTTCTATTAGCTTATTGTGCCGATATTATCATTAACAATGACGCGACCAAGACAATCGAAACTTTCCCGACTAAGGATTCGAAACATTGCGAATGAAATTGCACGTGAAGAGCAACTATCCAATTAAATTTTTAAACTCCTTGGATGTGCCTGGCTTGCCACCGCACAATTTACGACTAAAGGTTGGTCCGTAGTAATCATGCATCGAAACATAAACCAACCAAAACTGTGCAACGGAAGGCGTTTGGTGGTAAGTAAATTGATGAACAATGTGATTTACGCGACGATACTCAAAGGAAAATTCGAAGGCGAGGAAGCTCTCATTCCGAGGATCCTGATGATCCCAACCGATTTGCCGTTTGAGTTTAAACGACTTCAATTTCCGATCCGTCTTGCATTCGCCATGACCATTAACAAATCACAAGGCCAATCCTTGAAAAGTTGTGGTCTGAATCTAGAAAATCATGTTTTTCCCATGGTCAATTATATGTGGCATGTTCACGGGTATGAAGACCATCTTGCGCCTGATAATAAAACAAGAAATGTCGTCTATCACAAGATGCTTCACTGAAGAGAGCAACCCATGCACCAAAATACACGGCCAATAAATAATCATTAAAATACTTGATGTTTTGTATTTATATTTATTATCCTAATAAAAAATTGGGTAATCTTGCGTGCCAGGTTACCCTGTCATGGCGGGTACCGCGCAACGCCACGCAAGCAACCTCGTTTGACAACAGAACCCCAAAAAACAAGAAATCACTAAGGTCCTTAGCAAATAGTTTTCAATGCTTAGAGGTTTTTACTTAGCTTTCAATGACGTCATTTGGCGCGATTTATTTATTCCGGATGTAGTGACTTAATTTTCGAGGCGCGAAGTATTTCTTGCGGCACTTGCTGTGTATTCACTATGGGGAGCACACGTATAGTTGAGGTGATTTAACCTTAAAATAAACAAATAGACGGAAATCAGAACTATTACTGTTTTTGGTTGGCATAATAAACGGAGCCAGCGTCATCTGAAGAGAGAATACGAGGTAGTCCAGAAAGTAAGTTCCGTTTCAATTTATCTCCGCTGCAGCGCTGCGATCACAGTTCCGCACATGCGCGGTAGACGCTCTGTATCAAGGAGAAGAAACGTGCGCCATTTTGAGATCGCTGTCAGTCACATACGCTTTGTTGTGCTTGTTTACAATGTCGGTGTTGATTGAAAATCCCGTCGCTTGTGAAATCAGATCTGTGATTCGTTTTCTGAATGCTAGGAAAGTGAAACCAATTGAAATTTATCGGCAAATCTGCGAAGTTTACGGACAAAATGCGATGAGTGATTAAATGGTGAGAAGATGGGTCCGACAGTTCAATGAAGGACGTAGTGAAGTGCACGATGAAGGACGAAGTGGGCGTCCATCTTTGGTTACAGAAGAACTGGTTCGCGCGATTGATGACAAGATCCAGGAAAACCGCAAGTTTACAATTAGTGCTCTCGCTATGGAATTTCCCCAAAGCTCATAAAATTGTTACCGAAAAACTGAGATTTCGTAAACTTTGCTCACGTTGGGTACCAACACAAAACAAAACGGATGGGTAGCACACTTCAGTTTTTAACCCATTATGATGAAGACGGCGAAGAATTTCTGACACAGATAGTCACAGGAGATGAGGCTTGGGTTTCTTACGACACCCCTGAAAGTAAGCGGCAATCAGTGGAATGGAGGCACACTTCATCCCCAGCAAAGGTTAAGCCGAAACAAATCTTGACACCTCGAAAAATGATGTGCACAGTGTTCTGGGACTGGAAAGGCATCTTACTCATTGATTTCTTACCGCGTGGTCAAACAATCAAAGCAGATGTTTGTTGCGAGACACTTAGGAAATTGCGCCGCGCAATACAGAATAAGCGCCGAGGATTGCTGTCAAAGGGTGTTGTTTTTCCTTACGACAACGCACGACCACACACTGCAAATGTGACGAAAAACCTCCTACCATCCTCCGTACAGCCCTGACCTCGCTCCTAGCGACTTTCATCTGTTCTTACATCTCAAGTCTTTCCTTGGCGGTCAACACTTCAACAATGACGAAGAGCTGAAAGAAAATGTTTCCAACATTTTGAAGACACAGGCGGCAAACTTCTATGAAGAAGGTATACAAAAACTTGTGCCTCGCTATGACAAATGCCTGCAAAATTTCGGCAGTTATGTGGAAAAGTAGTTTAAGAGTTGTAGAATTTTGTGCAATAAATAATTATTCTGTATCTGTACACAATTTAATTTTATTACCAAACGGAACTTACTTTCTGGACGTACCTCGTATATATTTAAAATCGCCAGGGAATGGGGAAGCTATGCTATTTGTTTCGTCAGTTTGGGTGACTATTTTTATTTTAGTTAAACATTTCCTTTTCGTACATTATGAATCATTTCTCTTATATTTGTTATTATTACCCTTCCTATAGCTATATGTTCCCTTCGATTTTGAGGTTATTATTTCCCGCACTTTTGCTATTACCCTTCCTATTGTATATTTATTTTAGTTGAACATTTCCTTTTCGTACATAATGAATCATATTTCTTATTGTTATTATTGCCCTTGCTATAGCTATAATGTGTTCCCTTCGGTTTCGAGGTTATTATTTCCCGCACTTTTGGTTTGACTCATTTATTACATTGCTGATATTTTATAACTACTTTTTTATTGTAGTTGTCGTATATTTGTTATTATAGTATATTTATGTTAGTTAAACATTTCCTTTTCGTACATAATGAATCATATTTCTTATTGTTATTATTGCCCTTGCTATAGCTATAATGTGTTCCCTTCGGTTTCGAGGTTATTATTTCCCGCACTTTTGGTTTGACTCATTTATTACATTGCTGATATTTTATAGCTACTTTTTTATTGTAGTTGTCGTATATTTGTTATTATAGTATATTTATGTTAGTTAAACATTTCCTTCTCGTACATTATGAATCATTTCTCGCAGTTTTGTATTGACTCATTTATTATATTGCCGATATTTTATAACAACTTCCGTGTACTTGCTTTGACCTATTCAGTACATTGAGGAATGGTACCAACTGCTTCCTACTGTTGCATAAACGTAGTGGTTTTTAAATGTGCATGTTGTCATTCCGTATTGCGCAATGACAGCGTCCGCCATGACAGGGTAACCTGGTGCGCAAGATTCCCAAAAATTGAGCTTAATAAAATCCAAAATCTGCTTATTTATTGCTTCTAAGGCGGAAGAAAGTTCGCCGGGTCAGCTAGTAAATAATAATAATAATCCAGTGGGGAAGTACAGGCGATGCATGCATTTCTTGGTGCCTATACGGCATTATATAACATTATTTCTGCTGTGCCTCTCCATTAATATAAAATATTAATCGAGACAAAAATAAGCATTAATTGTATGTTGAAGAATCGATAAACACAATAAGGTAACAAACGTTTTTACTTTCTCTAGCAAGTGAGTTCTCAAGTGTACAATGTGCATAGTGAATAGAGAAGGTATTTCACCCAAAATTTCGATACCAAGATTTCACCGAATATATTATCTTTAGGGTTCTCTGAATTAAAAAAACAAAACAAAACGAAAAACCATTCATTTTTACTTTCTCTACGTAGTACACGGTATGTAGGCAGAGAAGATATTGCACTCCACCAAAAAATTTGATACCGAGATTTCACCGGAAATACACATTTTAGGCTCCCCTGAATGCAGAAAGCATTTTTAGAAAAGGGTCCTCGTGTGTGTTTCCGTGAGTCTGTGAACACGATAACTCAAGAACGAAAAGTTGATAAAATGCCAAACTTGGTATTTAAGTTTAGTATCTGCTCAGGATGCGGTACGAAAATGTTGAGGAAAATCCTTCCCCATCCCAAACTACCCTTTACATGGGAAATTTTTCGAAAACTTTGATTTTCTCAAAAATGACTAACGATTTTGATTTAAGTACGCTATATTAAAGATATTTACATGACAAGTAAAATGTATATCCTGAAATTTCTGGAAATAACCTCTGAAGAACTCTTCATTCTGGATGAATGTTGCTAGATTTTGTATAATTGTTAAAACGTACTACACAAACATGTAGATCTCATTAAAACACACAATTTATATTATGTACATTTTATTTTTCGTGGAGTTGATCGATTTTGAGATATTCCTTGTTATTGGTTTCGGTTTTAAAATACTTAAACATTTCACATATGAGAATTTTTAAACTCCTTGCAATATAAAGAAACGGATTTCATCCAAATCGTAATCAGCTTTCAAAAGATTTGACTATCGCTTTAGCCTAGTGTATTTCCCTTGTTTCCCATCTGCTTACAAGAAAGCAAGAAATAAGATCATTTCTGTTAATGTTTATCTCGATAAGCATGAAGAAGACAGAAGAATAAGCTTTTTAACAATAATTTTTACTGAGATGTAGAGAAAGTCATGTGAGCGCTAGGCATTTAACATATAAGATGGCTTTCACTTTGCAGTAGTAATTGAAGATTGGGAAAGTCGGTTTGTGATAGACGTTTTAAACAATTAGCAAACACTCACGATAAAGCTATAGGAAAGAACTTGCTCTTGCACGACCACGAGAGAAAGATAACAGCGGCGTCACGGTAAGTATTCCGTGAGCGACTTACCGTCTCAAAACATTTAAACATTTTCACTAAGGGCAAAGAATATCTTGGAGATGATTAGAGCCAAAAATCATTTATTTCATAAATCGTGTGCTTTAATAAGATGTGTACTTTGCGCAATATTTGTTTTTGATTTCTCACGGTTTAGAAATTATAAAACATCATTCAGAATAAAGAGAAAATCACAGGTTATTTACAGAATCCAATATATGCATTTTATAGTCATGCAAATATCTTAAAAATATGTAGTCTAATCAAACTCGTTAGAGTTCTTTTTGAGAAAATGAAAAATAACTACAAGTTTTGCACGTAAATTATGGTTTGGGTTCGGGGGATTCTCATGAAAATCTTTCTATTACTTCCTTGGAGGACAATCAAATTAAGCACATCGTTTAGTATTTAACTGCCTTTTTGCATGTTCTCTCTCTCTCCCTCTGTATCTTGCACTCTCTCTCGCACTCACGCACGCACATACACACGCACACGCAAACGCGCACACACACGCACATACACTCAAGCTCACACGCGCACACACGCACCCACACAAACATATACACACGCGCATATACACAAGCACACGCACGCACACACGCACGCACACGCAAACGTGCACACACACGCACACACGCATGCACACACGCACATACACACGCGCACACACATGCACACACTCACACATATACATTTTTCTAAATATGACTTTTTTCATAGTCTCAAAAACATTTATTTCCGGTGAAATTTCGATACTAAGTTAACAAAAAGAAAAATCTGATGTGTTACACTCACATGACTTTCTCTAGCTGTTCTACAAAGCTTCTTACATAACATTATTCTTCTTTCCGCATCTTGCTAATCGAGGTACTCATTAGCACAAAGTTCTTATTACTTAGTTCCTTATAAGTAGGAAAAAAAAAATAAGGGAATACTCTAGGTTAAAACCATACTCAAATGTTTTAAAAGCTGTCGTTATGCGATTGTCATTACAAATCCCTTCTTTTCTTGGCCAGGAGTAGAACAAAGGAAACCGCTCACTCCCGTAGAAAAAAAAAAAAAAAAAATTAAGTACTTCACTACTGAAAGTAATAACAATGAATACCTCGAAAACTGTAAGCTCCACGAGAAAAATGTATATGGCATAACTTGTGTATTTTAATAAGACCTACATTTTTTGTAAAGTAAGTTTTTGTCTATCTCTTACGGTTTATATGTTATGCCAAATTAAGCAAAATTCATCCAGAATAAACAGGTCTTTAGAAGCTATTCCCAGAAAATTCAAGATGTACATATTATTTGTCAGCTAAATATCTTTGATATACGATATTTAATCAAAATCGTTAGAGCCATTTTTAAGAAAATCAAAATTTTAGAAAAACGTTCCATGTAAAGGGTAGTTCGGGGTGGGGGGATTTTTCTCAAAATCTTCGTGTTGCAACCCTGGAAAATACTAAACTTAAATACCAAGTTTACCGACTTTTCGTTTTTGAGTTATCATGTTCACAGACATACGGACACACTAACACACGGACACACACACACACACACACACACACACACGGACCTTTTTGTGAAAATGCTTTTTTTGGATACAGGGGACCCTAAAACATATATTTCCGGGGAAATCTCGGTATCGAATTTTTGGTGGAATACAATACATTATACACTACGTACATAGTGCCTATAGAGAAAGTAAAAATCTGATGTGTACCATTCACATGACTTTCTCTATATCCCTGCAAACAATTAATCTTAAAAATCTTATACTTCTATTTACTTCATGCTAATCAGTAAAACATTAGAAGAAATATTCATATTACTTGCTTCCTTGTAAGTAGAGGTGAAATAAGGGAGTTTCATAGGCTAAAGTGATAATCAAAGGTGGTTGCTATGTCACTGAAGTTCCTTTGTTTGTATGGACTGCAGTTGACAAATTCGTGTATGAGAAAAGTATGTTTTTCATAGCAGAAACCAAAAACAATGAATGTCTCAAAAACGACCAACTCCACGAAAAAAATGTATATAACATAAATTGTGTGTTTTAACGTGCTCTACATTTTTTGTGTAGTAAGTTTTTGTCCATCTCTTGTGGTTTAGCAGTTATTCATAATTCTGTAAAATTCATCCAGAATAAACTACTCTTCAGAGGCTATTCCCAGAAAATTCAAGATAAACATTTTATTTGTCAGGTAAATGTCTTTAATATATGATATTTTAATCAAAATCGTTTGAGTCATTTTTGAGAAAATCGAAATTTTCGAAAACATTTCCATGAAAGGGTAGTTTGGGGTGGGGGGATGCTTCTCAAAACCTTCGTGTCGCATCCCTGGAAGATAACAAACTTAAATACAAAGTTTGGTATTTTACCTACTTTTCGTTTTTGAGTTATCGTGTTCATAGACACACGGACACACACACACACACACACACACACACACACACGGACCTTTTTGTGAAAATGCTTTTTTTGGATACAGGGGATCCTAAAACATATATTTCCGGGGAAATCTCGGTATCGAATTTTTTGTTGTAGTGCAATACATTCTCTATACACTATGTACATAGTGCCTATAGAGAAAGTAAAAATCTGATGTGTTACACTCACATGACTTTCTCTAGCTGTTCTATAAAGCTTCTTACATAACATTATTCTTCTTTCCGCATCTTGCTAATCGAGATACTCATTAGCACAATGTTCTTATTACTTAGTTACTTATAAGTAGGAAAAAATAAGGGAATACACTAGGTTAAAGCCATAGTCAAATGTTTTAAAAGCTGTCGTTATGCGATTGTCATTACAAATCCCTTCATTTCATGGCCAGGAGTAGAACAAAAGAAATCCGCACACTCCTGTCTGAGAAAAGTATAAGTACTTCATAACTGAAACTAATAACAATGAACACCTCGAAAACTGTAAGCTCCACAAGAAAAATGTATATAACATAACTTGTGTATTTTAACAAGACCTACATTTTTTTACTGTAAGTTTTTGTCTATCTCTTACGGTTTACTAGTTATGCAAAAAGAAGCAAAATCCATCCAGAATAAACAGGTCTTTAGAAGCTATTCCCAGAAAACTCAAGATATAGATATTATTTGTCAGTTAAATGTCTTTAATATGCGATATTTAATCAAAATCGTTAGAGCTATTTTTAAGAAAATCAAAATTTTCGAAAAAAGTTCCAAGTAAAAGGTGGTTTGGGGTGGGGGGATTTTTCTCAAAATCTTCGTGTCGCATCCCTGGAAGATACTGAACTCAAATACCAAGTTTGGCATTTTAGCTACTTTTCGTTTTTGAGTTATCGTGTTCAGACACACGGACACACACATACACACACACGGAACTTTTTCTGGAAATGCTTTTTACTTTCTCCATACGCTCTGTGTACGTAGTGTATAGAGTATTGCACTCCACCAAAAATTCGATACCGAGATTTCACCGGAAAGATATGTTTTAGGGTCCCCAATATCCAAAAAAAAACATTTTCACAAAAAGGTTCGTGTGTATGTGTGTGTGAGAGTGTGTGTGTGTGTCCGTGTGTCTCTGTGTCTGTGAACACGATAACTCAAAAACGAAAAGTCGGTAAAATACCAAACTTGGTATTTAAGTTTAGTATCTTCCAGGGATGCGACACGAAGATTTTGAGAAAAATCCCCCCACCCCCAACTACCCTTTACATGGAACTTTTTTCGAAAATTTTGATTTTCTCAAAAATGGCTCTAAAGATTTTGATTAAAATTTCGGATATTAAACATATTTACCTGACAAATGAAGTGTATATCTTGAATTTTCTGGGAATCGCCTGTGAAGAGTAGTTTATTCTGGATGAATTTTACTAAATTTTGAATGAATGCTAAACCGTAAGAGATGGACAACAACTTACTACACAAAAAATGTAGAGCACTTTAAACCACACAATTTATGTTATATACATTTTTTCGTGGAGTTCGTCGTTTTTGTGACATTCCTTATTTTTGGTTTCTGCTATGAAAAACGTATACTTTTCTCATACGAACTTGTCCACTCCTATCCATATAAACAAAGGAACTTCATTGACATAGCAACCAGCTTTTGACTATCACTTTAACCTACGGTTGTCCCTTATTTCACTTCTACTTACAAGGAAGCGAGTAATAAGATTATTTCTGCTATTTTTTTCTGATTAGCATAAAGTAAATAGAAGTATAAGCTTTTTAAGAAGTATTTGTTGCAGGGATATGGAGAAAGTCATGTGAATGGTACACATCAGATTTTTTGGATTCAGGTGGTCCTAAAACATGTATTTCCGGTGAAATCTCGGTATCGAATTTTTGGGTGGAATGCAATACTTCTCTATCCCTACATACACTGTACATATAGGGCTAGAGAAAGTAAAAATCTGATGTGTACCATTCACATGAGTTTCTCCATATCCCTGCAACAAATAATTCTTACAAAGCTTATACTTCTATTTACTTAATGCTAATCAGAAAAAAAAAATAGCAGAAATAGTCTAATTACTCGCTTCCTTGTAAGTAGAAGCGAAATAAGGGACAACCATAGGTTAAAGTGATAGTCAAAGTGATGGTTGCTATGTCAATGAAGTTCCTTTGTTTATATGGATAGGAGTTGACAAGTTCCTGTATGAGAAAAGTATACGTTTTTCATAGCAGAAACCAAAAATAAGGAATGTCACAAAAACGACGAACTCCACGAAAAAAATGTACATAACATAAATTGTGTGGTTTAATGTGCTCTACATTTTTTGTGTAGTAAGTTTTTGTCCATCTCTTACGGTTTAGCAGTTATTCAAAATTTAGTAAAATTCATCCAGAATAAACACCTCTTTAGAGGCTATTCCCAGAAAATTCAAGATATAAATTTTATTTGTCAGGTATATATGTTTAATATACGAATTTTTAATCAAAATCGTTAGAGCAATTTTTGAGAAAATCAAAAATTTCGAAAACAGTTTAATGTAAAGGGTAGTTGGGGGTGGGGCGCTTTTTCTCAAAATATTCGTGTCGCATCCCTGGAAGATACTAAACTTAAATACCAAGTTTGGTATTTTACCGACTTTTCGTTTTTGAGTTACCGTGTTCACAGACACACGGACACACACATACAGATACACACACGCGCGCGCGCGCGCGCGCGCGGACCTTATTATGAAAATGCTTTTTTTGGATATTGGGGACCCTAAAACATATATTTCCGGTGAAATCTCGGTATCGAATTTTTGGGTGGAGTGCAATACTTTCTCTATACACTATGTACATAGTGCGTATGCAGAAAGTAAAAATTAGCAGAAATAATCTTATTTCTTGCTTTATTGTAAGTAGAACCGAAATAAGGGAGTACCATAGGTTAAAGTGAAAGCCAAAAGCTGGTTGCTATGTGACTGATGTTCCTTTGTTTGTATGGACAGGAGTTGACAAATTCCTGTATGAGAAAAGTATGTTTTTCAAAGCTGAAACCAAGAAAAAGGAATATCTCAAAAAAGATCAACTGCACGAAAAAAATGTATATAACATAAATTTTGTGTTTTAATGTGCTCTACATTTTTTGTGTGTTAAGTTTTTGTCCATCTCTTACGGTTTAGTAATTATGAAAAAGTCATCCAGAATAAAGTAGTCTTCAGAGGCTATTCCCAGAAAATTCAAAATATACATTTTATTTGTCAGGTAAATATCTTTAATATACGAAATTTTAATCAAATTTTCGAAAAATGTTCCATGTAAAGGGTAGTTTGGAGTGGGTGGATTTTTCTCAAAATCTTCGTGTCGTATTCCTGAAAGATATTAAACTTAAATACCAAGTTTGGTATTTTACCGACTATTCGTTTTTGAGTTATCGTTGCGTCCCCCATCTCGGTCCACTACAGACGTCATGGATGGGGTGCAGTATTGGAGGGTGAGACGTGGTCAGCGCCTCGAGTCCCTCCCGGCCGGTTAATGCGGTCCTCATGACCTGGAGCCGGTACTTCTCCATCAAGTAGCTCCTCAATTGGCCCCCCCCCCGGGACCTTACGAGGCTGAGTGCACCCCGGGCCAGGTCTCCCAGCGGGGGAAAAATCCCCACGCCGGTACTGGGGATCGAACCCAGGTCTCCCGCTTGGTAAGCAGCTGCGCTACCACCGCGCTAAGGAGACGACCACCTTCGGAAGATACCACCATGAATACCACATTGGAATTTCACCGATTTTCGTTTTGATTCACATACACACACGGACCTTTTTCTAAATTTTTTTTTTTTTATTTTAATTCAGTCTCTCACGGTGAAATTTCGATATCGAATTTTTTTGTGAAATGCAATACATCCTCTTCTTCTTATAGTACGGAATAAAAAAAAAATCTGATGTGTTCCATTCACATGACTTTCTCTAAATCTCTGCAACAAATTACTGTTAAAAAGCTTAGGATTCTATTTACTTCCTGCTAATTGAGAAAACATTAGCAGAAATAGTATCATGACTTGCTTCCTTGTAAGTAGAAGGGAAATAAGGGAGTACCATAGGTTAAAGTGATAGACAAAAGCTGGTTGCTATGTGACTGAAGCTCCTTTGTTTGTATGGACAGGAGTTAGACTCCTGTATGAGAAAAGTATGTTTTTCAATCCTGAAACTAAAAACAAGAATATCTTAAAAACGACCAACTCCACGAAAAAAATGAATATAACATAAATTGTGTGTTTTGATATGCTGTACATTATTGTGTGTTAAGTTTTTGTCCATCTCTTACAGTTTAACATTTATGCAGAAATCCGTAAAATTCATCTTGAATAAAGTAGTCTTCAGAGGCTATTCCCAAAAATTCAAGATATACATTTTATTTGTCAAGTAAACATCTTAAATATACGAGATTTTAATCAAAATCGTTAGAGCCATTTTTAAGAAATAAGACATTTTCGAAATTTTTTCCAAGTAAACGGTAGTTTGGAGAGGGGGGATTTTATTGAAAATCTTCGTGTCGCATCCTCATGAGATACCAAACTTAAATTCCAAGTTTGGTTTTTAACGCTCTTTTCATTTTTGAGCTATGCTGCCCACATTCAGACACACACATACACACAGACACACAGACACACAGACACACACCTACACACACACACACACACACACACACACAGATTGACATTTTTCTAAAAATGCTTTTTTTGGATTCAGGGGTCTCAAAACATATATTTCCGGTGAAATCCGGAATTGAATTTTTCAATGCAATACAATACCTTCTCTATATACTATGTACATGGTACGTATAGAGAAAGTAAAAAATCTGATGTGTTCCATTCACATGACTTTCTCTACAACTCTGCAACAAATTGTAGTTAAAAAGTTCTATTTATTTAGGAGAAATGGTTTTATTACTTGCTTCCTTTAAGTAGAAGCGAAATGAGGGAGTTCCATAGGTTAAAATGATAGCCAAAAGCTGGTTTCTATGTAACTGAAATTCCTTTGTTTGTATGGACAGGAGTTAAGAAGTTCCTGTATGAGAAAGGTATGTTTTTCAAAGCTAAAACGAAAAGCCAGTAATATCTTAAAAATGATCAACTCCACGAAAAAAATATATATGACATAAATTGTGAGTTTTATCGTGAGCTACAATTTCTGTGCAGTAAGTTTTTCCCCATCTCTTAGGGTTCAGTAGTTATGCACAATTCCGTAAAAGTCATCTAGAATAAAGTAGTCTTCAGGGGCTATTCCCAGAAAATTCAAGATATATATTTTATTTGCCAGATAAATATCTTTAATATGCGATATTTTAATCAAAATCGTTAGAGCTATTTTTAAGAAAATCAAAATTTTCAAAAAAATTTCCATGTAAAGGGTAGTTTGGGGTGGGGGTATTTTCTTGAAAATCTTCGTGTCGCATCCTTGGAAGATACTAAACTTAAATACCAAGTTTGGGCTTTAACGGTCTTTTCATTTTTGAGCTATGCTGCCCACAGACACACACACACACATACACACAGACAGACACACATACACACACACACGGACATTTTTCTGAAAATGCTTTTTTACTTTCTCCATACGCACTATGTACATAGTGTATAGAGAAAGTATTGCACTCCACCAAAAAATTCGATACCGAGATTTCACCGGAAATATGTTTTAGGGTCCCCAATATCCAAAAAACGCATTTTCACAAAAAGGTCCGTGTGTGTGTGTGTGTGTGTGTGTGTGTGTGTGTATGTGTGTCCGTGTGTCTGTGAACACGATAACTCAAAAACGAAAAGTCGGTAAAATACCAAACTTGGTATTTAAGTTTAGTATCTTCCAGGGATGCGACACGAAGATTTTGAGAAAAATCCCCCCATCCCCAACTACCCTTTACATGGAACTTTTTCGAAAATTTTGATTTTCTCAAAAATGGCTCTAACGATTTTGATAAAATTTCGTATATTAGACATATTTACCTGACAAATAAAATGGATACCTTGAATTTTCTGGGAATAGCCTCTGAAGAGTAGTTTATTCTGGATGAATTTTACTAAATTTTGAATAACTGCTGAACCGTAAGAGATGGACAAAAACTTACTAAACAAAAAATGTAGAGCACATTAAAACACACAATTTATGTTATACACATTTTTTTCGTGGAGTTCGTCGTTTTTGTGACATTCCTTATTTTTGGTTTCTGCTATGAAAAACGTATACTTTTCTCATACAGGAACTTGTCAACTCCTATCCATATAGACAAAGGAACTTCATTGACATAGCAACCAGCTTTTGACTATCACTTTAACCTACAGTTGTCCCTTATTTTGCTTCTACTTACAAGGAAGCGAGTAATTAGACTATTTCTGCTGTTTTTTTCTGATTAGCATAGAGCAAATAAAAGTATAAGCTTTTTAAGAATAATTTGTTGCAGGGATATGGAGAAAGTCATGTGAATGGTACACATAAGATTTTTTACTTTCTCCAGCCCCATATGTACAATGTACATAGGGATAGAGAAGGTATTGTAATGCACTCAAAAATCCGATACCGAGATTTCACCGGAAATATATGTTTTCGGGTCCCCGAGTCCTCCGAAAAAAACATTTTTACTTTCTCTATACGTACTATGTACATAGTGTATAGAGGAAGTATTGTAGGTATCCCACCCAAAAATTCGATACCGAGATTTCACCGGAAATACATGTTTTAGGACCCTCTGAATCCAAAAAAAGCATTTTCAGAAAAAGATCCGTGTGTGTCTGTGTGTGTGTCTGTGGACAGCATAGCTCAAAAACGAAAATACCGTTAAATACTAAACTTGGCTTTTAGGTTTGGTAACTTTCAAGGATGTGACACGAAGATTTTCAAGAAAATCCCCCCACCGCCAATTACCCTTTAGATGGAAAATTTTTGGAAAATTTTGATTTTCTAAAAACTGGCTCTAACGATTTTGATTAAAATGCCGTATATTAAAGATATTTATATACCAATTAAACTGTATATATTGAATTTTCTGGGAATAGCCTCTGAAAATCCATTTATTCTGGATGAATTTTGCTAAATTTTGCTTAACTGCTGAACGGTAAGAGATAGACAAAAACTTACTACACAAAAATGTAGACCTGAATAAAGCACACGATTTAAGTTCTTTACATTTTTGTTGTGGAGGTAACCGTTTCGGAGATATTCCTTGTTTTTGGTTTCACTTGAGTAGATACTTATACTTTTCTGGGACAGAAAGTGTCCGTTGTTCTTTTGATCTACTCCTAGACAAGCGAAGAAGCGATTTGCAATGACCACCGAATAACGACAGCTTTTTAAACATTTGACTATCGGTTTAACATAGTGTATTCCCTTATTTTCTTCCTACTTATAAGGAACAAGTAATAATAACATTCTGCTAATGATTATATCATTAGCAACGTGCAGAAAGAAGAATATACTTATGTGAGAAGTTTGTAGAAGAGCTAGAGAAAGTCATG
The DNA here is from genome assembly GCA_030762935.1 of Hymenopus coronatus. NCBI lineage: Eukaryota > Metazoa > Arthropoda > Insecta > Mantodea > Hymenopodidae > Hymenopus > Hymenopus coronatus. The sequence continues at coordinate 2,818,780 of CM060884.1, forward strand.
TGAGTGAAACACATCAGATTTAAAAAAAAAAAAAAAAAAAAAAAAAGGTCCTTGTGTGTGTCTGTGGACAACATAGCCCCAAAACGAAAAGATCGTTAAATACCAAACTTGGTATTTAGGTTTAGTATCTTCCAAGGATGCAATATGAAGATTAAAAAAAAAAATCCCCCCGACCATTAACTACCCTTTACATGGAAAAAATTTCGAAAACTTTGATTTCCTTTAAAATGGCTCTAAGGATTTTGATTAAAATCCCGTACATTAAAGCTATTTATGTCCGAAATAAAATGCATATCTCGAATTTTTTTGGGAATAGCCTCTGAAGACCGCTTTATTCTGGATGATTTTTCCGAATTTTGCTTAATTACTAAACCGTAAGATATAAAACAACAACAACAACAACAACAAAAACTCACTACACAGGAAATGTACATCATGACAAAACACACAATTCATGTCCTTTGCGTTTTTGTTGTGGAGGTAACCGTTTCCGAGATATTCCTTGTTATTGGTTTCAATTGTGAAGTACTTAAACTTTTCTCAGACAGGAAGTGTCCGTTTTTCTTTTGTTCTACTCCTGGCCAAGCAAAGAAGTGATTTGCAATGACAATCGCATAACGGTAGCTTTTAAAACATTTGACAATCATTTTAGCATAGCGAATTTCCTTATTCCCTTCTACTTATAATGAACTAAGTAATAAGAACATTCTCTTAATATTTTCTCGATTAGCATTGTGTATAAGGAAGGAAGAATAATATTTTGTAGGAGGTTTTTAGAGCAGCTAGAGAAAGTCATGTGAGTGTAACACATAAGATTTTTTGTATTCAGGGTGTCTCAAAATATGTATTTCCGGTTAAATCTCGGTATCTAATTTTTGGGTGCAATGCAAAACCTTCTCTATACACGATAAAGTATAAAAGGCCCATGACTATTTATCTACGTGTCTGTGTATAGCATAACTCAAAAACCAAAATACTAAACTTCAGCGTCTTCCACAGATGCGTCACGAATATTTCAAGAAAATCCCTCACCCTCAACTACCTTTTACATGTCAAACTTTGGAAAAGGTTAGAATATTTTAATTTTATCAAACGTAGCTCTAACGATTTTCATTAAAATACATATGAAATATATTTACATGAAAAATAAAATGTATATAATGAATTTTGTTGGATTAGCCTCTGAAAACCTCTTCATTCTGAATACAATTTCCTCAACGGGTAAACCTAAATTTACAATAAAACATACAGCTGTCGTTAAGACACAATATATGTTTTTGGTGGTGTTAACCATTTCTGAGATATTTCTTTATTTTGGTTTCAATCTTAAAATACTTAAACTTTTCTCCAACAGGAATTTGTCATTCCTGTTTCTTTTTTACTCCTGGCCATGCAAAGAATATAGAATTTCAATCACATAGTAACCAGGTTTTAAAAAATTTAGGTAGCGCTTTAGCCTGGTGTATTCCTCTAGTCATAAAGAACTAAGCAATATGACAAATTCTGTTAATATTAATCTTGATTAGCATGACGTAACTAGGACAAAAGCTTTTGTTACACAAAGTCATGTGTATGTAGTAGGCTTTGTGAATAAATATATTGCTTTTTATTATGAATATTTACCCATCTCTCCTAAATGTAAAGTACTTAACAGTCTATTCCCAGAAAATGTAGCATTTACATTTTGTAGTTATGCAAATATTTTAAATGTGAGGTAAACTAATGGAAAGGTAAGAGGTATTTCTGAGAAAATAAAATATAACCAAAACATTTTCACTAAGACATTGGGTAGGAAGGCAATCTTCGTGCCGCCCTTTTGGAAAATATTGAATACCAAATGTATCCAACATTTCGTTTTCAAGGTATACTGTTCACGTGCACAAAGCATATTTTGTGTTCAAACCCTCCCCCCCCCCATTTTTAGAATAAGTATTTCCAATGAAATATTGATTTTGAGTGAAAATTAGCATATAGCTGTGCGCTGTTCTCAAGTAGGCAATGGTTATTACTTTCTCCTCACGTACTATGTACATAGAGAATACAGAAGGTATTGTATTGCACCCAATAATTCCATACCGAGATTTCACCGGAAATACATGTTTTGGGTTCCCCTGAATCCAAAAAAAAGCATTTCTGGAAAAAAGTCCGTGTAAGCGTGTGTGTGTGTCTGTGGACAGGGTAGCTCAAAAACGTAAAGACCGGTTTTTATTTAAGTTTGGTATCTTACAAGGACACGACACGAAGATTTACAACAAAATCCCTTTCACCCCCAGCTACCCCTTCATTGGAACTTTTTTCAAAATTTTTGATTTTCTCAAAAATAGCTCTAACGATTTTGATTAAAATATCGCATATGAAAGATATTTGCCTAACAGACAAAATGTACACCTTAAATTTTCTGGGAATAGTCTCTGAAGACTACTTTATTCTGGATGAGTTTTACGGAGTTTTGTATAACTGCTAAACCGTAAGAGATAGACAAAAACTTATCACACAAAAAATGCGGAGTACATTAAAACACACAATTTATGTTATATACATTTTTACGTGGAATTCATTGTTTTTTAGATATTCTTTGTTTTTATTTCAATTTTGAAAAACTTATACTTTTCTCATACAGGAATTTGTCAACTCCTGTCCAAACAAACAAAGGAACTTCAGTCACATAGCAACCAGCTTTTGACTATCAGTTAAACCTATGGTACTCCCTTATTTTGCTTCCACTTACAAGGAAGCAAGTAATAAGATTATTTCTGCTAATTTTTTTCTCGATGAGCATGAAGTAAATAGAGGTATTAGCTTTTTAACAATAATTTGTTGCAGAGAACTACATGTGAAGTCATGTGAATGGAATACATCAGATTATATTTTGTTATGAAATATTCAACTTCTTTCCAAGGAAAGAAACACTGAACAAAGTTGTTGCTATAAAGTTTGTCACATTGAACTCACCCTGAAAGACGTGCACGCTGCCGCACTAACAATGCAATACTGAGCGTGCTGTTTGATCCGTGCCGGCAGCGTCACCTTACACCTCTTATTCGCGCAAACTCTCTTCCTTTCAGACGTCATGTAGCGTGCTTTCTCACATAACTACTTCCATCAAATGGAAACAGTAAATAAATATCTGCGTTTCTAAAAAATGTAAATAAAAATACAATTTTATTAGGGTATAAGGCCCAGTAGTAGTAAGTAGCCTTTGTTTCCTCTGTTGCTTATAAAGAAACGCGCGCGCACACACACACACACACACACACACACACACACACACACATAGATATATATAGATATGTATATAGGCAAACCAAACACACACAAAGACACTACACACATATATATAGGCAAATCAAAGACACAACAAACCTGACACACATACTCATACACTGACACACATACTAATAAACTGACACTCAGACACACATATTCATACACTGACACACATACTCATACACTGACACACATATTCATACACTGACACACATACTCATACACTGACACACATACGCATACACTGAAACACATACTCATATATAGACACACAAATTCATACATTGACACAAAAATTCATACCCTGACACACATATTCATACACAGACACACATACTCATATACTGACACACATACTCATACACTGACACACATATTCCTACACTGACACACATACTCATACACTGACACACATATTCATACACTGACACACATACTCATACACTGACACACATACGCATACACTGAAACACATACTCATATATAGACACACAAATTCATACCCTGACACACATATTCATACACAGACACACATACTCATATACTGACACACATACTCATACACTGACACAATTATTCATACACAGACACACATACTCATACACTGAGACACATACTCATATATAGACACACATACTCATATACTGACACACATACTCATACACTGACACAATTATCCATACACAGACACACATACTCATATACTGATACACATACTCATACACTGAGACACATACTCATACACTGATACACATATTCATACAATGACACACATATTCATACACTGACACACATACTCATACACTGACACACAGATACAAATATTCAAACACTGACACGCATAGCCATACACTCACATTCAGACACTCATATTCATACAATGACACACATACTCATACACATAAACACATGCTCATACGCACACACTCCCACACATATTCATACACTGGCACACATTCACACACACTGACACTCAGACACAACACATATTCATACACTGACACACATACTCGTACACTGACACACATATTCATACACTGGCACAAATATTCATACACTGACACACATGCTCATACACAGACACACACATTCATACACAGACACACATACTCATACAATGACACAAATACTCATGCACTAACACACATACTCACACACTGACACACATATTTATACACATCCACACATACTCATACACTGACACACATACTCATACACTGACACACATACTCACACATGGACACACATACACACATATTCATACACTGACACACATACTCATACAATGACACATACTCAACACTGACATTCAGACACACATACTCATACACTGACACTCAGACACACATACTCATACCCTGACACACATATTCATAATCTGACACTCAGACACACATTTTCATACACTGACACACATACAAATACACTGAACTCAGAAACACATATTCATACACTGACACACATACGCATACACTGACACACATACTCATAATCTAACACTCAGACACACTTATTCATACATTGACACACATATTCAAACACCGACACACATACTCATACACTGACACACATATTCACACACTGACAAAAATACTCATACACTGACACACATATTCATACACTGACCACATACTCATACACTGAACACATACTCATATACTGACACACATATTCATACACTGACACACATACTCATACACTGACACACATACTCATACACTGACACACATACTCATACACTGACACACATACTCATACACTGACACACATACTCATACACTGACACACATAATAATACACTGTCACTCAGACACACATATTCATACACTGACACACATATTCATACACTGACACACATACTCATACACTGACACACATACTCATACACTGACACACATACTCATACACTGACACACATAATAATACACTGTCACTCAGACACACATATTCATAAACTGACACATTATTCATACACTGATACACATATACATACACTGACACTCAGACACACATATTCATACACTGTCACACATACTCATACACTAACACACATATTCATACACTGGCACAAATACTCATACAATGACACACATTCTCATACACTGGCACACATATTCATACACTGACATAGATACTCATACACTGACACACATATTCATACACTGACACACAGACTCATTCACTGACACACAGACACACATACTCATACACTGACACACATATTCATACAGTAAAACACGGACATACTCATACACTGACACACATATATAGATATACTGACACAAATACTCATACACAGACAATCAGTCTCACATACTCATACACTCACACTCAGACACACATACTCATACACTGACACACATACCCATACATGGACACACAGACGCACATATTCATACACTAACACACATACTCATACAATGACACACATACTCATTCACTGACACTCAGACACACATATTCATACACTCACACACATACTGATACACTGACACAGATATTCGTACACTAACAAACATACTCATACACTGACACTCAGACACAAATATTCATACACTGACACATACTCATACACTGTCACTCAGACCACATATTGATACACTGCCACACATATTCATACACTGACACACATACTCATACAATGACACTCAGACACACATTTTAATACACTGACACACATACTCATTCACTGACACCCAGACACACATACTCATACACTGACACACATACCCACACTCTGACACTCAGACACACATTTTAATACACTGACTCACATACTCATACACTGACACTCAGACAACATATTCATACACTGACACACATACTCATACACTGACTCACATACCCATATACTGACACACATACTCATACACTGACACTCAGACACACATATTCATACACTGACACACATATTCATACACTGACACACATACTCATACACTGACAAACATACTCGTTCACTGACACATATACTCAGACACTGACACAAATATTCATATACTGACAAAAATACTCATACACTGACACACATATTCATACACTGACACATATACACATACACTAACACACAGAGACACATATAGTCATACACTGCTACACATACTCATACACTGATACATAGACACACACATTCATACACGAACACATATACTCATACACTGACACACATATTCATACACTGACACATATACTCATACACTGACACATATACTCATACACTGACACATATACTCACACTGACACACATCTCATACACTGACACTCAGACACACATACTCATACACTGACACTCAGACACTCATATTCATACACTGACACACATATTCATACACATACACACATACTCATACACTGACACACATACTTATACACTGACACTCACACACTCATATTCATACACTGACACACATATTATTCCAATGACACACATACTTATACACCGACACATATACTCATACACTGACATTCAGACACACATACTCATACACATACACACCTACTCATACACTGACACTCAGACACTCATATTCATACACTGACACACATACTCATACACATTCACATACTCATACACATACACACATACTCATACACATACACACATACTCATACACACAGACACAGACACAGGCATTCATAAACTGACAAACATACTCATACACTGACACTCAGACACACATATTCATACACTGAAGCACATACTCATACACCGACACACATATTCATACTATGGCACAAATACTCATACACTAACTCACATACTCACACACTGACACACATATTCATACACATCCACACATCTCATACACTGACACTCAGACACACATACTCATACACTGACACTCAGACACTCATATTCATACACTGACACTTATTCATACACATACACATTTACTCATACATTGACACACATACTCCTACACTGACACTCACACATTCAGATTCATACACATACACACATACTCATACACTGACACTCATATTCATACACTGACACACATATTCATACAATGACACACATACTTATACACTGACACACACACATTCAGATTCATACACATACACACATACTCATACACATACACATACCCATACACTGACACTCATATTCATACACTGACACACATATTCATACAATGACACACATACTTATACACTGACACACATACTCATACACTTACACTCAGACACACATACTCATACACATACACACATACTCATACACTGACACTCAGACTCACATATTCATACACTGATACACATACTCATACACATACACACATACTCATACACTGACATTCAGAGACACGCATTCATAAACTGACACACATACTCATACACTGACACTCAGACACACATATTCATACACTGACACACATACTCATACACTGACACTCATATTCATACACTGACACACATACTCATACACTGACACTCAGACACTCATATTCATACACTGGCACAAATACTCCTACAATGACACACATACTCATACAGTGACACACATATTCATACACAGACACACATACTCATACACTGACACACATACTCATACACTGATACACATACTCATATACAGACACACATATTCATACTTTCAGACACATATGCATACACAGACACACATACTCATACACTGACACACATATTTATACACTGACACACATATTCATACACTGGCACAGATACTCATACACTAACACACATGCTAATTCACTGACACACATATTCATACACAGACACACATACTCATACACTGACACACATACTCATACGCTGACACACATACTCATACACAGAGACACATATTCATACACTGACACATATTCATACACTGACACACATATTCATACACTGACACACATATTCATACACAGACACACATACTCATACACTGACACACATACTCATACACTGACACACATATTCATACACTGACACACATACTCATGCACTGACACACATACTTATACACTGACACACATACTCATACGCTGACACACATACACCCATACTTACACTGACACACATATTCATACACTAACACACATACTCATACACTGACACACATATTCATGCACTGACACACATATTCATACACAGACACTCAGACACACATACTCATACACTGACACTCAGACACACATACTCATATCCTGACACACATATTCATAATCTGACACACATACTCACACACTGACATTCAGACACACATTTTCTTACACTGACACACATACAAATACACTGACACACAGAAACACATATTCATACACTGGCACACATACTCATACACCGACACACATACTCATACACTGACACACATACTCATTCACTGACACATATACTCATACACTGACATACATATTCATACACTGACAAAATACTCATACACTGACACACATATTCATACACTGACACACATACTCATACACTGACACACATACTCATACACTGACACTCAGCCTAACTCATTCATACACTGACACACATACTCATACACTGACACACATATTCATACACTGACACACATACTCATACACTTACACACATATTCATACACTGACACACATACTCATACACTGACACACATACGCATACACTGACACACATACTCATACACATAAACACATACTCATACACTAACACACACACACATTCATACACTGGCACACATATTCATACACTGACACACATACTCACACACTGACACACATATTCATACACATCCACACATACTCATACACCGACACACATACTCATACACTGATACCTAGACGCACACATCCATACACGGACACATATACTCATACACCAACACTTATATTCATACACTGACACACATACTCATACACTGACACACATCTCATACACTGACACTTAGACACACATACTCATACACTGAAACATATACCCATACACTGACACTCAGACACTCATATTCATACACTGACACACATATTCATACACATACACACATACTCATACACTGACACACATACTCCTAAAGTGACACTCACACACTCATATTCATACACTGACACACATATTCATGCAATGACACACAAACTCATACACTGACACTCAAACACTCATATTCATACACTGACACACATACTTACACACATACTCATACACCGACACTCAGAGTCACGCGTTCATAAACTAACACACATACTCATACAGTGACACTCAGACACACATATTCATACACTGACACACATACTCATACACTGACACTCATATTCAAACACTGGCACAAATACTCATACAATGACACACATACTATACACTGACACATATATTCATAGACAGACACACATACTAATACACTGACACACATACTCATACACTGACACACATACTCATACACTGACACACATACTCATACACTGACACACATACTAATACACTGACACACATACTCATACACTGACACACATACTAATACACTGACACACATACTCATATACATACACACATATTCATACACAGACACACATACTCATACACTGACACACATACCCATACACTGACATACATATTCATACAATGACACACATACTCATACACTGACGCACATATTCATACACTGACACACAGACACAAATACTCAAACACTGACTCACATACGCATACACTGACACACATACTCAAACACATAAACACATACTCATACACTGACACTCACACACATATTCTTACACTGGCATACATATTCATACACTGACACACATACTCATACACTGACACTCAGACACACATATTCATACACTGACACACATACTTATACACTGACACACATATTCATACACTGGCACAAATACTCATACAGTAACACACATACTCACACACTGACACATACATTCATACACATCCACACATACTCATACACTGACACACATACTCATACACTTTTACACATATTCATACACTGACACACAGAGACAAATATTCATACACTGACACATACTCATACCCTGACACACAGACACCCATACTCACACTCTGACACACATGTGCATACACTAGCACACACGTAGTCATACACTGACACACATATTCATACACTGACACACATTCTCAAACACAGACACTCAGGCACACATACTCATACACTGACACACATACTCATACATGGACACATAGACACACTAATTCATACACAGACACACATACTCATACAATGACACACATACTCAACACTGACACTCAGACACACATACTCTTACCCTGACACACAAACTCATACACTGACACTCAGACACACATTATCATACACTGACACACATACAAATAAACTGACACTCAGACACACATATTCATAGACTGACACACATACTAATTCACTGACACACATACACATTAACTGACACTCAGACACACATATTTTTACACTGACACACATACTCATACACTGACACTCAGATACACACATTCATACACTGACACACATACTCATCACTGACACTCAGACACACATATTCATACACTGACACATACTCATACACTGTCACTCAGACCACATATTCATACAGTGCCACACATACTCATACACTGAAACACATACTCATCACTGACACTCAGACACACATATTCATACGCTGACACACATATTCATACACTGACACACTTATTCATACACTGACACACCTACTCATACACTGACACAAATATTCATACACTGACACAAATACTCATACACTGACACATATTCATTAACTGACACACATACGCATTCACTTACACACAGGCACACATATTCATACACTGACACCAATACTCACAGATTGACATACGTACTGACACACAGACACACATACTCACACACAGTCACACACTCAGACATAGACACACACAGACACACGCTCACACAAACAGAAACAGGCATACTCACTCAAAGACACACACTCACACAGACACTCACACTTCCACACAGACACGCGCACTCACACAAACTCATACTCGCACACAGGCACACTCTCACAAAGTCACACAAACTCTCAGAGACACACACACTCACTCACAGACACTCAGACATAGGCACACTCACTCACAGACACACACACTCACACACACTCACTCGCACACAGACACACACACTCACACACAGACACACACTCACACACAGATACACACACTAACACACATTCTCACTCACACACAGACACACACACTCACTCACACTCGCACACAGACCTTCACACTCACTCACAGATACACTTACACACAGACACTCCTACTCACTCACAGACACACACTTACACACAGACACTCACACTCGCACACATACACTCACTCACACTCGCATACAGTCACACACAGACACTCACACTCGCACAGACACTCACACTCACTCACAGACGCACACTTACACACAGACACTCACTCGCACACAGACTCACATGAACTCACACACACACTCACACACAGACACACGCTCACACAGATAGACACACCCATACAGACACACGCACTCATACACAATGACACTCGCATAGCGACTCACACTCACACATACACACGCTCACACAGACAGTCACACTCACATAGTCACACACACTCACTCACATAGGCAGACACACTCACACATACCTTCAGACAAAGGCACATTCATTCACAGACACACACACTCACAATGAGACACACGCTCACACAGACAGACCCACTCACACAGACACTCAGATACAGGTACACTCACTCACAGACATACACACTCACACATACACACTCACACACAGACACACGCTCTCACAGACAGACACTCAGACATACTCACACACTCACACAGACACTCAGACACAGGCACACTCACTCACTGAGACACACTCACACACAGACACACGCTCACACAGACACACACGCACTCACAATGACACTTAGACACAGGCACACTCACTCACAGACACACACTCACACACAGACACTCACACTCGCACACAGACACACGCACTCACACACAGACACACGCACTCACACACAGACACATGCTCATACACACACACTCACACACAGACTCACGCACTCACACACAGTCACACACAGACACATGCTCATACACACACACAGACACTCCCACACTCACTCACACAGACAGACACATTCACACAGGCATTCAGACACAGGCACACTCACTCTCAGACACACACTCACACTCGCACACAGACACAGGCAACCACACACATTCACAAACACACTCATACACAGACACACACTCGCACACAGACACAGGCAACCACACACATTCACAAACACACTCACTCACAGACACACACTCGCACACAGACACAGGCAACCACACACACTCACAAACACACTCATACACAGACACATACAGACACACACTAACACTCACTCACACGAGCATTTTTCTAAAATGCGTTTTTTTTTAATTCAGGGAGTATGAAAACATGTATTTTCGGTGAAATAGCGGTGCCCAATGTTTTGGTGGAATACGACACCTCCACTATGTACATAGGTTGTAGTGAAGGTAATTATAGAGTATATTATAGTGACTTTGACAGATTTGTTGGATATCTTTGATAGGTACGCACAAACCGATGTCCACTAATAAATATTACGTTTGTTGTGTGACGTGCATCTTGCTGCGTGGCTATCGCTTTGCGGTGTTAAGATCGTGTCGACGTTGGGTGCTATATGCAGTGTTATCTTTTGCACCATATTTGAGACGCGTTATGCGGTGAGCGCAGATTGATTGCGTTAGCAAGACTCTCTCCATACCTATGAGTAGACCCACTTACCTGGTAAGGTGATCCTACTACCGTTGAATTGGCCTCGGGTTTGCTCAGCCTGTACGGTGATTTACTCACTCGGGATGGTGCAGCTAATGGTGTAGTTCAGGGAGTGATCTTATGCTGATTAAAACTTATGTACTTTCCTGGAGTTTATTCCTTACTAAGAGGAGCGAGATAAGCACATTTGCCTTACAATAATGCTAACTGGTACACCTGTCACTTGGCTGTTCACACTAATTACATTCCCTTCTTCTTCCTTAATTCTGCCGTATACTATATACATTAGTACGCGTCACTGACTGTAAATTCGTTACACGTTACAGTGTCTAACTTTGTGTGAAGAAGTTAAGTTCAGCCGGCGACCGACAGCATAGCAGCGACAGATAGATCAGCTAGTAACACAGCTCGCATCAGACAGACCAGACCAGGGCAGTTGGCAGGCTGAGGGCAGCCCGAGGTGTATTAGACGTGTCCCTGTTCTCGGAGAGAACTTAACCAAGTTCTGACGGGATTGTGGGATTTGCAGGATGGCAGGTGAGTGTTGGGGTTGTGGAGTGACAGGAGGAGGCGGGAATGACGGTTGCCTATCATGGTGCAACGGCCCTTGTGCACCGCTGGTGTGAATTTATTCAAAAATGTTTATTTTGATGTTTTAATTTTGGATCCAAGCAACTCTTGAAGGATTGTAAGGAGCTTAGGCGTAGCAGCTGTTGGAGGTGCTCCTTCGTTACCGGGGATGCTCGCAAGCCATGCGGGGAAACCGGTATCGCCTGAAGCGGCGGTTTGTGGGATTGTAATCTCCAAGAGACCTAACGAGGGCGTTCCGGTGGAATGGTAATCCTTCGTTGAATTAGATCACGATGTGCCTTCTTGGGCTCTTTAAATACAAAAACTAAATGTCCGTATCCCAGGGTGCACTGCTAACCTCACGTGACATGTCTTGTACAATGAAGAATTACCGTTTTCCGAATTTTACTGTTCACCCCCGTTGTAACTCGAGTGCACGTGACTGGACAAAAGCGCTCCTCATCCCCTTATTTTGATAGGGATGCTGAGCTTGAAGACTTTGCCTCCTTCCGTCCACTCTTTCTACTGTTCACGTCGATTTGCTAGCTGTCGTAGTCACAATACTAATCTGATAATTTTATTTGAATGTCATTGAATTTAGATTCGGGATTTTAAATGCTTGTATAAATACAAAACCATATAAAAGTTCCTTATTAAAACACTTTTTCTCAATTTGTGTTTCTAGTTTTTAGATTACGATATATCAGCAATTTAAAAGCAGGATCCAATCATTTCGAAGATTGCTTTGGCAGCTCATTGCAAAGTCATATAAAGGCATTTTAAAGGTCATATTAATAAAAAAACAAACAGACCAATGACAAATTCTGTTAGAATAATTTTGGATATTGTCAATCTCCTAATTTGCCTTAGATTTGCTTTTCTAAACTTCATAAAAAGTAATTTCAAAAGTTTGGCCATGCTATATTAAGTTCTCGTTAAAACCGAGGCAAGCTTTAATGTTAAACATCACTAAAAGCGGAATGTCCATATTTGTATCCAGCTAAATGTGCAGGCGTAAAACCGAGGTCCCTGGCAACATAATAAAACATAGGGCCTTGTAATTTTCTTCTTAAAATGAGCAGGAATTCGAAGAAAGCACTAAACTTTCACACGTTACTTTCACCCAATATCAGTCGCCCTCCGTGGTACTACCTTTAGATACCCAAGGTCGCGTTTGTGAGCCTAAATCGGTTATTGAAATAGCACAGCATCCACGTGTAGTTTGAGACACCAAAGGAGGCAGTGTTATGCTGTAGTTATTCAAGTCTGCTTTCCTCAACTTTAGTGAAACTGTGTTTATTTTTTCAAATATCAATATTATTGAGAAAATTAAAAGGCATTCAAAATTATTCCTAAAGTATCGAAACCAAGGTGTAGATGCTTTCTCGCTTATTTTTGGCACGAATACTATAAATATGATTTTTAGTTTAAAGGGTTGACAATGCCTCATAATGACTGTTACTGGGAAAATCTTATTCTCTCTCTCTCTCACTTGTAATTTTAACGTTCCTTAATCTGGTAGGACATATTGGACAAATTAAATCAGTAAAATGCTCCTGAAATTAACCCGGGGTCCATGGAGTTAAGTTATTCGACATTCATCTTCCCTAAACCCTGAAGAAACCATATCCGGTTAATTCACCCTATCCAAGATTCGAACTCGGGACCTCTTGAATGCAAGGCAGACATAGTGCAGAGTTTCGCAAGGCAGATTCTAAAAACACAGAAACCGCTTATACATAAATGCAACTAGTCCAACAATTACACATTTCATTTTTTTAACGAGTATGATAATAAAGTAGGTCAATAAAACATTTTCAAAGCAAATGAAGCTTTTCTGCAAAATAGCACGATACTGCAGACACGGGGAGCGACAAATTTAGTTCTTTGTCTCTACTGTTAAATTAGGAGATTTAGATAGGTGTCTTTCTGCACCAGACGGCTCACATTAGTCAGACGTTTGCTATATAATGTAAAGTGACCTGAAAGTTCTATCTGAACATACAAAACATTTAAATCTTAAGTATATTAGGTAATGTGTTTATGAATATGAGAACTTCCATATTATTTATTTTGTTTTGCTGCTGCCGTCACCACTACTACTCGAAGCTGCTCATAATCATCTAAAAGTGTTGAGGCTTACTTTAGATTTGTTTTATCGCACTCTTTTCCTCAAATTCTAATATTCAGAATGTAAGTTATGCTCATGATGTTCTAATACTGACGTTTCGGTATTAGAGCGATCGGGAAGGAAAACTAGTCACTGAGTTAGGAGTTTAGATTCCTAAGATACTGTCAGCGCTTATAATAGCATGCTGATAACCATAGATTAAGCGAATAGATGGTTAACTCGATTTTAAAAAAATCTGATGTGTACCTACCATTCACATGACTTTCTCTATATCCCTGAAACAAATTGTTCTTTAGCTTATACTTCTATTTTCTTTATGCTAATCAGTAAAACAGCAGAAATAGCCATATTACTTGCTTCCTTGTAAGTAGAGGTGAAATAAGGGAGTACCATAGGTTAAAGTGATAATCAAAAGCTGGTTGCTATGTCACTGAAGTTCCTTTGTTTATATGGACAGCAGTTGCCAAATTCCTGTATGAAAAATGTATACGTTTTCCATAGCAGAATCCAAAATTAAGGAATGTCACAAAAACGACGAACTCCCCGAAAAAATGTATATAACATAAATTGTGTGTTTTAACGTGCTCTACATTTTTTGTGTAGTAAGTTTTTGCCCATCGCTTACGGTTTAGCAGTTATTCAAAATTCAGTAAAATTCATTCAGAATAAACTACTCTTCAGAGGCTATTCCCAGAAAATTCAAGATATACATTTTATTTGTCGGGAAATAACTTTAATATACGAAATTTTAATCAAAATCGTTAGGGCCATTTTTGAGAAAATCAAAATTTTCGAAAAAAGTTCCATGTAAAGGGTAGTTGGGGTGGGGGGATTTTTCTCAAAATCTTCGTGTCGCATCCCTGGAAGATACTAAACTTAAATGTCAAGTTTGATATTTTACCTACTTTTTGTTTTTGAGTTATCATGTTCACAGATACACGGACACACACACACACGGACCTTTTTCCGAAAATGCTTTTTTTAGATAAAGGGGACCCTAAAACATATATTTCCAGTGACATCTCGGTATCAATTTTTTTGGTGGAGTGCAATACTTTCTCTATACACTATGTACATAGTGCGTATAGAGAAAGTAAAAATTGGACTCCACTTCCGGCGATCGACGCGACTCCAAGTGTTCGCACACGGCAGGGCGCAGAAACTTGACCGACTACAGTAGCTCAATCACCTGTCCCTCCCACTCATCAAACCATCCACTGCAGGATTTCGGCCAGTTTCCTCGAGTTGACAGCAGATTACAAATCTTTGGAGCGGTCCTAGCTTTTCCTAAAGAAAATGATAACGAAAATGATGGGCTCAGAGACAGATATTTAAAGAAAAGTTCAATACCTCAATGGGTTCTTTTTCTTATAATTTTCATGGGGCAAAATTATCATGGAAGAGTTAGCATTATGCCTTAATATTAAAAAAAATTAAAATCCACCATGAAGCAAATACCAATGAGGATGAGAAATAATTATTTTTTTCTTTGCCAGTTTTTGACCAAGTAACATGCGTGCATTTGCATTAATTTCATCTATTCCAGAAAATTGAAATTTAACACCTCTATCCCAGTGGTTCACTTACACAAAAGTATCAGTTCATGTTTTACTAGGAGATTTTTGATTTTAATTTATAATACTCTAATATAAATGTAATGCTATGTTATTCTGGAAAACTCGATGAGAGTCAGACCTTTGAATAAATAATAAAAAAATATTTAAGTCTGAAATTACTTAAAATGCAAGAAATTTTAGATATTTGCAAAATTTTCTGTTACTTATTAACATGAGAAAAAATAAGCTAAAACCTTTTACAAAGAAGAAATCACAGTTCAAATAAGTACCTACCTGATCCATTTCATTGAAAATATGACAATCAGGAGATGGTTTATACCAGATCTGCTTTAAAAAACATACTTTTGGATTACTCCACACAATTGCCCAACATATATAATAATTGTTCAGTTTCAGTAAACTCATTGCAATTTTGAAATAACACTGAGAATGTAGTTCATTAAAAAAAGCAAATAGCCCATTTTAAGAGTATTAACACAACGAAAATCTTAAATATATTTTATACTTTCCAGGGACCAATGTGGCCATGTGTTTGGATTGCCTTTTTGTTTACTTCAAGTAGATTCCTTCTTATTTCAGTAGTAGTATAGCTGCAATGATGTGCAGCAGTGGCGCACTCATGGGTCAAAATGCATCCCAGAACCTCACAGAGTTAATAATAGCTTTTTATTTCTTTAAAAAAATGGTTACTACTAATTTTGTTCTTTAGCCTTTAATGATATTTTTACTTTCTCTATACGAACTATGTACATAGTTCGTATAGAGAAGGTATTGCATTGCACCCAAAAATTCGATACCGAGATTTCACTGGAAATACATGTTTTGAGACTTCCTGAATATAAAAAAAGCATTTTCAGAAAAATGTCGGTTTGTGTCTGTGGGCAGCATAGCTCAAAAACGAAAAGACCGTTAAAGTCCAAACTTAGTATCTAAGTTTGGTATCCTCCAAGGATGTGACATGATTTTCAAGAAAATCCCCCTACCCCCAACTACCCTTTACATGGAATATTTCGAAAATTTTGATTTTCTTAAAAATGTCTCTAAACGATTGATTAAAATATTGTATATTTAAGATATTTACCTGACAAATAAAATGTATATCCTGAATTTTCTGGGAATAGCCTCTGAAGACTACTTTAGGTTACTGTTACTGTAGGCACCCCTGAAGAAGGCATGTTACACAGGGACATACACAACCAAAACACGATACACTACACAGACACCACAGAAACAAATACAAAACACACAACTGCAGGCGCAGCACAATACACACACACACACACACACACACATCTAGTCGCTCTCCGTGGTGTAATGATTACCATGCTGACTTCATATACCCAAGGTCGCGGGTTCAAACCCGGCGGTGGACGATGGATTTTTCGGGTGTAAAAATCCTTAGCATGGCTTTCTTCGGAAGGGAAGTAAAGCCGTTGGTCCCGTGTCGTAGATTTACGGCACGTAAAAGAACCTCAAGCCTGATAGAGAGGCCTCTGAGCAAAATTAAGCGGTCTTTCCACACCCAATTTAGAATGGGACGCTGAGAACCACAGTAGTTAAATAGCGTCCATAAATAACACGCCATTTATTTACATACACATCTACACCGCAGTGCTGGACGTCCATCACAAGATAGACCACAACACAGATCATTACCTAAACCCAAATCCACTCAACTCTTCATCCGTCTAGGCCCCAAGAGCAGAGAGCCCATTTTAAATTTAGACTTCACCTCTCAGTGATTCTTGTCCCGCCTTGGCTGAGGAGACGCACAAGCGGTGGTTAGGCATTGCCAATTCTTCTTCAATAACTTCGAGTTGTTAGGACCTCCAGAAAAGATTGTGGCTACCTATCTCCACGTAGTCTCACAGTTCGCACATGCAAATTTCGCCGACTAAAGGACGTAGACTGACAACACACCACAAGACAAAATCACTAAAAATGGATACCCAGACACAAGACAGTAATAAAATGCTCTTCTGGAATTGCAGGGGAGCACGCTCTAAACTACCTGAATTAAAGCACCATCTGTCAATAAATTCTGTAGGACTAGTATTGCTATGCAAAACATTCCTAACAGACAGTACCAGGCTGCCGGGTGTATCGCTCCGATAGACCCAATGGGCGCGCAGGAGGCAGAACAGCGACACGTTTTCACAATACATAAGTCATCACCAAAAGCATATACCTAATTTAGGACCTATGGAAGCCACATCGGTGTCAATCTGCATACAAGAACATCCAGTAGTAACTGTTAGTGTATATTATAGTCCTCCAGGCCGACTGCTGCAGCAAGATTTAGACACAACTCAGCCTTGGCAACAAGGTAATTTTAATGCAGTCCACGAAACGTGGATCTGCCAGGCAACACACTGCAGCTATAGCACATACTGCAAAACCAACAGATATTCCGTCAAACAGACATTAGCGACCGAACACGCTAGTTATTGCCTAAACATCACGTTTAGATATAACCTACAAGTGGTAGATCCCCTGTCTTCTGACCACTATGCTGTACAGATTGACATAGAAAAAAAAAAACAAAACAAAAAAACACCAGTGCTGCCCCAACAATGAGAAGGGATTACAACAGGGCAAACTGGGAACTATTCAAAGCCATCCTAGACTCACAACTCCAAAACAGAGAACCCCTGCAGTACCCAGAAGCAGTAGATGACTTGACAGAAAACTAGAAATAGCGATACAGGCAGCCACAGCTGCTACTGTCCCATTGAAAATCCCCCCATAACCGATATTGTATATCCGTCGGATGTTTTACAGCTAATGCACGAGAGAGATCATGAGCGCCGAAGATCTCAACGCATATGAAATCTTGTATACAAAGTAAATCAAGCCACCCTTAGCAATGTGAACAAACCTTAGAGGGCATGCAATCAAATACAAATAAAATTTGGCAGGCCATTAAGACGCTCATCAAAGAGTCGCTCAGAATCCCGCCCCCTACTGCTGACACGTCTCAGGACAAAGCTAATACTCTTGCAGACGCATTCGAAGAAGTCTGTCAACCTAATGATGAACCTACCGACCCAGGATTTAGCGAGCAAGTAGAACAAGTAGTGATCATTATTTCCGATACTCATAACAGGGCGAAGAAAACCAAAAAAGGAAAATTAAATGGATGATAAAGATCCTGCAGAATAACAAAGCACTTGGACCAGATCAAATACCAAATGTGGTTCTAAAGAACTTAAGTGACCAGGTCTATGAAGCGCTGGCAGATATATGCAATTCGGATACTTCGCCACACGCTAAAAACATGGGCGTGTATTAATGTTTCTAAAAACAGGAAAGGATCCCAAGAACCCTAAAAACTATCGACTGATCAGTCTTCTCTATACCAGCAGTAAAGTTGTAGAAAAGGTTATCCTTAAATTCCTAACGACACACACAAAGAGACACATCATAATTATTGATGACAAATTAGAGCAAATTACTCGACCACATTGCAACTGACTCGCTTTGTTGAAAGCATAACACACGGATATAACACAAACAAATCCACAGCAGCGGCCATCCTAGATAAACAGAGGACTTTCGACAAAATATATCATCCTGGATTACTGTACAAGCTGCAAATGTTAAACTTTCCGATACATTGGTAAAACTTATAGCGCACTACCTGAATAAGCGAACATTTGAAGTAAATCTGAATAATGCTTGCTTAACAAGAAGAGCAGGAATTCCACAAGGAAGTCTCCTTGGCCCTATTCTATTTAATTTGTATAAAAACGACATTCCAAACACGCAAATGTCAATATATGCCGATGATACTGTCATAACTTCCCAATCGTGGAAACCACAGATGGCAGCAAAACGGCTACAGACCGCGTTAGATGACTTCGAACCGTGGCTCCAGAAATGGAGAATAAAGGTTAATGCAGCAAGATCGCAATCGGTCGTTTAACCAGAGAACATCACATGGGATCCAACTTGACCAACTCAATCTATTTAACGGAGATATTCAGTGAACAAACAGTGCCAAATACCTAGGAGTAACGCTAGATAGTAAACTTATCTTTTCCACCCACTGAAAAATATAAGACTCAAAGCTAACTACCAACTTCACCGCCTCTACCCATTGCTAAACTGTGACACACCAATAAGCACACAATTAGGGATAACACTGTATAAAACACTAATTAGACCAGTCATGACATACGCTGCGCCCACCTGGGGACATTGTGCGAAAGCTCACATCAGAACTCTACAGGTACTGCAAAACAAAATCCTGAGAATCATCACTAAAGTACCAAGAATCGCACCAGTAAATGTTTTACACGAAGCCCTTAAAATGCATACCGTTGAACAATTTATCATACGGTGACGCTCAATTATGTACAAACAATGCCAGAGACGCTAAAGTCCCCTGATCTCGCGCCTGGGACAGTACAATACCGATATCGGTAAGCATAAGAGGCCATTGTCGCTGTTTGACAGAACATCTAGCATCACTAATACAGTAACAGTAAAAACAGTGTAACGCCCCCAACGATCTTCACACAGTCCCACAGAAACCCTTAAGTCCTTGAGCCCACAGGCCAAGGCGGTCCCGGAGGAAAAGGGCCCTCCCGAGTTGCACACTAAGGTAACCGCGCCGTGATTGGGTAGGATTAAGATCTGTGTGGCCTCATACACGACACCAGTTACGAAAAACGCAACCGATGAAGGACTAAATCTTAGGTTACAGTAGTATTGCTTAGTATAATAAAAGAAATAGAATGTAACCGTAGCTAATAATCATAACACCAGAGATTACAATGTATTCATGTGAATGTACGCAAGTATATAACTATCTATATCTCACCGACTGCCCGAGACACCGTCTTGTGTTAAGGGCATCTTTATGTAGTCACCCCCAAATCTCAGGTTGTTAACCTTTACCTGCTTCCTGATCGTCCCCCTAGGCAGTAGCTCTAGTGCATGGTAGAGATGGCGATGTAGATCCCTATCGGATGATCGCCACCGGGGATGGCGGAGGAGGGGCCACCCTTGTGCCCCTTCAGGGGACGATTAAAAAAAAAGAGTCACACTCTAATTAGTGCAACGGGACAAGCAACATATATTGGCATATCTCTCCTAGGTCACATGTATCGGCTTGACGTCATGTTTGCACCAAGAAAATGTGTGGCTTGTTTAAATAAACTATCTTAATTCGGTTTGAATTCTTGAACTTTATAAATTTACAATCTTTTGCTATCCTAGTGCTATCATGAAATTTTCTAAATAGAACAACATGCATGTGATTTTGAACAACTCCTAAGACCTACGTTTCCTTATGTCTGCCTGCAAAATTTAATTGTACATCTTGGAAGAAGTATGTTATACATTACATGGCGTTAAAACAGGCAATCTCACAATGACTACGACTAGCAGAAATCCATCGTATGCTACAATTTCGATAACCATATTGGTTGAAACCTTACATAGCATATAACAAGCTGAAACAACCGGCAAGAAATTATTTCCAAAAGGATCTGTAGAAGTTCTTCAACAATGCTATGTTCGGAAAAACTATGGAGAATGTACGAAATCGAATGGATATGTGACAAACGAGAAGACATAGAAACGCTGATTGCTAAGCCTATATTTATAGATAGAAGCATATATGGATCTAATCTGGCAGCTCTTCGTCACAGGCGGCTCCTCAGGGTAAGCACGGTAGTCTAAATCTACCTTAATAGTTTCAAAAATATTTTTAAAAAACAGATTAATAACACTTATAATGAAATGTATGAGTATCGAAGCTAAACTAAATGTTTCTACTTAACAAAACAAAATCTACATGCAGTATTACATTCCATATAATTAGAAGCATTTAAATGATAGGATTATTCAAATTCGGCAGGTCCGCTTTCTTCTGGAAGGAAAAAGAGATCTTTTAAACGAGAATACGCTGGATACTAGAACGATGCAAAAGCAATTGGCTGTGAAGGACAGGCAAATCCTGAGGTAGGCTTCCTTCTAACGTTACGAACACAGTTCCAAATATTTGGCAGGATAGCAAGTATTAGGGAAAATGCCGTTACAAATGCTGGAGTGGCGCATGCCTTGTACATCAAGACCGGCAGGCACTAAATTTGCCTGGACTGTCGATTGTTGGCGGGCTTTCCCGAAGCAACTAGAACGTGTGCGTGAAGTTTGTTGTGCAAGATAAAGTTATTGCTGCACTACCAATCTTACGTTTCGAAGAAACAGAATGTTCCTTGTAATAGTTAGTACCTATGAAATAGAAATGCAATTTTTTGGTTCTAAAAATTACTGCATTACATTGTGAAATAATATTCCAACTGCCGTTAGAAAATGTTTTCCCATCAATTCGATAGTTTTATTTCAAAATTATTACGCCATGTATTTTGACTTTTGAAGGTTGAGAAAAGAGCCCGAGTTTATCTACTCGACAACCAATTCTTGTCTCAAAATATAACTGAAGTTATAAAACTGTTTGGGGAAAGTGATATTCAAAATGTGTTACCTGAAACTTACGGACTGTTTACCTTAGCTGCAACAATTCCCTCCATAAGTTGCAGTGTCGAGAGACGCTTCTCTTGTTTGAACAGAGTGAAATCTTACTTAACGAGCACAATGAGACAGGACAGGGTTACAGCTTTAGCGACGGCGCCTATTAAGCATGAACTTCTTCACTCGCTGGAAAAACAGGAGAGGTGCACTGATGTTATCAAACGATATGCCAGCATGAAGGATCGACGCATTGATCTACTTTATAAGTAAATACCAACCAAAAAACGTTTCTCCTAGATCTATAATTTGCTTATTACGGATATATGCCTATTCTGAAAATATTACTGCGTGCCGACACTGCTGTGCATATGGCCTCACAACGGATTGTGTTTCAACCCTATATATGAGTGTACTAGTTATGTGATGTGCTTTCGCCATATAATGGAGCAGAAAAGCTGAAGCTTTGTGAATGGATACGGATTCCTTCATTCAGCAAGTCACGACAGCTGATGCATATCTGGACAAATTACAATTTCTTGAGCAACTAGATACATCTGATTACTCTACAAACTACTTGAACAGTTTTGTCGAACTGATGTTTCCTCTGTTTATGATGCAGGAATATATATATATATATATATATATATATATATATATATGATTAACGGCATAAAACGAAGCATATTAAGCATACGTCACATTTGACCGTTATGTAAATTGCCTTAAAATACCGAAATATTAATAACAAAAAAAAAAACAATGAATTTGACTGTCACAATATGTTTAGCATATAAAAGTCAACAGAATCGCCTCAATGGAAGTTTCTCTACCAACACTCTCATGCTCATAGTAAACGATTGACGAGGAGCGAAGAATAACAAGAATGAGGCACGGTGGGAACTCTGTCATTAGAATAAATTTCTAATGCTAGTCTTAAGCCTAGATAAGGGAGAAGAGACACCTAACCTCATACGGGATTAATTCCATACTAAAAGTTGTAAAAAAAAAACAAAAAACAAAAATAAAAATACAAGCTGAAAGTACTGTCAAGAACTCAAAAAATATGACACAGTTCAATAAAAAGATGGAGATCATTCTTTTCGAGTTAATCTAGAGAGAAAAATAATACTTGAAAAAATAAAAAAGACAGCAAAACAACAAGACCGATAAAAATACGAAGCAATACAATCCTTACGAAACTATAAACACTTCAACAACAGAAAGGCCTTGGCCATTCCTCTAGTGTTAGTCCCGAAAAAGAAAAATCTTGAGAAAAAGTAAACAGGCATTAATCAACAAAGGTCAAATTAAAACACGAAGAAACGTGAAAGTAGATTAGGTGAGGATAGCTGATCCGTACTTCACTATTGAGTGTTGTTCCGTTACATAATAAATATAGGCATTAATTCGTCTAAGCACCTTGGTGGACCGTCTGAGGTTAGGGTAGGGTTGTTGCATACGATTCAGAAAGATTGCAAACCATTCACAGTATATCCCCTCGCACAGCGGCGGCAGTTGCATGAAGAGAATCATTCCCCTATGTTCGGAATGGAAGAATTTACGCCTTATACTTATGTCATCTAAATACATATACACACACACACATATATATATGTGATACAAACATAAAAATCTGATATGTTCCATTCACATGACTTTCTCTACACTCTGCAACAAATTATTGTTAAAAAGCTTATGCTTCTATTTACTTCATGCTAATCGAGAAAAAATTAGCAGAAATAGTCTTATTACTTGCTTCCTTGTAAGTAGAAGCGAAATAAGGGAATACCATAGGTTAAAGTGATAGTCAAAGGCTGGTTGCTATGTGAATGAGTTCCTTTGTATGGATATGAGTTGACAAATTCCTGTATGAGAAAAGTTAGTTTTTCAAAGCTGAAACCAAAAACAAGGAATAACTCAAAAACGATCAGCTCTACGAAAAACATGTATACAACATAAATTGTGTGTTTTAATATGCTCTACATTGTTTGTGCAGTAAGTTTTTGTCCATTTCTTACGGTTTAGCAGTGATGCAAAATTCCTTAAAATTCACTCAGAATAAGGTAGTCTTCAGAGGCTATTCCCAGAAAATTCAAAATATACATTTTATTTGTCAGGTATTTACACTATCAATATTATTTCTATCATTTTTTTTAACAAACATGAGAAATATATCCTACATTTCACCAATAAATATGATATTTTAATCAAAATCGTTAGTCATTTTTTAGAAAATCAAAATTTTCGAAAAATGTTACATGAAAGGGTAGTTTGCGGTGGGGGATTTTTCTCAAAATCTTCGTGTCGCATCCCTGGAAGATACTAAACTTAAATACCAAGTTTGGTATTTTAGCAACTTTTCGTTTTTGAGTTATCGTGTTCGCAGACATACGGACACACACACGGAGCTTTTTCTGAAAATACTTTTTTTTTTTGGATACAGGGAACCCTAAAACAAATATTTCCGGTGAAATCTCGGTATCGAATTTTTTGGTGAACTGCAATACCTTCTCTATACACTATGTACATAGGTGTAGAGAAAGTAAAAATATCTTTAAGTATGCCAGATGGCCTATGCTTGTCGGCTTCGGAATACTTCGGTTGTAGATAGAGAAGTTTATTTGCCAGAACAAAGTACATTGTGTAGCAACGTCAAATACAAGCAAGATCAAAAACAATTGACAGTATTATAAAATTCATTAAAACAATAACATGGATTTAAAATCAAAGTGTGCTTCACTGACCTCTTAAGAGATTCAATGGAGAGAGCTTTAGTGCTGTTACTAAGTTTGTTAAATAGATTTAATGATATTATTTCAAAGGAATTTTGTATCTTGCTATATTTACATCTATTTATGTAAATATTGGAATTAGTTCTGGTGTGATGAAGATGGATTTCGGAACATAGATTGTATTTATGACTATTTTTCTTAGCAAATAAGAGGCAGTGGAACACAAACAATGAAGTCAAAGTAAAAACACCCAACTTAACAAATAAAGGTTTACAATGAGTTCTGGGGGCTACACCACATAAAATTCGAATTGCCTTTTTCTGTAATAAAAGTATCTTTTTAACTAAAGCATGGTTCCCCCAAAATAAAATACCATAACTCAAATAGCTATGGATTTGTCCATAATAAACTGATAATAAAGCATTGGAAGACACATTATTTTTTAAAACACGTAAATAAACATACCTCTGCATACTTTGTTGGCAATATAACCGTACGAACGTATGAAGGTTCGTAACGTTTCCGGATGACACGGGAAAGAGTTCAATTGCATTCCATTTCGCGGCATTGATAAGACTAAAGACCAATATTTACAGCAAATCTTTATACTAAACTTCTTTTGTGCATAACTATAATATCACATAAGTACATATTATCACCAATAAATAATTACATGAAGTTAGTTAAATTGATCTTAATCTAAAACTTTTTTTTTTTGTGGTAGCTTAACGTCCTTTAACCTGGTTAGTCATGTTGGACAATGAATGAAATTGGTGAAATGATGCTCAAATGAAAACCTAACAATTCTCTAGCACTTCCAAGTCGGACATACGAGAAAGCGTATGGCACTGCTTACCCTCTAAATCAGCGGTTCCCAAACTTTTTGCACACATGACCCTCTTTTCGACAATTACATTTGGGCGACCACCTCCATTCAACTCACTATTTAATAATAATAATTTGCAAGTTTGCGCGCACAGTTCAACATGTGACATTTTATACAATAATGTATTTAATCAGTTACATTACCATTGTTGTATTGCTGGTCAAAATAAATATAATGCTCAGTTAGTTATACATTCTTAACAAGAACGGACATGTATAAGTTCTTAAGGAATAGTGCTGGTTCCTCTCAAGATGCAAACAAAGCGAAATCTTGTAAATATTTTGAAACCATTTTACAATTTGGTTTCTCGGGTTTGGGTGTTATATGTTGTCAGGTATGAAAGTTTCCAAGCTCATCAGGCATCTTGCCTCTGAAGGACAAACCTGCAGACTTCTTTTGGAGGAAGAGGGACATTCTTAACAATTACACAGGTTAGAAATCTTGTTTCATTTAGAATAGCTACATGCTACATGAAACATTGCTGCTTCCCTCTGCAATCAAATTGTGTCTACAGTATTGAGCGCTCAGGATGCAAATACATTAAAACCAATACTATCATCAAATAATAGTCTCCAGAATGATCAAAGAAATGGCTGGAAATGTATGTCAACAGTTAACAGGAAAAATAAGAAAGTGTGAATTTATATTGATTCAACTTGACGAATCTAATGTTGTGGCACACTGTGTACAATTTTTATGTTTTGTGAGATATCAATCAAAAGGGTCAATAAAAGAGAATATTCTGTTTTGCAAACCTTTAGTTGGTCACACTACTGGAAAGTGCTTTTATGACACTTTTACTGTCACAAAATTCTGAAATTGACTGCAAAAAATGTATCGATATATAGTGATGGGGCAAATTCCATAACTGGTAAACACAATGGTCTTGTTAAACAACTCCAATCTAACATTATGCCAAATGCTAAATGGATAAATTGTTTCCTCCATCGACATGCCTCATCTATTACAAGTTCTCAACATGCTATTAAAATGGTTAACTACAAACCTGACTATTTGCTTCACTTTGTGACATCACACAAGTCAATCCTCTTGCCAGATTGTTTGAGCTGAGATCTGAAGGTCTTTTGTTTTTTCAATCAGCCAATTCTGAGTGTGCCATTTTGGTTGTCACTGTTACCCTTCAGATTTAGTCATCTTAATGAGATAAATGCTGATTTGCAGGGAGGAACAAAAGCATTTTATATGCAGAACATAAAAGTCAATGCCTTAATTAGCAAAATCAAAATATGGATTGAACATACTGAAAATAGAGAACTTGTTAATTTTTTTTATCACTATCTGAGTTTACTGATTCAATGTCAGAATTTGCTGATGAAACAATCAATTTAAAATTATTATCAGACTTAATTGTAATGCACTAATTCTTACTTATGAATCAACCACAAGACTACATTTCCTCAACTAATAATTTATAATGATTTTCAAATGGGAAGAGTCTTACGCTGCAGCAAATGAGATGCATCATGCTTTGTGTTGCCACTCTTTTCATATTTCCCTCTTACTTGCACACTGAGCATACAAATCTGCTTGACGACATTATGTTTATTCATGTGTATTATGAAAACTATTTGAGCTAAAAATCTGGGGTTTTTACAATTCTGCTATGAACATTATTCCCTATCTTCCTCACACATTATTTTTTTGTAAAATTTGAATATTTTGTGTTTAAGTAATACTTATGAGAGACGGAATCACTAAGTGGGAATGAAATATGTCAACACAGCAGCACTCCAATTGGCTGCCAACGACAAACCTCATCCCATTTGAAGTTCCTGTAGCCTTACAATGGATAGTTGATCCATTTAATGAAACAGTTGTTGCATCTTCAGACTAAAGTGCAAAGTTACAGGGTAACTTCAGACCAAAATTTAAGCTGACTTTTCAGAAGGAAGATGTGGATAAATTCTGACTAGCAAAAAGAACAGAATATCCTGATCTGGTGTGTGCTGCGCTAAAAAATGCATGTCAATGGTGAACATCAAGACTGCAGTTAGAAAGTGACTTAACAATGTATGTAACAGACATTGAGTAATTAATAGCAAATAGCCTCATTCTTCCCACCAATTATTCTGATATGCAATGTAGTAACTAATAGTTTACATAAAATGTGTACATGTACATTTACTGTCAAAGTGTAGAATTAGTATTTTTTCTTTAAATATAAAATATGATTCTGTTTAAACGTAATATGTGACTGAATTGTACTTTTCCAATTATTATAAAAGCCGTAACATACTACTATTATTATTTATTAATAATGCCAAATATCCAGCATGACCAGTTTGGGAATTACTGCTCTACACCAAGAGAGAAGAACAAAAAGATTCAAGTATCACAACCAGAATGATTCATGTTTACAACAAACATTTCCCTTTGCACAACATCATCGCTCAAATAATTGAGCAACTGAACAAAATGCATGGGGCTCTGTATAGGAAAGATGGAAGCAATCTGGATCATTCATCTTTCCGTTGCAGTGTTGCAAGGGAAATATTGGAAAGCAGTAAACAGGTTGTCCAAGAAGGCCTTCTGCTTCCTCAGATATGATGGTTTCGAGCATTATGTAGCAAATCTATCAATTGACCCAAAAAGAAATAGTTGAGTTGCAGGAAGTGTGGCAAGAAAACAGCCACAGATTGCAAAAAATGTCAATGTTGATTGTTGCATTCAGTATTTCTGTTCACTAGTTAAAAATGTAAATGCAGTATTTTGCAATAAATATTCTCTGTGTTTTGTTTCTACAGATAAAATTGTACTGCTGTCACATTATTCTATCATCCTTCTGCACCATTTAAAAACCAACAGTGATAGCGAGGTAAAACAAAGCAGAATTAGTTAGAGACATCCAAATAGGTCATATAATGTAATTATACAGATTTAATACCAAAAAAAAAATCAGGATTATCTGGGTTATTAAGACCTCAAAGTATATTTCTCCTATCTTACATTGAACTTAAGGTGGTTTTCTCCTTTATCATTAATAACTATGTAAACTATTCGGCTCCACTATTTTATTTTATCACTGCACACATTTTGGGTTTTACTGACTACACTCAAAGCAGAATATTAACTGTTAAAACCTCATCTAAGCATTTGCTGAGCTTAGTTGCAGCACATGGCATACATCAGGCCTTTTTATGTACATTTTTTAGCCATGAAAAAATGCAAATAAAACTAACTTTTCTCTATATAGTTTTTTGTACACTCTTTGACATTTTAAAAGCTTGCAAATGTCATTTTCAAAGAAAGTTTGAGTTGTCAAGGTGCACATGTAATGATCAACTTCTTGGTTGATGTCAGATCATTCCATTGCCACAGTTTTTTTCAAGGGCACAAACACAAAGTAATCTGGGCTGTAGGGAAGCTGTTCATAGATTTGGAACCTGACTTCTGGATCTTTGATTTCAGGTCAGCAACCTCATATCTCACACTTTTCTAAAGCCAAGATGCTCTATGCTAATGGTATGAGCACCCACAAGGCTCATACTCACTGCTGAAAGGATTTCTGGTCCATCATGTGTTGCTGGAGTGTTTTGCAGCGAGTTTGGCAGACAATAAAAGAACGGTAGCCATAGTTTTTAAATTCTTATTGCACTTGAGTTTTAAAGTATCTAGTATTTTGTTGGCTTTTATTGTATTTTATTTGTATTTACCATGACTGCAATTGGTGGAATGGTAAAGTGTTTTTAAATGTTTAAATTTTTATTGTCTGTGCCTTAGATAAGGCTTTAGTTTTAGCTTTTTATTCATTTTAGCTGCATTGTTTTTACTGGTTTTTAGTGACTCATGTATCTCTCTGGTTTTTCCCAGGGGAGTTTTATATAACCTGGATTTTATTTCTTCTCTTGGATGTTATTTTATTTATGGATTTTATCTCTTGGTTTTAGGGCATTTGTTTTTGGAGGGTGCTGATAACCACGAAGTTGAGCGCCCATGGACACCACTCATCATCATTTGAAAGGATTTCATCACAGTCAACTGCATAGATGTTGTCCTATGTGAAACTTGACTTGGGTGTCCATTTTTATTTCCCAAGATTGTGGCATCAATCTATTAAAAATGTCATATAGTTTTAAATTTTCATGTATTAATGGACTACTGACAGTGATGGAACCTCCTGCTCCCCAAGCATTTCTCTCACTTGTGGCACATTCTATTACCTTTAAACAAATACTCTGCTACATTTTAACAGTACAAATTTTAAATAACATTTATACAACATTCAGACGTTAAGTAATGATGAACCAAGTTCTTGAGCTTTTATATAGAAACTGCCATTTACTATACTAGATAAAGGTGAATATCATCTATATATTGCTTCTGCATGAGAGAAGCATTAAATAGAGCATGGGTTAAAGCAGAGTTGCTAATAGCAATTTAGGCCAGATAAGGGATGGGAATAAGGTTTTCCAAAAGAAACAACTCTGTCTGTACATCAATTAAATTTATAACAATCATCTTAATTTTTTGTTACAACTTGTGTTTGCATTCACTCAGCATTTTAAAAAATACAGGATTTTTCTCACATTTACAATGCTTATATTTTTTGTAACATATACATATATTATTATTTGTTTGACTTGTGCTATCTGCTAGCTTACCCTGTCGGTTACACTTTTCTGTAGGTACATAATATATATTACACCATTGTATGCCTTTTAAAAAAAAAAAAAAAGGGAACAGAAATTTCTCTCTTGCACACACTTTTTGGGGATATGTCATCTTTCATTTCACATTTATTGAAAGAATGTTAACATTGCATCACTCTATTACAGAACCAAAGAATCCGAGTTTTTTAAAGAAATTTAAAAACAGATTGTGTACATAGTAGCACTAAAATATTTACATTTCTGAATGGAAACATTGAGAATACATGCTGGCTGCTTCTCTGACTCTTTGTTTTGAAAAATAAATACTCTGCATTTACTACCAGCATGACAGTTATTTTCCACTGTTTCCTGTAATGGGTACCCATTACTTTCTCATTAATCTTCAATCCCTTAAGAGTAAACCAGCACATTACAGGAAGGAGAGTTTTTTAAGAACAATCACAATATTTAATGCACAATTATCTAATGCATTATTTAATGCTATTAGATGTTAATAGGTGACTATGAAAATGGATAGAAGATTGTGCATCTTTCAGCAGTTTTTACATGGCTTGGAACCTGTCATCTTAATGGATTATTATGCAATTGACTAATTTCTATTCTCTCTCTCTTGATTCTATCACAAATATTTACTTCTATCCATTTAATAAAGCTCAAAAACAATTTGCACATGGGCTATTTACTGAAAATGACAGCAGGAGGTTGCCTCAAAAGTGCATGTTGAGCTAGGAGTTTGTAGAATAATCTCTGACACTTTGGTAATTATACTCAATTAAATGAAAAGCATTTGAACTTCATGTCTAAAAATATTTGCTCACATACTGTATGAATCACAGGAATCCAAAAACTATTTTGTAACACAAAAACAGAGAGTCTAAATAACAAATCTGAAAATTTATAGTTCCTTATAGTGAAAACAAAAGCTTTATAACATCACATAAGTTGAGCAGCCTACTATATAAAGTCACACAGTATAAAATTGGTACATCTGCCAAAGATGGTCAAATAAAATGAAGTTGACTAATGTGAAGCTCACAACAAATTTGTAAATGTTTCTGAATCAACCCAGGGAAAATCTCCAATCCCATTGGCTACAGAAGCTATTTGCTTGCTTTGCAGGTTTTGAATATACATTTTGATTGACTCTCTCTCTCACCAGGTTTCCACTGAAGAAAAAGAATCTAATACGCTAGAGTGCTTTTGTTGGCAAACTTAAACTGATTAAGTTAAAACTGTATCTCTGCAACTGCACAAAAACTGAAAGTTTGCAATGGAATTCCTTGGTCACTTAGCAGCTGAACAGGGCGTGAACACACACAATTTCTGATACTTATCACTACAGTGAGGTGGCCCATTGCTTCATTTGGCAGCATAACACCTTATTTATTTAATGGCCATGCTGTTACTGATACTAGTGATCGCTATGTGGATATGTTTAACGTTCTTCTTCTTCTTCCAGCACTAGCCAACCACAACCTACCTTGATATGATTCCAAAAAGGTGGGGAAACAGCTCACATGGCTTGATGTTCCACAGATGGCTTGCAGCCTGCATTTTGAATCTCATTAATTTCCAGATTTGGAGATGTTCATTGGCCAGCATGGTCACCAGATTTGGCTGTCCCTTGGGGGTATCTAAAGGCACACCCTCAAAATTGGCAGACCTTAAGGACAGCATGCCGAGCAGGGTATCCCCATGGGCATGCAAACTGTATGATGCAGGATTTTCGCTGCTTGGAGGAATGTGTAAAATGCTACAGTGGTAATTTACCCAGCATTATATTCAAGAAACCATAACTGTTGTCTCTAAAGACTAAATGGTACACCATCATATGTTCAAATAAATTGCTGTACTACTTACAATGTTGGCCTGTTCTCTCTGAATGATCTTGTATAAGGGTCTTTCTGAAAGTGAAAGCAATATAGTTTTAAAACAAGACTTGATTATTTAACATTTTCAAAGCTTTCTTCATCAGCTTTCTACCTGTAGCAATTTGAATGATGTACTTGTTTGAGAGGGTACACACTCATTCTTTGTGCAGTGATTAAAATCATTGAGACTATGTATTAGTTTATTAAATAATCACCTGAAGAAACATTAGGGGGGGGGATGGGACAAAAATATTATATGAGCTCTGACTTCTGTTATTGAATTGCTTCTGGTGCAGTATTTTGGATACTTTGTTTTCAGCATGAAATCTTGAGACAAACATCTCCAATCTACCATTGGAGATACTGTATTTTGTTCAAGTGAAAATGCCACCATGTGGCCACTAGCTGAGAAGGAAGAATCACTGTCTCACTTTTTTTGGAGTATTTAACAAAGACTGTTAATATCAATTTGTAGCTGAAGTGTACAGGGATAGCCTTTCATCTCATATCATTAGAATATTTAACATCTTGATCTTCCTCTTCAGGTTTTTTCCAGGTAACCTCATTGAACAAATGCTTTTCATTTGTCTGGAAGGGTTAAGTAACAGCACAGGTTCCCCAACATCAAGTTTACTGCTGTTCATCCAGTATTCAAGGCTTTTTGAATCTTTCCATATATACAGCAATATTTTCACAATTCCTTGATTTCATCAAATGTTCATATACTTTTGACGAAAACTACAGAAACCTTTGATAAATAGATGAAAATGCTGCAGCAATTCATGTCACTCAAGTCAGTGTAACCCATGGAAATGCACTCAAACTTGCACTATGGTCTCTGTAACACAAATATTCAGAGCATAAGGGAATCAACTCCAAGTTTGGTTAATTTGGAGATGGTTTGCCTATAGATACTTCCAAGTGAAGATCTTTTCAGAACAAGAAAAATCTATGTCCAAACAGTCACAACAATGTTGTAATGTTGGTAGAGCTGTTGTGCAAGGAGGGAAATAGAATTTTGTTTCAGAGCACAGAAGAAACAGTCCATGGTTGTGTAAGTTTTCAGTTATTCTTTTTGAGCTTCAATTGAAATGGGTTTATTATGAGTGAGTTATGAAATGAAGTTGATAAGTTGTCTGAATATTAACCTTTCTCCTCTTTTAGCTCAGGTAAGCTAATACATTTTTGTACTTTATCTAAGTTTAACAATACTGGGAAATACTTTTAGTTCAACTTCATAGATTATGATCCAACTTTATATTACGCCCGAAATGTTAGTGATTTAACCAAATCAACTTATTCATTATTAAATTCTACATTTTAGGAGAGGAAGGTGGTGTCCTCACAGCAACTGCTTCTCTGATTGCAATGAAGTTGGAGCTGATTGTAGAGGAACAAGACGTTCTTGAAATCCTGACAAATGGAAGAAAACCATCAGACAACAGTGAAGAAGCTGCCATTAGGAGTACCATAGTAGGAAAGGTGTAACAGTCCCACCTGAAAGTCTACCGGCTAATACGGCATGTTGTAAGTTGGGATGCCATACTTTAGAAGAAGAAGATAGGCAAGTACATTATACTTCTTTTTGGAAACTTGGTGATTATAGCAGACAAAATGTATACCTTCAAGATCTTGTTCAGTCAGGTCCAATTGTGGGATGGTTCGGGCAGTGCAAAATCCACCAGTTTCAAGTACTTTTTGAGAGTGGGTATGAAATCAGTTAAGGTATGTAAGAATATTTTTGAATACCTTTCAAATTAGTGGCAAGAAACTTTATTCATAAATTTCTAAAGATGAAGTTTTAGTGTATTAGATGGTCTGGGCAAGAAAACATCAGCCAATAAAGTTGATAATACCAAAGTAATTGAACACATACAATCTTTCCCATTCTTCCAGAGCCATTATACTCGAGAGAAGAACCCAAAAAGAAGATTTCTCCAGCCTAATTTAACTATATGTAAAATGTATGAACTCTATGTTTAAAAATGTGAAAGATTCCAGTTAAAGAAAAATACTACTGTATTCAGCACTAAATTCAATCTATGCTTTTAAACCACCCTAAAATATACATGCAAGCATGTGATGAGCTGCAGTTACAAATTTAACATGAAGAGGACATTGAAAAGAAGTCTAAACTAAAAAAAATACACCTCTAATGAAGGTAGATCATGCAAGACATTGTTTCAGGGAGGATAAAAGCCTGGCATCTACTTGACCCTTCCCAAAACTAACATTGACTGCATATTATAAGAGGAATCTCTATGCTTACAATTTTGGAATATTTTTGGTCAACTTGGGAAAATCCTTTATGTACAACTGGGATGAAACTGAGGGAGGGAGTCTCAAGAACTGGCTTCCTGTTTAGCACATGCTTCTATGCAGAGCAAAATAACTTTATATTCAGATTCATGCACAGGTACATTAAAATGTCATGTAGTTATCCCAAGACACCTCTTTCAGCCATCACTCATTTGGAGTCATTGAGAAAGCTAGTAGGAAAACATCACACTTCAACCATCAACTTGGAAAGTTCAGTAACAGAACTACCACTTTACCTGGCTCAGGATCAGATGGTTACATTATCCATTCAACCTAATGTTTAAGGAAACTGAAATTCAGTCTTACAGCGTCAACAGAGTCAACTTTATTAACAACGTTGACAGGTAACATGCAATGGAGCAGCTTTCACTATTTATTCCATTCGTGCATCACTCATTTTTCAGAACTCTTCCTTGTGAAACTCCTACTAGGTCTTCAACTTTTCCATAGCACTATACAGAAGTTGTCTTACAGATATCCAGTGGTTTGTTCAAATTAAGTTGATTATGAACCCTAACATCTGAAACTCCTATCAGATTTTAATAGTATCACTAGAATCTGAAGGTAATTTTTTTATAATGATACACAACGCTTTCTTATTGATAGACTATATAGTGTTCTATCATCACTGAATGTTCAAATAAAATCGTCTATTTTATTTTAAAAATGTGATTTCCATACTTAAAATACAATAACATCAAAAAGATAGCCATAAAAGAAAGCATTCAGAGCACAAAAGAAAAAAATAATATGACTAGTTATTAAAAATAACATTATAAAATATTTTAATTTGAGACTGACATAATCAAGTTAAACTTTAACA
Organism: Hymenopus coronatus; assembly: GCA_030762935.1. NCBI lineage: Eukaryota > Metazoa > Arthropoda > Insecta > Mantodea > Hymenopodidae > Hymenopus > Hymenopus coronatus. The sequence goes on from CM060884.1 coordinate 2,855,816, forward strand.
TTCTTCTAAAATTCAGATGTTTAAAATCATTAGTATCTTTTACGAATAAAAGTTTGGTGCCTTGGTTCCCTTGTGCTCTGAGAGACCATATGTCTCGTTCAGTTGCTGCAGTTTCCAACATTTTAGTACTTGTTCACCCGGCTGCTCTCTAATCCTGCAGTCCTACCACAACAGTGCAGTGGCACACCAGGGATAAGGGACTCCTGCACTGGCTTACAACCTAATGCTGTCCAATCCCTAAATTTGCTCAACAACTCTCAAGTATATTTCAAGGACATGTCATATTGCAATGACAAGCCAAACATATCACATGTGATGCCTTCTGGGTCCGTTAGCATACAGTTTCAATGTTTGATTTCAACTGCCTGCATATCTATGTGACTGCCAATAATTTATTTTGAGATATGGAGAAATTTGTAGACTTGATTTGACTCCAACAAAAGATTACATCTTGATTAGTAAATACTAGCAAAAGAATAGCGAATGGCAATGATAGCATCATTTGTTATTTTGTGCTACTGTGCGCTGTTTTGTCATGGAGCTGACTAAAGCTTGTATAATGAACCCATGACAAAGATGTACAAGCATAGTCTGACTGTTAGATGGCAGTTCTTGGTATGAGACAAAGTTACAAATATTGCCAGGTACAAGTACAGCATTTACACTGTTTAAAGTTAGTAAATCAAGCTGCTTTGGATTAAGCAGATCATTTGTTGTTCGTGAAAGCTTCCCAATTTAATGTAATGGCTTTGTAATGATGGTTCTGAAAGTGTGCATCATGTTAAAAATACTGAGACAGATATGCATAAATTGTTGAGGCAAAATTTTAAGTTTACTCCTCACACTAAGCAACTGCTATCATAAAGAGAATAAAAAAAAAAAAAAAAAAAAAAAAAAAAACAAGCCTGTCAAATTAAGAGATCAAGCAATTCATTAATCACATTGGTTCATTTCTCTTCGTTGCAAAATGTTATCTTATGATAAGGCAACAAGGCTTCACCGAATGCTCTGATTGACGTAATATACTGCGACTTTATGGTAGCATATTGTGAAAATATTCAACATTTCTGTAAGTGGCTTGTATTTACAATAATTCTTATCTTTCAAATGACGATTCTTTACAAGGTACCTTCTATTATATTTAAAATAGTAAACCTCCTATCTGAAATTATTTCAACTCAATTTAATTAGTCTTGGATATGCAATGCTTTTATAATATTGAAGATGTCATATCCCACTAGTGTGTACACACACACACAAACACACAAGCACGTACAATGTTGCCATCACCATAAATTAGAATTAATTGGCTTGGACCCATCACTCTACAATACCAGCTCCTTTATCATTACATGTTTTTACATTAAAACAGTTATAACAGGCCTCCCCACAAATACTGTGGAGAGAAAGAAAAAACATTAAAAATTACAACAAATGAGTTCTTATATAATCTTTTTACCCATGGAATGCATACATATAAGTTTCACAGCTGTGGTGTCTTTTAGGAAGAGTAGAGTGTGTTCACGGTTGAGGAACAGGTATACATATTACATATTCTGCAAGACTGAATTTTCCTCAGCAGCATACCCTTCTTTCCTATTCTTTTCATAAATATAATGATATATTTCCCATTTTGAGAGTATCTTCATGAACAGCATTCTCATACCATATATGACTAGCATGTCACAGAAGGAATACCTCCGCAATCACCTAAAGAGAAAACATATGTTTTATTCAGTAAGATATTGAACCTAGCTCTACCCCCACAAAAAATAAATCTAGAAAAGGAATCTTGCACCACTCTACTCTCCCAGATTCATACAACACCACACAAACAATATCAAGTTGGCAATACCTGCAGTTTCAGTACTTGGTCTATCACAACCATAAGTCTAATTCCTAGTTAATCATTAAAGCACCAATCTTACAACTTCTCTCTTTTAATTATTAGGATATTACTTATTTTCAGAGTTTACCCTTATCAAAGCTGACAGGACAATAAACCACATCTAAACTGTTCTTCAACAATGTTTTCTAGTCTACAAAGCATCATTCAAGCTTGAACCTATATCACAAGTTTTGTTACAAAGGCCATGTGCAAAAACTTTGGTGCTGTATTAATTCCAACATTCCAAACTAGTGTGTTGAATCAGCCATTTAAATTATTGGAATGCAGCTGATTGCACTAGTGGGGAGGGGAGAAAGACAGCATACTACACTTTTGTTTTAACTTCTATTTCTACTTATTCCCACATATCAATTGATTCTAGTATGAGGAGTTAATACTTCCTTTGTTAGTATTGCAGTCGATCTGATATCGATAAATCATGGCCTTATCTATTTTAGAACACCATGAACAATAGGAGAAAAAACTACTTACACATTAAAAATAAACATTTGTTAAATTTTGATGTTTGAAATGATAATGGTGTTGTCTAGAAGGGTTGGTTACCAGTCAGGGATGTGATGCAACACCTTCACCTTCTTTGTGTCACACTTTCTTTACTTTATCATCCTTCTACAGCATCACTCTTTGTAATGAACACAACAAAAATCTTAATGCAATTTTTAGGCAAACATTGCTCAATAACTTCCTGTAAAACAACTACTAAAGATGTTGGTAATGCTTATCTGTTCTCTTTGTCATTGCAGTTTCTATAATGACAGCAAATCCTGTGGAAAAGGCATATTGCAAGTTGGAATTTGCTAAAACACACTCAGCAACTGTTGTCTACATTTCCAAAAAATCTGATGTGTACCATTCACATGACTTTCTCCATATCCCTGCAACAAATAATTCTTAAAAAGCTTATACTTTATGCTAAACAGAAAAAATTAGCAGAAATAGTCTTATTACTCGCATCCTTGTAAGTAGAAGCGAAATAAGGGACAACCGTAGGTTAAAGTGATAGTCAAAAGCTGGTTGCTATGTCAATGAAGTTCCTTTGTTTATATGGATAGGAGTTGACAAGTTCCAGTATGAGAAAAGTATACGTTTTTCATAGCAGAAACCAAAAATAAGGAATGTCACAAAAATGACGAACTCCACGAAAAAAATGTATATAACATAAATTGTGTGTTTTAATGTGCTCTACATTTTTTGTGAAGTAAGTTTTTCTCCATCTCTTACGGTTTAGCAGTTATTCAAAATTTAGTAAAATTCATCCAGAATAAACTACTCTTCAGAGGCTTTTCCCAGAAAATTCAAGATATACATTTCATTTGTCAGGTAAATAGGTTTAATATCCGAAATTTTAATCAAAATCATTAGAGCCATTTTTGAGAAAATCAAAATTTTTGAGAAAATCAAAATTTTTGAAAAAAGTTCCATGTAAAGGGTAGTTGGGGGTAGGGGGATTTTTCTCAAAATCTTTGTGTTGCATCCCTGGAATATACTAAACTTAAATACCAAGTTTGGTATTTTACCGACTTTTCATTTTTGAGTTATTGTGTTCACAGACACACGGACACACACACACACGGACCTTTTTGTGAAAATGCTTTTTTTGGATATTGGGGACCCTAAAACATATATTTCCGGTGAAATCTCGGTATCGAATTTTTGGTGGAGTGCAATACTTTCTCTATACACTATGTACATAGTGCGTATGGAGAAAGTAAAAACACCACCTAGACTGTCAATCTATGACTGGTATAGAAAATTTGTAATAATGGGATGTTCATACAAGGGAAAGGGCTCGCATTTGTGCTACCTATATAGGAAGCCCACAGCATGCAGTTAGAAATTCCATGGCAAACTATATGGAACGTTGCAGTTTGTATGTGAAGATAAGGTCATACAGCAAGACTTTTGCATCAACATGTTGCAGCATTATGAAGAAGAGTAGTGAATAAACAAAATGTCCGAATAGGGGAACCCAACCTCCAAGGGCTTAGTGGAACATGTATGGGAACCTCCTAAAATGTGCGGTATCTCTTCTTTACAGAGTGTCAAGGGTCAGTTACCGATCTGGTTGGTGCCCCAACTGAACAAGATGGAGCACTGCCTCACTGGCATGAAGTCCTACCAAATCATCTTGCATGTTGGGCACTCTGCGACTGTTTTCTATGCGGATTTGTGAACGACAGAGTTTTTGTTCCTCCACTTCCTCTTAATGTAGATGACTTGAAAGAAGATTTAAATAAGCCTTGGTAAAGGTTGATTCTCATATGCTCCACATGTTTGGAACAAACTCAATTATCGTCTTGATGTGTGTTGAGTGATCAAAGGAGCCCATTCTGAGCATTTGTGAGGTCAAAAAGTAAACTTCAAGACTTCCTCTACAAACCAATGAAAATTGCAAGTTACTGTAAATAATGTTTGTTTTGCAGGAAGTTGTCTATTTCTTTTGTAGTAACCCTGTAACTGAGGCAGCTTGTGTATACATTATAGAAATGTTTGATGTGGAAATGTTACAAAAAATAACATTTTGAGCAGTGGAAGAAATAAAAATCCAACCCAGATTTACTTTGTAAACTGAGCAGAATTGGAGAGAATGCTATGAAGCATGCGTAATGGCGAGGGATGCACACTTTTGAACAATTTTTCTAAACATTAAAAAGAAGTTCTCATTGTTTTTGCTTGCTTTAATTATTCACAGAGTTTATAATTGACAAAGAAAGGATGCATAATATTGTTATTGGAGTTCTCAATTTTCATTTACCTTTATAAATAAGTGTTCCTATTAATAATTTGCATGATATAGTAAATGCCTCCGCAGTTCCATATGATATTTACATCTATACCAGAAGTGTCATTTTTTTATTGCCATAGCAGCAGAAACTAAAGAATTAAAAGCTAACCTGTTGAATGTAAAGTGAACCAACAATATTGCAACAATACAGCAATATTTTGCAAAATAAAATAATAACTTACGCAAGAACCGAAAGATTTACTGACAAAACATTTATAAAACAGCATGTTCTTTCATAGTATGAAAGGATGATAATAGTCACCTTGCACCTTTATAATTTATAATTCATTTCTTCTGCATATTGCCAGCCATACCAGCTTGAGGAGTGCTGTTGCTCTTAACAAAATAGGATTTTCATTTCTGCACGTAAATGGGAGATACTTGTTTGTCACATTCGTTTGCAATTTGCACATTTTGAAGGACCTTGGCAATTCTTGCTCAGCAAATGGTTTCAACAAGGATTGAGTATTCAAAAAACTCAAGAAAATTAAACAACAAAATAAGATCACAGAAATATCCACCCTCAAACGAATTAAAGATGATGATAACTACAGGAGATTCACTTACCACCCTTGGGCAACTAAGAAATTCCAAAAAAATATTTAAAGAACATAATATAACACTGGCACCTTACAACAGGTTCAGTGTAAAAAATTTGATTCCATCCCATAGAACAAAAAAAGACCCAATTGACAAAAAACCAGGCATCTATAGAATAAATTGCAATGAGTGTAACCAAGTATACATTGGCAGAACAAAAAGAAACATAGGTACCCGTCTAAAAGAACATATTAGAAATATCAAAAATAGGGAAACTGAAAAATCTGCAGTATCGGCTCATTTTTGGAACAACCAACGTGAAATTAAACAAGACATCCATCTTTTAAAAAATGTACAACGGACAGTAGAACTCGACGCATGGGAGAAAATATACATGAAAAAACATGAAGCGCACCTCATGAATTTTGATCGTCCCTTTGAAGAGAACCCGCTAATGAAGTTCATCAATCCAACACCAGAGGGAAGACAGTCATACATCAAGGATCCTCGTGTTGTATCCGATAGTCGAAAGCAGTAGACAATGCATGCAACACGCATGCGAAACTAGTTCTGCGTAAAAGTAAGTTTTTGTGAAGCACATGTGTATATATTCGACTACCAATTAAAAACTAATTGCTAGCTTCACAGTGTACCACTTCCAGTATTCAAAATTATAATTTGTGACCACAAATCATTGGAAGAGATTATCGCGATATGGAGACCAAGATGGATGACGTAAAACACGTGGTGAGAAATGTAAATGAAATGGACTACAGCGGGAACACGAGGTATGGTTTCTTCAATCATCATTTTAACGGGTACAAACAGGACATAAAAAGATACATTAATCTCAAAGAAAAGAGAAGATTTGTAGCGACAGATATTAAATTTCTAAATGCATGTTTGAAAAATAAAAGATGCCCAAAATTTGTAAGAAAAACCGTAAAATTTAACAAGAATAGCCGAGAACAATTAGCAGCGGAGAAAAAAGTAATAGAATTGGAAATCTCCAAACAATATAACAAGTTGGCAAATTTAGACTTAGAAACTTACGGACTTCACCTAAAATTATCAAAAGAATTAGGCCACACGTCTTGGAAAAATTTGGAAAGCAACACTTTCGATAGAATAACCAAAAGTCCACAAAAAAGTAATTACACAGAAAAAGAAAATGAGAAACTTAGGCCACCAACCTTGGAAAAATAAAATTCAAAGCAGTCCGAATCAAAACGTGATTAACCAATCAAACGAAAACCTCTCAAAACAAGAAATAGAGTTTCTAAACAAAGGAATTAAAACATGCGTTAAATTTTCAAACGATATTGAACAGTACATAGTGGACATAGAAACGTCTATAATAGGTTTGAGTAGGATATACCAAAACATAGTTAGGAAAAAATGTGAGGTTATATTGGAAGATATGGAAAAACAAACATTTCGGAACAACCCATTCAGCAAAATTATAAAATCATTGAATGAAAAGGATATCATCATCACTAAAGCAGATAAGGGAAACAAAATTGTCGTCATGAATAAAATTGATTACATAAATAACATGGAAAAAATGCTAGATAATCAGGAATTTTTGAAGATTCCTTCTGACCCTCTAAACAAATGCACCAAACAACTTAACGAAGTGTTGAAAAATAGCAATTTAATTTCGAAATCAGATTGCAAGAAAATCAAACCAGACAATCCAAACATTGCATCAATATATTTACTCCCCAAGATCCACAAACCTGGTAACATCATGAGGCCCATCATAAATAACATCAACTCTACAACATATTTTCTAGCAAAGTGGCTTGTAAACAAATTTAATACCTTTCCGAAATTTGAAAGCCTCAATCTAAATAATTCTCTGGAGCTAATAAAACACATTTCAGACTACAACATTTCACCTAAAGAAAGAATGGTTTCTTTTGATGTGATTTCCCTTTTCCCCAGCATACCAATTGCCAAACTCATGCAATACCTCACCATTTGGTTAGAATCCTTCAATTTGCCACCAGAAGAAATAAAGGAATACAAAACACTCACCAAAACTTGCATTGACCAATCATACTTCATATTTCAGAACAAATACTACAAACAAGAAGAAGGCTTAGCTATGGGAAACCCTTTATCTCCTTTCCTAGCTAACTTATTTATGAGTCAGTATGAAATCCACATCACAAAATCGTTCCCTAACATCTTCAAAGTATGGTACAGATATGTGGACGATATTTTTGCTATAGTAAATGAGAAACTTTTAGATGATGCATTAAAACTACTAAACTTACAGGAACCAAAAGTAAAATTTACAATGGAGTTAGAACAACAGGGCACACTGGCATTTTTAGACCTAAAAATTACTAACAAAGATGGGAAACTAAAATTTGGTATACATAGAAAAGAAACCCATACTGACAACTACATAAAAGCAAATAGTTTCAACCCAAAAGCACACCAACATGCCGTACTAAACAGCCTACTACAAAGAGTAACTAAAGTACCTCTGGAAAAATCTGAATACTTAGAAGAACTAAACCACATAGTAAAAACAGCTGAAATAAATGGTTTCAACAAGGATTTAGTATTCAAAAAACTCAAGAAAATTAAACAACAAAATAAGATCACAGAAATATCCACCCTCAAACGAATTAAAGATGATGATAACTACAGGAGATTCACTTACCACCCTTGGGCAACTAAGAAATTCCAAACAATATTTAAAGAACATAATATAACACTGGCACCTTACAACAGGTTCGGTGTAAAAAATTTGATTCCATCCCATAGAACAAAAAAAGACCCAATTGACAAAAAACCAGGCATCTATAGAATAAATTGCAATGAGTGTAACCAAGTATACATTGGCAGAACAAAAAGAAACATAGGTACCCGTCTAAAAGAACATATTAGAAATATCAAAAATAGGGAAACTGAAAAATCTGCAGTATCGGCTCATTTTTGGAACAACCAACATGAAATTAAACAAGACATCCATCTTTTAAAAAATGTACAATGGACAGTAGAACTCGACGCATGGGAGAAAATATACATGAAAAAACATGAAGCGCACCTCATGAATTTTGATCGTCCCTTTGAAGAGAACCCGCTAATGAAGTTCATCACTCCAACACCAGAGGGAAGACAGTCATACATCAAGGATCCTCGTGTTGTATCCGATAGTCGAAAGCAGTAGACCATGCATGCAACACGCATGCGAAACTAGTTCTGCGTAAAAGTAAGTTTTTGTGAAGCATATGTGTGTATATTCGACTACCAATTAAAAACTAATGCTACTGGATTCAGTAACTGATATTCATTCCTGAATCTTTATAATTTAGCCACCAAAGGAGGTTCTAAATGTGTTGACCATGAAAATATTTAGTTTGCTATGCATATGACTCCACTGCTCTTTTAAGTCACATAAAAAGAAAAGACAATTACATGACATTAAGTTACATTGCTACGTAGATCCTGTGTTGAGATTAGACTCAAAGTCCAACTCTAGGATGTAGATCAAGTCAGAAATTTTATTTATTGATTACTCTTGATAATTAGTAATACATTTATTTACAACAATTAACTCTATTGAGATGTCAATTTTGCATAATTTACAATTACATATCTGTTTCCAAAAACCAATTCATACATTCTTAAAATATTCATGTATATTATATTTACAACACTGCAGTAATTATAACTAGTCTGAAATCCTCCTCTGTATAGAATGTGGTATATTTTTAATTCTGACCTAAACTTCTTTTAGTTCATATGCAGTTCCTTTGTAGGTGATGGAAAAGATTTAAATAAAAAGTATTCTATTGTAGTAAACCCCTGTTTGGATGTCTGCAAATTATTTGTAGGTCTATGTAAATCCTGTCTGTGTGTAGTCTCTTTGTTATGCACGTCTATTTTTTGTAAAACTTTCCTAGGTTATTTAATACAAATAACAATATGGCTAGAATATATTCACAGGCTAATGGCAAATTCCAAACATTTTGAATGATACTTTTTGATTGTCTTGCCCCTGTCATTATTCTCATTACCTTTCTTTGCATAATTAACAATTTTTTGGGATCTACTGAATTTTCCCAAAATATTACGTAGGTCATCAATGAATGAAAATAACCATAATAAGCTGTTTTAGAACACACTTATTTATAAACAGAATTAAGAATTGATTGCAAAATATGCAGAGCTCAGTTTGGGTAAGATTTAATCAATATAGTGGCAATAAAATCAATATATCAAAGATATAATCAATATGGTGGCTATACTTGGACACTTTATGATTAGGATGGAAATGAAATACACAATTAAAACACCTTTAAAAGGAATTTAAAAACCAAGAAATTATATTACACACAAGTAAAAAGAAATTATAGTACATGTTTAGATCAACGATTTGAAACAGTAAAGGAAATTAAAAAAGAAGACTTTCTTTAAACTTCTTATAAATAAATTATGAAAATGTGGACCTACAGCAACTGGTCTTTTAGAAGCTTTGGCTTCCATACTTTTAGACTGTCCAGAAATAACTTAAATGAGCTGACCATTTGTTACATTGCTAGAATTATCTAACAATACTGCATTTGCAAGTGACTCTTGTATCTTTTGAAGACAACGCAACTATTCATTTTGGTGCATGATATGGTACTCTAGCACTAGCCAATGTGCTTTTTCTTTCTCTTACGTTTTCCTCATTTTCCGATATTAAATTTGGTCCCATTTTATGCAAACTATTTCTTATTGCATAACAAGTCCAAAAGGGAAGCATATACCATATGGTGTGAATGTTATGCAACTTAAAAACATGTCCCATGATCTTTCAATTAGTGTGATATGAGCTCAGATATAGTGGCAACACTATGTTGCTATCTTGAGATAGCATTGCTTCTCACTCGAGACTTAGTAACAAGGTACGGTTTCACTTGGTGCACTTTGAGTACAACAACCAACACAAGGCATTGGATTTTTTTTTAGTGCAAAAATCCTTAGCATGGCTTCCTTCAGAAGGGAAGTAAAGCTGTTGGTCTGGTGTCATAGGTTTATGGTATATAAAATAACCTCAAGCCTAATAAAGAGGCCTCTGAGCAAAATTAAGCCCAATATAGAATAGGATGCTGAGAACAGCAGCAATTAAAGAGCATCGATAAATAAAAATCCTTAATGTGAGTTTGACTAAAATAACTGGCCACATTTTCTTTCACAAAAAAATAAATGCTGTAGGTGCCAAGCAGTTTTTCCCTCAATTGATGAATGAAGAAAGAACGCACCATGAATTTTAACATGGGGCTGCAGCTCGGACTTCTTTGGATGAAACTTTTGGTGGCAAGAGTGATCAGCTTAAGAGTGTATCCTGCTCAACCCCCTAGGTAAATTTAAAGGACTCATCAAATCTCCATTACAAAAACTGCAAAATAACATATGGGAAATAATAGCCAGCATTTACCAAGAAGCTGAAACATGCTGTCCTTCGAGCATAAGGACAACATTTTCAACATCATCTAGAAAAAGGTACGCTGCATAAGGAACATTCAATATTGTAAATGCTATTTGCAAAATAAAAATCTGATGTGTTCCATTCACATAACTTTCTCTACGTCTCTGTATCAAATTATTATTAAAAATCTTATTCTTCCATCTACTCCATGCTATGTAACCAATAAGGAATATCTCAAAAATGGTTAACTGTAAGAAAAAAATGTATATGGCCTAAATTGTGTGTTTTAGTGAGATCTACATTTATGTTTAGTAAGTTTTTTGTTTATCTCTTACAGATTACTAGTTATGCAAAATTCACCCAGAATAAACATGTCTTCAGAGGCTATTCCCAGAGAATTCAAGATATATATTTTATTTGACATATAAATATCTTTGATATACAGTATTTGAATCAAAATCGTTACAGCTATTTTTAAGAAAATCAAAAGTTTCGAAATTTTGTTGATGTAAAGGGTAATTTGGGGTGAGGGGATTTTCCTCAAAATGCCCGTGTTGCATCTTTGGATAATGTTTAACTTAAATACCAAGTATGGTAGTTTATCAACGTTTTGTTTTTGAGCTATTGTGTTCACAGACCTTTTTCTAAAAATGATTTTTTTGGGTGTAGGGGGCCCTAAAGCGTGTATTTCTGGTGAAATCTCAGTATCAAATTTTTTGGTGGAATGCTCTATATACTATATATGTAGTATGTATAGAGAAAGTACTATCATCCTATTTATTTTGATACATATGATGTAAGTGGTGGGCCCAAGTGGTGGGTATGTCCTTATTTATGGCATGTCACGTCACTTTAACTTGTAGTTTGCATGCACTTTATTCTTTCACCTAACAGACTTTCCCTACTTTCATTAGCATTGATTAAAAAGACTACTGCACAAAATCAAAGCCAAGGCTTTTTATGATGTCAGAAAAGTTTGCCTGAAAAGGAGAGAGGAGATTCCATTGATGTACTTCACTTTCATTCTAATTCAGGTTATCTTTAACATATTTTTATATTTGTTCCTAATGTTATGACAGTTCCATTTCTGCTGGTCTCCCCTGAAAAGTATCACTGCACACGACTTGAACAGTTGTGGAGTAGTCTTCATTCAGAAGGAACCTTGTATACTAGTAAATGTTAACCAATGGACAAAAACACACTATTCATTTTAAGTAACATTTTTGTGCAATTAGCCTTTTCTGAGACATGTATATGGCTTAAATGTTTCAATATTTGGCCATTCTTTTGGAATAATTTTGATACTCAATTGTTTCAGGCATTGCATATGAAGAGTTTTTAAACTTGACTATGTTTTGATAACAAAGAACATACTGTAGCTAATTTTGCAAAGATTTATCTCAAAGTGAAGTAGATTAAAGTATAACATTTTGTGAGATAAATTTATGCACCCCACTAACAAACGATAGAAAGTAGAAAATAATGTGAATGTTCCATATTACATTTTTTTGTGCGTAATTCTAAATTATTCCAAAGTTAATACAAGTTAAAAGTTCAATAAAACCAAAAGATGAAATGAATTGCATTTTAATGTACTCGAAACAGAATCAATTTTTATACTCAAGTTTACATTCTTGGGAAGGCAAAAGGTTTTAAGGAGAGCAGCTTTTATGACATGCATATATTTTCCAACTATTTCAGATAATTTTACAGAAATAAATATTATCTACTCAAAGCAGTAAATAATTAAAACAAAAAAATTACTCGGGCAAACAATATATGCAACTTATCTATAAGTCAATTTTAAAAACCATTTATCTATGTTCTTTTATTGTTACTCTGGAATGGATACAATCTTTAACATATTCAATGAAATCGGATCTCCCATAAATGCCAGTTAATACTAAAATTTGTTAAAACATTAAAAAGTACTTATTATTTTAATGTATTTAATTCTACTTTTGTTTGTTCACAAAGTATGAAACATTCTGTTTAACAGAGATGATGTTGTGAGACTGGGAGAGCATCACTAGTTCATTATCACACAGTATTGCCAACTCAATATCTCCAATAACAGCTACAGTAAGGCAAACATTTCTTTGGTACCCTTGAAGTTTCTTATCTCTCCTGCCATAGCAAGATAACAATCTGTACAGACTAGATCAGTCACTTTTTATGTTACAAATGTTGGCTGCAATACCAAATCATCAGATAACCAGAATCAGTAACATACTCTCCTCATGTGAATCTGACAATTTTCATGAGTTATATTGCACTACAGTTCTATAATCACAGTTTACCAAATGATCTTTATCCTGCAATGATGCAGAATTCCAAAACTTCAGGGTAGGTTTTAATGCATTTTAGGTATTTTGTAACATTCATACAGTATCTCATTTAAATATTAATAAATAGTTTATTTATTCATATAAAAAAAAAAAAACATTATTAATAGGTTTCTATCACATGAAGCAAACACTTTCTATCATCCTTTTCATTTAAAAAAAAAGAAAGAGGAAAAAAAAGCTTATGGGAACAGCCATTCCCAATCTAATGGGAATTCCATCTCTCTCTCTCTCTTTTCTTTTTTCATCCATTTAATATTGCAGCTTAAAATTGTATATTGTACAAATTTTGTGTTAAAACCAGATGAAATAGGATGTGCAGAGTCTGCTGTACAAACAAATGTATTTATATCTTATTTAAGAATGCCAGCCTAGCTCTTTCAAGCCCTTGCATCATTAGGTGATGCATGTCTTTTATAAAAATTACTAATGCCATTCTAGTGAGGCACTTAGGTTATCTGCAAATTTGATGCTACTGTTTAGAAAGGTTTAATGCCCAACATTATCAGATTGGCTGAAATTTACCTTATTTTAATGATACTGATACCTATTTTCTATATCTTCCCAGAAACAAGTTGGTTGTATCCAACACATACACCTTACAACTGCTTGGTGCTTATTTAGGAATGCAAACCAATTCTACAATTATTATGACCTTAAATAACTTTAGCCCTATTTAATCTACAGTGCAACCATTCTGTGAATCATCAGATAAAAGACTAGTTTGTCTGCACCAGACTCATTCTATATGTTTAACAAATAGACCAACCTTTTCTTCACATTTTGTTTACAAGATATTTATATAATCTTTTCTTACTGATAGCAGCGATTGCAGATTAAAGCTAAACTGGGCAATTCTGGCAGTCCCTACTTGCTTCAGATTACTGTGAGTGGACCACTAATGTTGTATATGTCCAAAAAATCTACAATGGTTAACAACACAGGATAATTTGCCTTAGTTTAAGTACAATTTTTAAATAAAATTAAAGAAAAAATGGTAATACTTACCTCCTTCCCTTCAAAGTTCCTGTTTGTCAATATCAAATGGATATGAGATCAAATCTTCATAAATTCTAAAATCAATTATGCTCTAAGACAAAGTTAAACCCATCAAAGTGAAGATTTGAACCCATTTCCCAATACAGCACTAATCATAATAGATAGTCATGTCTTCTGAAAGATCTTCATGTTGTTCTGAGTGTCTGTTGAGGAACTTTTTCTTGGAAAATCCCTTCCCACACGTCACACACTCGTAACTACATTTGCTTTTCTTGCGCTTCTCACGTCTTGCTGCTACTATCTTTGTCGATTCTGAATCTGGCCCAAGGTTTTCCTGTGATGGAGTTTCTTTATCGCTAACTTCTTCAAGCTGAGTTTCTGGGGATTTTTCGTCTTTATTTTCTGTTATCTCTGAAGAAGTCTCAGATTCCTGCAATTTATCAGCTGCTACAGCAACAGTTTCTTTGTTGGCAGCTTTACAACGATGCGATTGAAAATATTCATGCCGGCTGAATGAGTTATTACAAGCAGAACAATGGAAAGGTTTTGCAACTTCATTTGGCCCATGCAGTTTCATATGTCGCACCAAATGATAACGTCGCCCAAAAGTCTTGTTGCATACTATACACAAGTATTGTCCATTTTCTAGGAGATATTGCTCATAATGACCCATTTCTTGTGACGATGCTCTACGCCTTGCTATCAGATTAATCGGTTTATCTGCATGCAAACGTTTAAAGTGCCTTAAAAGGTGTGAACGACGTGAAAACAATTTGTCTGGGCAATACTCACATGGATGTTTCCTTGGGACCTCAATAGGAGGAGCTGACATACCTGGGAATGCTGGAGTAACTGGTGTAGAGAGTGCAGCTGCTAATACTGACATGTTGGGAGGTTTGGTACTAGCATCACTATTACCAGATGGAGAAGTGGCATTATTGGCTGTACGAGATGCCTCCGCATCAGGAGGTTCAGTTTTAATGTTGCCCCAGTCCAGTGTAGTAATGCTCAGCCCTGGAGGAATCACTCCCTCAAGTGGTTCTGCTAGTGACAAAGACACATCAGTACCAGCAATAACGGCACTTCCATGTGGCGTCCCCTGTATCAAAAGTTCCCGCATGTGTATCTTCTGATGACGTACAAGGTGTTCTTTGCGAGTGAAGTTTTTATGACATACATTACAATTGTATGGTTTCAGTTCATCTATTATCTCAGCAGTCGTATGGTGTGTGCGCATCTGATGGCGCAACAGATGTTCCTTTCTTGCAAAACCCTGCAACATAAATTAGTTCTCAAGGAATTGCTATTTCTAAAGACACAATGTAATCATTGTACAATATAAACACCAGCAATGTAGGGTGTAGTTTTAAATTTCAAATGTAACTTGTGGGGTTCACAGATGCGAGAAGCGTGGTCTGCTTGGGATCATGGTTGGAGCTCTTGTTTAAGTATGGATGAAAAAAAAACAAACAATTAAACCAATACCATGGGACTGTCTGTTTAGCCTAGTGTATTCCCTTATTTTTCTTCTGCTCATAAGGAACTAAGTATTAGACCATTTGTGCTAATGTTTATGTCAATTAGCATTAAGTAGACAAGAATAAGCTTATTAACAATAATTTGTTACAGAGATGTAGAGAAAGTCATGTGAATGGAACTCATCAGATTTTTAACAATAATTTGTTACCAAGATGTAGAGAAAGTCATATGAATGGAACACATCAGATTTTTAAAGATAGCGCTCCAAATTTTGCATAATTATTTTTTTGCTTTATAATAGTGTCTGCAAAAGTTCAGCAATCTACTCTAAATAGTTTTTATTTTATTGTTTTAACTAAGAATTTAATTGTTTGACATAAAATGCTCCTTGCGGAACAGCTTTTATGTTTCATCTATAACATTTGGTAAGCATGTTCTTAATATAGGTACATGAAATGAAGTTTGGTCTGGATTCTGCTGTATAATCAAAGTGAAATACGCATATTTTATCTGCAATTTTTAATTAAAAATCCTGAATTTATGAGATAGAATGCAACCAGTTTACATTGGAGAAACCAAGAGGATCTTAGAAATAAGAGCCAACAAACATCTAACAAATCAGCAGCTGTCATCCATTTTTGGGCAAAAACCACATAGTCTTCAACTTCAATATTCACCAGAGCAACTTGTATAAGAGGACCAGCATCAAAACAGTCTAGGAGGGATAAGCTTCACCATCTGATCATTTGATGTCCAGTTGGAGGAAACTAGCCTCCTAAACATGTTCAGGAAATTTAAAAATTGAGTGTTTTCACAGTCATCAACTTCAAGTGTTTGAACATGCTTTTAATTAATTCTGGGAAAACAGAAAAAAATCAAAAAAATCTGATGTGTTCCATTCACATGACTTTCTCTACATCTCAAATTATTGTTAAAAAGCTTATGTTTCAGAAAAAAATTAGGGAATACCATAGATTAAAGTGATAGTCAAAAGCTGGTTACTATGTGACTGAAGTTCCTTTGTTTGTATGGATAGGAGTTGACAAGTTCCTGTATGAGAAAAGTGTAAGTTTTTTAAAGCTGAAACCAAAAACAAGAAATATCTCAAAAATGATCAACTCCATGAAAAAAATGTATATAACATAAATTGCGTGTTTTAACACACACAGACCTTTTTCCAAAAATGCTTTTTCTGGACTCAGGGGGACTCAATTATTTTCCAGTAAAATCTTGGTATTGAAATTTTTGGGTGCATTATAATACCTTCTCTATACGCTATGCACATAGTATGTGTAGAGAAAGTAAAATTGTAATAATACTCACTTGTTACTATTTAAACTCATAACTAAACAAGAAAATAACAAAAGAGGCCTCCCACAAATAACTCAACTTTATAAGAAAAAACTAGAAGTCACAACATACAGGAAATGAAACCTGTTTTGCAGTTAATAGTTGCAACAAATTTCATCTACAGTTTCATATCATGGAGTGCTGCTTCACAACCTCAAGGCTGACATCTTGTAGAGCAACAACTTTATGCCATTAAGTTATAACAGCAAAATGTATTCATTTCAGTAGTTTTCTATAAGTCGGCTTTGTACTGCATTGTGCATATTTCAATGCAAACAGGGAAATAAAGGCATATAATTAAGATGTTATTTGTTATGATTGTTTTACACAGAAAGCATCTGGTTAATTGATTATATTACTATAAATATGGCTTTTGTTTTAATTACAATGGCACCAGCATGTACATTGATAAGAGATATAAGACATAGATGTACACCTTGCAAAGTAAATCAGTCTCACTTTATTTTTACCTGTCCACAGAGATCACATACAAATGGTCTGGCAACATCATCCTGCTCCTGTTTGACAGATGCTGCTGGGGTAACAGCAGATGAAGCATCAGGTACCTCTGCCTCTTCATCTTCATTACCTTCACTATTTGTAGGGGGAAGTGCAACATTTTGTCTCACAAAAATACGCGATGGTAGATGGCACAGCCGGTGTCGGGAGAGGTGCTCCTTGCGTGTGAATGGTTTAAAGCAGATGTCGCAGTTGTATGGTCTCCCACCTGAATGTGAGATCATATGGCGTGAAAGATGCTCTTTTCGGTTGAAACCTTTCTGACACAGGGGGCAAGTAAATGGCTTTCTGTCCAGATGAGTCCGCTGATGTCGTTTTAGTGAACTACGCCGAGGAAATACCTGTACACACATAAATCATACATCAACTTTCAAACTCCTTTTTCTATTCACATCTAATATGAGAAATCAGTGTGATTAATCAGCAATTTTCCTTAGTGTATGTGTTTGTAATAGCTGTGTTATTTACAGAAAATAACATATTTTGTTATTTGCTATCACAAATAAGTAGCCAGAAAAATCCTGTTTTCTTTACAGTGGAAGTAGCACTCTTCCTTCTTTGTGAATGTGTTTGTACTCAGTAAGATGAGGCAGGCAGTGTTTAACACAAGGGCCCAATTAAAACTGCCTGGGCTGGCCAATTTGAAAGGAGGTACATTCAACATTTTTCTGAAATCACAAATTTTCCTCTCGGGCATTCCATAATTTCATTTCCTTCTTCCCCATCAACTGGACTGATCATTTATATAGAACATGCTCTATTTATTTAATGTTCACTTTTACTACTATGGCACTGATAATACATGGAAAGAAGATGGAGCAGCAGTGGGGAAAACCAGAGCCCGGAGTAAACCATTCTTTGTCCACCACAAATACCACTCAACCACAGCACATCCATTAGATGAGTGGTATTTGCTTACTCAACATGAGCCCATCATTCACTGATGCTTCGAATGGAGCACAACCAAAACTAGGCACTTTGGCAACAAGGGATTTCATATTCTAAACTATGGTTGATATCATTATGGGACCATGCATATTCTGTTAGCTGTTATCTGAAAGTAGATATACACAGAAGTATGTCTGGAAATGAACTTCATTGGCTGGTGAGTTTTGGTGCTTCATTACTCAACAACAACATAGTTCCATGCTTTATTAAATATCTGGTAAAACTCATGACGCTGTTATTGTACAGCTGTTTCCTTTATCAAAGCAATTGACAAACATTATCTCTCCATCTAGGTTAGTCTTGTAACGTGTAACATGGCAGCAAATTTGAGTTGGGGTGAAATTGTTATAAATGTGCAAGGAAAGCCTTTAAGCAGGATGAAAATATTTTTGTACTCAACAAATTTTTGGAGAAGAATCCCATAATGCTTGTTGACAATGTGTACTGGCATCAGCAGTGCATATACAGAGTGCGAAAAGTACAACTTAAATCAGGAAAACTGACAACACTAGTGAAAAAGAGGAACCATGAGGGGTTGTTAGGGAAATGAAAGGAGCTCTACAGTGTAAAGTGCAAGAACATCTTTAAAGAGTTGCATGCATTCAAGAGTGATGGTGAATTCCCTAATGCCCATACTCCGCTATTGTGTTCATTGGCTGCAATAAAAATTGTGACATTGTGACTACGTTGCAACTGGCACAGAGTTCTATACATTTTGTAACAATGTTGCTTATATAAAAACAATGTTTATTTCTTACAATATGTTGTATGTGATGAATGCAAATCAGATAAGCTTCCAGATATGATAGTTATGCAATGGTTAGCTGTTTAACAGCAAAAAGGGTAGGCTAACTTTTGTTAGTTGCGTTTGCCTGTGTTCTCTTCTCTGGAAGTGTCGATTGGTGAGATTTCAAAGTTTATTATGTGATCTTTGTTTTTCCATATGAGGATGTTTTCCCAGGTTGTGAGTTCATTGTGGCCTGACATGGTTTTTAGCAATTTTGGATTTGGATCTAGATTATGGTTTTCTATCCAGAAGTGAAATGCTATTGCTGACTTATCTTCTTGTTTTAGTTTTAGGTTTCTAAAGTGCTCTTTGGATCTGATTTTTAAACTTCTTTTGGTTTGTCCTATGTAGAACTTTTCACAATTTGTACATTTAATTTGATACATTCCTGATCTATTTTCTGGTGGAATTTCATCTTTGAGAACACATAAACACAATGGAAAATTTATTACAGGATGACCAATATATCACACTGGACACCAACCCACTAAACTCATGCATCCAAGTAGTTTAAACAAAGCAATAAAAGAAAGTAAAATTATAAAAAAAACAGAGTCATATAAAATAAGAGTGGACAATGCAACATTACCCAGAGTTTATGGCCTACCAAAGATTCACAAAACAGGAAAAACAATGAGACCGATCACCAGCAGTATTGATTCTCCAACATATAAATTAGCAAAATGGTTAATGAACAGATTTGATTCATTCCCAAAGCTTGAAAGTTCCAACCTAGCAAACTCTTTAGAATTAGTTGAGAAAATCAAAGATTTAAAAATAGACACAAAGGACACATTTGTTCCATTTGACATGACAGCACTATACCCTAGCATCCCAACTCAAAAACTGCAAGACTTATTAAAAATGGCTAATACAAAGAAATAGAACCAGTAGAATTAGAAGAATACATTCAACTGACAAATTTGTGCATTGAACAAAACTACTTCACCTTCAATAAGAAATATTACTGCAAAATTCAGGACTCTCTATGGGCAATCCTCTATCTCCATTTTTGGCAAACTTATTTATGAGCAAATTTGAAACACACATGAAGAAAGCATTCCCAGGTATTTTTAAGGTGTCGTACCGCTATATTGACGACATATTTGCAATAGTACCAAGCAGACATTTAGATGATGCCATAAAATAACTAAACCTACAAGTAAAAACAATACAATTCACAACGGAAAAAGAAACCAATGGAGAACTTCCATTTTTAGATCTAAAAATCATCAGAAATGGCACAAACATAAAATATGGAATCTACAGAAAACCAACTCAATCAGACAATTGCATTAAAAATGAAAGCTACAACCCATTACCACACAAACATGCAATAATAAACAGCCTCACACTTAGATTAGTAAATGTACTGATGAACACAACCGAATTCAACAAAGAGCTAAAAACCATAATTCAAACAGTGGAACAAAATGGATACAGCAAGAACGTTGTATACAAGAAACTTGACAAAGCAAAGCAGAAAAAAAAACATAAAAGAAAAACTATCCTAACAGCAGGGAAAGACAGTAACAATACATTCAAAAAATTCACTTACCACCCCCAAGCATTTAGAAAATTCAAAAAGATCTTCAAGGAACAAAACATCACCCTGGCTCCAATAAACATATTTTCTGTCATAAAGTTACTAAATTCAAAAATCAAAGATGAAATTCCACCAGAAAATAGATCAGGAATGTATCAAATTAAATATACAAATTGTGAAAAGTTCTACATAGGACAAACCAAAAGAAGTTTAAAAATCAGATCCAAAGAGCACTTTAGAAACCTAAAACTAAAACAAGAAGATAAGTCAGCAATAGCATTTCACTTCTGGATAGAAAACCATAATCTAGATCCAAATCCAAAATTGCTAAAAACCATGTCAGGCCACAATGAACTCACAACCTGAGAAAACATCCTCATATGGAAAAACAAGGATCACCTAATAAACTTTGAAATCTCACCAATCGACACTTAGTTACGAAGTTCATCCTTTTGCTACCAGAGAAGAGAACACAGGCAAACGCAAGTAACAATGACAGTTGGACCCGTGAGGTTGAAAATGGAAGTAAGGCTTCCAAAACTAGTCCCTCATAATAAACATGTAAGTGACAGTGTTAAAAATACCAACTCAACAAATTAATACCACATATAATGGTGATATTATTATTGTTCCTGAATGCACATGGAGTGTTTGCATAAATTAAACCAATGGCGTGCAGGAGGCAAATCTCAGTACTGAATGCAGAGGAATATTTTACTTTCAGCTAATAGCAAACAGATAACAGAACTGAATACATATGATATATAATTACACGTGTGATAATATTTTTGCAAAGTCTTAATACTTCATGTTGTAAGATTTGCAATTTTTTGCTTTTAAAATAATGTTTGTTAGCAATGAACCACCATGCAAAATATTCTATCTGGTTAGTTTTTTCTTTAGAGAATCCAAGCCATTGTTGCTGGATACAGCTAGCTCGGAAAGAGAGCAGATATTGTAACATATTACAAAGTTATAATATTTGGGCTATTTTATTCATATGGTGAAATTATGAAATTCTTTTCTCAACAAGTCTTGTACAACAGGATATATGTAGGTAGTTCTTCCCGGGGAATCTATGCTTGGAATTAACGTGATGGATGCAGCACATCTGGTACCAACAGATATTTAATATGACAAAAGCACTAATTGTACAATAATTACTTTTCTATGCTGACATGATTTCCACCCTGACCAGAAATTGACCAAAATTATAAATGAGTATTTTCCCGCATGGGAGATGCCATTGACGGATGAGGCTACATGTTTATTATTGGCTAAGCTGCACCTCCCAGAGCAGAAGGGCCAAGCTGCCTGAGGCACATAAACTCAATTCTTGCAACACATGCCAAACAAGTAAGTTTTATTTAAATGTGACAATTAAGGGAGATTTCCAAACCCCCCAACAGATCCTTTCGTCACAATATTGTAAAAAGAGCTTCTAAATCTACTTAATTTAATAATACACAAAACTCTTAATTTATTCCAATGAATAAAAAATGTCCTGCAGATAAGAGAAAGAAGGGAATAAGAAGCATGGCAACAAAAGATATTATAATAGGCGAGTTAAAAAATTTGGAGAAGTTCTGAAGAAGTATACAAAGAGAAAATTACAATGTCTTCAAAATGAAGAGATATTATGGAGATCCACAACACTAGAAGAAGAGTTGAAAAATGGAGGATATGAGCAGAGAGTAGACTTGATAATGTCAGGGATAATAGAAAAAGCAGGAGAGATGCATAAGACCTGGAATAGAAATGAACAGCTATGAGATGCATTTAGAATTGGTGAGAAGAGGGAAGAGTGGTCAGGGGCATGATAAAACCAAGCAACAAAACTACATTTACATTAATCAAGACATGCCTTATGAGCAAGGACAATAGAATAAAGCAGTGGCCCATAGACAAGGAAAACTTGCATTGGTGGCAAAAGGAACATAGAACAAGCAGAGATGCAGCAAAATCCATGAGAGAGTAACAACGCATGAGGTGAATGGTCAAACAAGATAAATTCAACAAAAGATGGCAAATAAATAGAGGTCAATGAAGAACAGCATGTCAGAGTTAGGGGAACTACAATGGGTGCACCTTTTCTTGGTCATTTGGGAGCAGAGCAACAACATTGACACGAAGTATGTTATACTGGATACAGCACCTCAAGGAAAGAAATTTTCTTTGTTGACAACACTGCAGGTCAGCTCTCTCTTCTTCCCCATAGCCCTCCTTTCCAAGTAAATCTAGTGCCCAAGAAAAGGTGCAAGCTGCAGAGAAGGAAGGGAAGAAACAAGTGCAAAATGCAGTAGACAAAGAGAAAATTTAGGTCAATAGGACAGCAAACAAAACCAAAGGTCCAAGGCAGAAGAACAGGGAAAGAGAGAGAGAAGTATACA
Organism: Hymenopus coronatus; assembly: GCA_030762935.1. Classification (NCBI taxonomy): domain Eukaryota; kingdom Metazoa; phylum Arthropoda; class Insecta; order Mantodea; family Hymenopodidae; genus Hymenopus; species Hymenopus coronatus. The sequence continues at coordinate 2,878,847 of CM060884.1, forward strand.
AATGGAGGGATAAGGACACAGGGGAAGAATGGTTGTACTTCAGGGGAAAAAGGAAAGATACAACTGTGGAAAGATGGAGACAGATGGCACACAGAAGGAGGGAATGTTGTGCAAGAATGGAGACAGCAAATAGGAAATAAATATGGCACCATGAATAACTAGGCAGAGCAAAAGCAAAATCAAAGGCAAGGGTAATGTAAATAAAGGGGAAAGTGATCAGTGGCAGGAAGTAAAGGAAGAAAGGGGGAGGTAAAGTAAAGTTCCAGAAAGATTTAAGAAAGGTCCAATTAAACAGTACAAGAGAAAAGTTGATAGTAAACAAAAAGAAACTCAAGTAGATGGAAAATGACATTAAAAAAAAAAAAAAAAAAAGTGGTGTGTTATTTAACTACAGTGGTTCTCAGCATCCCATTCTAAATTGGGTGTGAAAGACCGCTTAATTTTGCTCAGAGGCCTCTCTATCAGGCTTGAGATTCTTTTCTGTGCCGTAAATCTACGACATGGGACCAACGGCTTTACTTCCCTTCCAAAGGAAGCCATGCTAAGGATTTTTACACCCGAAAAAATCCATCGTCCTCCGCCGGGTTTGAACCCACGACCTTGGGTATATGACATTTAAGGGAAACAAGACAAGTTATTAAATGTAAAAGATACTATGATAATTAGGATGGCATACACAGTTTAATTGTTGAGGACTGTCCAATGACAGAAGGGCGGAAGGAAATTCCAAGCTAAAAGGGCAGCCCAAATTATGTATGATTTCCACTAAAATGAATTAAAATTCAAAACACAAATATGGTACAGAAAATGTAGCATTTTCTCTATGTGTGATATTATGTGCAAAATTAAAATACTTGAAAATTCTTGAAAAGTTTTTACTGTCAATATTTTGTAATTATATAATATTTTAAATCAATGAAGTGAATCAGCTCCAAACCGTTAGTATAATTCAGTATTGAATGCCACAGCCAGGATTTGAACAAGTTTCTCCTGCTTTCTGTGCAGTTGCCCTAACCATCGAACTATTGTGATAACATATCAGTATGACATTCAATCGTTTGCTGTTCTTTCCAATATGTGATGCACGATTTTTTTAACAACACAAGCAAAATATTTTTTTTCAAAGTACAGCTTTACATTTTCGAACTGAATTAGGTCAACCTGGATCTTTAATTGGAGATTATTTTTATCTTTAATTTTATGAAGTTTAATACCTTATATAAGAGGATTAATTATGTAATATGGATTTAAAATAGCTTTTTATAATGATTTCATGCCTGAAAATATTTTCTTACCATAATTTAAGCTTTATAATTCTCTATTTGTTTACCTATAGCTTGTGTAGCCATTCTGAAGAATGCAGTGCAGTCAAATCATCCATTTTGAATCACATAACAAAAGGCAGTCACAATCTTTTATCTTTAGTTTGTTGCTAAATGACAATGTCTTGCTTTTACACTAATTATACAACCATGTACACAGCCGCTATCTGTGTACATGGTTGTACATGTAACTTACTTGTTACCTAAGCCTACCCTAACCCTAATCTGTGCACACTGAACTAACCTATAGATTATCAAACATGTTCTTCTACTTGAGTTTAGTGAAGTTTTACCTGCCTCAATGCCCCCTACCTTATGTGAGTTTAGGCAACTTGATGTTGATGGCACCCAGGGGAACAAGAGCATTATGATAAACCTGACTTTACTTCTGATATTTTAGTTCCTGTTTCCACCATGTTGAAGGTAGTATTGCTGGCACATTATTGATGTCATGGCTGTAACGAATCCAGCAGCTCACATTAATGCACTGTGAGCTATATGACAGGTACTGTCCCTGTGATCCCACTTATGTACATGCCTAGTAACTGCATCTAGTAAACATTATTTATGTAACACTAAGGGTATATTAATTAACATATGTTATGCATAACAAAGTGGAAAAAAAGATCTATACATAAAAAAAAAAAAGATTTTATATAAAAAATGTGATGTGTTGCATTCACATAACTTTATCTACCTGCTCTGCAAACTACTCTTACAAATCACTATTCTTCTATCTACATCACGCTAAACAAGAATTGGTCTTACTAGTTAGTTTCTCTTAAGCAGAAGGAAAATAAGGCAGTATATCAGGTTAATGTGAGTCAAATGTTTTAAAAGCCGATGGATGTGAACAATTGAAGTTTCATTCGCTTTGCATTTCCATAAAAACAAAAAGAGATGAAACAAAAGTTAACCCCATTTGAGAAGATACATAGTTTAAAAGTGAAATAACAAGGAATATCTCAGAAATGGTCAACTCTGTTACAAATATATATGTGTGTATATATGACACAAATTGTGTGTTTTAACAATATCTACATTTTTTGTGCAGCAAGTTTTTGTATGTCTCTTACGGTTTACCAGTTATGCAAAATTCATCCGAAATGAAGAGGTCTTCAAAAGCAATTCCCAGAAAATTCAAGATATACATTTTATTTGTGATATAAATAGCTTTAATGTACAGTATTTTAATCAAAATTGTTAGAGTCATTTTTGAAAAAAAAAAAAAAAAAAATTCATGTAAAGGGTAGTTTAGGGGGGGGGGATTTTTTCTTAAAAATCTTTGTGTTGCATCCTCAGAAGATGCCAAACTTAAATACAAAGTTTCGTACTTACAGTCATTTTGTTTTTCAGCTGTGCTGCCCAGAGCCTCACACACAAACTTTTTTCTAAAAATGCTTTTCTTTGGACTCAGTGGACCTCAAAACATACATTTCTGGTGAAATCTCAGTATCAAATTTTTGAATGGAATACAAACTTCCTCTATACACTATGTAAATAGTATGTGTAGAGAAAGTAATGAACTTATAGAATATTAAATTCCACAAAGACATTTCCTTTAAAATTTTACTGAATAAAATATCTGCTGAACAAAAGCCTATATAGAACTGATAAATTCAAGCATTGTCCAGTTACAGATAGTCCTTAGTATACATGAAATGTAAATTTTTGTGTTTGCATTTCTTTCTAAACTTCAAGTGATATACCTATATATAGAAGTACAAAATACTCAACTAGAAGAGGAATACTTTACTAAAATAAGTTTTTTGTACACCAAGCAGAAAAGAATTATACCAAACAAGAAAGGTTGAAATTAAATCAATATGAAGGTCTTGAAGATTGTTTTCCATTAGTTTGCTTCATAGCTACCATCTCCTTTCCTTCTTCATTAAATAAAATATTGCATTTTGTTGATCCAACTCGTCCAGAATCTTGGCACTCTTATCAGGAGTATACAATAATGGTTCAGTTATTCCCTGCATCTCACCAGACCCCTAGAGCATCACATTAATTAAGATTTTGCTTGGTATTTCCAAAAATGCACAAGTTGAAGTGGCAGCTGTTGTCTTGCTCATCACGATGCCAGTGAAGGAAACACTGAAGGGCAACCCAATATTTTCAAATTTCAAATATCTGCTCTCCTCCATCCCATTTTGTATCAATTTCTTTGTGTGTAATTCAGAGTTCTATAAGCAGGTAACAAGAATCATCACAGCTGTCTCTTATCCAGCTCCAATGCTGACTGCACATGGACTTTGCTGATAATCTAAATAGCTAGTGCACATGTGTAGCCATATTGATGATGGGCAAACATGTGCTACTTTGTCTTCACCTAGTATAACAACCAAAAAGTTGTTTAGATGTTTAAATCTACATCTTTAAGATCTTTTATTTATAATGCTTAATCCAGCTCTAATCGAGGTTTGTTCAAAAGTATCGCGAATTTTTAATTTACGCGGGCTACGTATATTTGATTTTTGATTGTTTTGTGGCATTGTATTGGTACTCATGTCCCTCACTTATTTTCACTTAATTTGGTAAGCTCAGCCATTTTTAATGTTCAGTTAGTTGTTGACAGCTATTTTGCTTTGACGTGTTTTGGATCATCTTCGATTTTTGCCTATTCCAAAAAATGGAACAAAGAATCTGTATAAAATGTTGTGTGAAAAACAAAATTAAGTGTGCAGATGCATTCTGAATGTTGACTGTAGCATATGGTGAAGCTACCTTGGACCAAAGTAATGTTTATCAGTGGTACAAAATGTTCTCAGAGGGTCCAGAAGATGTGAACGACGAAGAGCGTCCCGGATGCCCAAGCTCATCAACAACAGACAAAAACATTGAAAAAGTGAAGAAAATAGTATTGGCCAATCATCAAATTACCGTTAGAGAAGTTGCTGAGGACCTAAACATATCGATTGTCTTGTGCCATTTGATTTTTACCAATGATTTGGGCACGAGACGTGTCGCTGCAAAATACATACAAAAGTTCCTCAATTTCGACCAAAAGCACCATCGCATTAAGGATCTGTTGAACTCTGTCTGCGACAACCCAAATTTGCTCCAGATGGTCATAACTGGTGACGAATCATGGGTTTATGGTTATGACGTGGAAACTAAAGCTCAATCGTCCCAATGGATGCTGCCACACGAGCCAAGACCGAAAAAAGCGTACCAACTTCGGTTGAATGTGAAGGTTTTGCTTACAGTTTTCATCAATTGAAGTCGCGTGGTGCATCATGAGTTCTTGCCATAGGGTAGAACGGTCAATAAGGAATATTACCTGCAAGTTATGTGCAATTTGCATAAAGCAATCTGCCAGAAACGTCCGGATTTGTGGAAGAACAAAAATTGGCTTTTGCACCATGACAATGCCCCTGCTCACACATCGTTGCTTGTGCGCAAATTTTTGGCCAAATTACAACACACTTATGATGCTGTAGCCACCATACTCCCTGTGACTTCTTTTTGTTCTCAAAACTGAAGAGTCGCATAAAAGGACGACACTATGCCACGATTGAGGAGATAAAGATGGCATCGAAGGAGGAGCTGAACAAGATCACAGAAAACTATTTTTAAAGTGCTTCGAGGATTGGAAAAAATGTTGGCACAACTGTATAATATCTGGTGGTGATTACTTTGAAGGGGACAAAATAGATATTCATGAATAAATAAATACTTTTAAAAAAAACACAATATTCGCAACACTTTTTGAACGGACCTCAAACATTTCAAATGCTATTCTTAAGACCCTTAGTTATAATGTTCTACTGAAACAAATAGAATCTACTACAGTCTTATATATTTGGGCACATTACCTTAAACTACCCCCCCTCCTCCTTTTGGTCTCTCTGAGTACATGTGTACAAGAGAGAAAGATCAAAACTCAAAAATGAAAACTTAAAAAGAACATCCAAATCTGAATTTTCTGTATACTGCCTATGTCATCTTCTCTTAATTCCATATGACTAGGAAACACAAAAGGTAGATAAAAATTCGCTATAACAAAATTAATGAAGTCATATTTACAGCATTTTCCCAAGCTGAACGTTATTGTTAACATATTTGCTTCTTCTGCATTATCTTATTAGTCACAAAACTATGATATATAAACAAATCATTGTTGTTTCTTCTCTTCCAGATAAATGATAAAATAGTTTATTTGAAAGCATTGCTAAGAAAATATTTTATTTTACACAATTTGTCATACTTTTTCTTGGTGGAAATAAACCTGTGCACCATTTAAGAGTTATGTGCATGTGATTAATAAGTTGTGTTGAGAGTCTGTGCACTGGACATGCCATGTTATTATATAGAGCTCTTTTCTGTCAAGTGTAAGGAATTAGAACAAATTTGGGATGGCTTGCTGGTGGTTACCTACAGAAAACACAATTCTTCACTTTTTTTAAATTTTATTTGCAGAGCCCACTTTTTAACTTCTGTGACTTTTTACTTTAAAAATAATAGTGTTATAACTTGAACTGCAGATTTTTCTCAGAAGATTTCACCACAAAATACATTTGTATTCACTTCCAGGTTCTGTGGAGTGTAACTGCTGGTTATAAGTAGTCTAAAGAAAGTAAAAAACCATATTACTAACCTTACAACAAACACTACAATTAAAAAATTTGCGAGGTTCCGAGGTAGTGCCAGCTGCAGGAGGTGCAGAGTTTGTCAACAGGTGGGTAGAATTCTCATCCTCCTCATACTGGTCCCCAGAATCTGACCATTCCCTATCAAATCCTGCAACATGCAGTTTTAATTCAATCCTTCGTGTATATATACATACATACAATTTATTCATATTTTGCTTTTGTCAAAATTACTGCTGGAACCTTATGTTTTGTTACGTTACACCTTTCCTTTAAATTTCTCCCACCAATATTTTAACTTCATTATTATTAAAATACTAGTTTCTTTTTAATGAAATCAGAAGAATAATTTCATTTTGATAACTGCTATTGGGTCAGTTGAACAAGAATCAGTAAACTCTTGTAATTACTTGACAAGGAAAGTTAAGACTGACCAGTAAAATAATTATTGATTTTTAATTGAATAACAGTTGGTTTTTATGATGAGTAATACCTTGTATTCTGTATAAACTGAATAAACTAATGAATAGCTGGATAGGAGGAGCATATAGCAATATGTTGTATTACTATGCTATTGAAAAGGTTAACATGTGCGTTATCTTTGCTCTCATTTTTCTGAGAAGTTGCCAATGTTTTGCAGTGCACCAATGAATGCGTAGAAATCACAAATGACAGAAAAATGTGGAGTTGTGATTTCTACATATTCTAGACTAATGATTTTGATTAAAATATCACATACTTAAGATATTTTCACGACAAAAAATTGTTTATCTGGTAAGAACCTCAGATGAGCTGTTCATTTTGGATGACTTTTGTATAACTGGTAAACCGAAGAGATGAGACAAAAGCTCACAACACAAAAAATATAGTCTTGTTAAAACACATAATTTGAGAGTTAACCATTTCCAAGATATTCCCTGTTATTGCTTTCAATTTTAAAATACTTAAACATTTTCAAAACGGGAAAACTTCATTATTTTCTTAGCGCTTTTGCTTTATTCCTGGCTATGCAAAGAAAACTGAATTTCAATGTCAATCACTTAGCAACATCTTTAGCCAAGTGTTCCTTATTTCCCTTCCACTTACAAGCAAACAAATAATAATATTTATCTCAATTACCATGATGTAGATAAGAAAATAGTTTGTTTGCAGAACAGGTAGATAGTTATGTGAATGGAACACATCAGGTTTCTAAAATTAAGTTAGAGGTGGAAAACAAACAAAATACTCTGGCAGCATCTCAAATGTATTTTTTACCACATAAAAATGTCCAAAAAAGTTTTGTACAAATGTTAAAGATGATGGTAGATGCCAAAAATGGATTTTCTTGTCAAACAAAAGGGATAGGAAGATTCTAACTGGTAGTTAAGAAGATTCTTGATTTTCCCACAAAATACAAAATTTGCATTTCATAATATGCTTTTTCCAATAAATTTTAATTAATTCTAAATAATTAATTATGCTGGAATTATTACCATGTGCATAACAAGATATAATAGAACAAATTATCAATCAGTTTTTTTGATATTTTAATTAATTGATTTAAAATTAATTTTTTCTTCTAAAATGTTAGGAAAACTTAAGGTTTTTTCCCTTAAAATGTTGAAAAATTAACTATTCCATAAATATACATGACTTTTCAAAACTTCTGCACAGATTCATTAACCTCTACTATGAACATGCACCTAGTTCAAATTTTAATTTAGAACATATTCCCCAAATTTGTTCAAATATGAAAAAATAAAAGAAGGCAATAGATTCCAGATTAGGAGAAATGAACTTTGACATAGAAGACAAATTATTAACCTATAAGATTAAGGTGTAATGTCTGCAAGTAGTTTTCAGTTGTGAACAACATTAACAAAAGCAGATCAGGCTGATCCTGTGGCTCAGTCCTGGCTGGGAATGGAATTATTCCTTATTCTCCCCAGAGTCTGCAAGTATGAATGTGTAAGAGATCTAAAGAAAAAATTAAAGCAAATAGAAGCCCAATGACAACAAACAGTTAAACATGAGGTATAACACCCATGCACTTCCACACTGCCAGTGCAAGATAATATAGTTACATCAAAGAGTATGATCAAAGTAGGTGTTTATATAAACATCAGGCAGGTGTTCAATTGACAGTCATCATCTGCTCATATTGTCTTAATTAATACAAGTGATTTATTGTTACCATTATTATATCATAATCACCTATTTAAAACAATATTTACTACAGTAATTTGGATTATTGTATTGTTGCTAATTCTTTGAATTTAGAATAAAAATTATGGAAGAAAATATTTTTAAATTATATCTTTTTACAAATTATTTTGTAAAATAGACAAGATTCATCCCTCAGTTTGGAACAACATTCTACCATCAATACACCCCATGGCGAGGGGTATATTATTTGCCATATATAACTTCATATACCTAAAGTCGTGGGTTCAAACCTGATGGAGGACAATGGATTTTTTTGGGCGTAAAAATCCTTAGCATGGCTTCTTTTGGAAGGGAAAAAGAGCCTCAAGTCTGATAGAAAGGCCTCTGAGCAAAATTAAGCAGTCTTTCATGCCCAGTATGGAATGGGAAGCTGAGAAGCACAGTAGTTAAAGAGCGTCCATTTCATTTCATTTGCCACATATAAAAAAACTGAGAAAATATCACAGGACTAAAAATTCTTGTACTCCTGAGGCAGAAATTGAAGTAGCAGGCCAAAATGCGCTTCTAGAGAGAAGACCAGTTTTGAAAAGTAACAGAAATTTAATCTGATTTTAATGTTAGTCACAACCATAAAATCTCTCTGCGCACTCTGAAGTGACAATTAACATCAGCTAATTTACGGAGTGGAGAGGCAGTAAAGAAACCACTTCTTAGATCTGCAAAGAAACAGAAGAGCCTGGCAAGGGCAAAAGAACACAAAAACTGAGCCATTGAAGACTGGAAAAAAAGGTTCTTTGGGTGGAAGAATCCAAATTTGAGGTTTTTGGGCAATGGCCATGTGTGTGTTTGTCATTCTTCTGACTTCCTAAACATGATGGTGGGTTCTCTGTAATGCTATGGGGATGTTTTTCATTCAGTGGTCCAGGATTTGTCATATAACAAGACAATCCAAAACTCACTTCCAAATTATACAAGAACTGCTCACAGAAGAAACAAGAACAAGGAGAGTTGGTGGTGTTGGAATGGCTTTCAAAACTACCTCATTAGAATCCAATAACGCTTCTGTGGAAGGAACTTAACACAGAAGTTTAATAAGAGGCTCATGGGAAATCATTCAGACATCCTGCACAAATTTGGAAAACATTAGCAGAATACCCAGAATTGTAAAGAAAGTGATTACCATAAAGGGTACATTTTTTTTGGACAATGAATGCAATTAATATTTTTATTGCTATGCGATATATGTCCAATCATGTAAAATAATATATCTGGTTAAATATAAATGGTTTCGTCTAGTGAGTGAGTGAGTGAGTCTATATATAAAAAGCAGATCAAGAATAACTGATGCTAACCTAGTTTATACATTGTGTTTAAATGTTACTAAATTACAGCCCAATATTGACAGACAAAGATCTCAAAAGCATTAATATGTGCACTCCTCAATGTATAACAGTCACATTATAAAAATATGGTTTTTCAACATTATTACGGTTTCTACATACTATCCAGTGTCCACCACGGATCTCCTTATTATGGCATTGCTTGTTATGTCAGTGTATAAAGGTGGGGGAAGCCTGGGCACCCCTGACCGTAGCAGCATGGATAGACAAGTGGACAATGGAGAACAAAACTCATGATGTAATTGAGTGGTTATGATGCATGAAACAGCTGCTTCTAATTATATTTTTCAAAAAAGAAGATACATGAAGGGTTATCACAAAATATTTACTGTAAATGTTATAATGTTCAATTGCGGAGGCTACTGCTAATACACACCTTGGCTGATAGCAAAACACCGTCTGCAGAGTGAACAGGGAAAAGCACCTTTGGAGATTATATAACGGCGATGAGTTATCCAATTTTCCTTGCCCCTTTCATACACGTCCCACATTGGAGGGAGGACTTCTCGTTTGCGTCGCTGGGTAAGGAGAATATCCTTGTCCAGGTTACCAGTGCCACTCCCACTGCTACCACCCAATGAATGGAACTCTATCTGTCCACTTGCCACTAATCTGAAAGGGCTTCTGCAACAAAAACCATTTCTAATGTAGCTTAGCTTAATATTTATATTAATATTTATATAAAAAACTTGACTTTTAGTATCTCTAACAAGCTATAAAGGACATACTTGAATACATTCAATCTGGTGATGCATTTTAATCTTCCTTTGGAAGTGAAGCAGCCAGTGGTCTTGTGTTATAGGTTTTTGGCATGTAAAAGAACCTCAAGCTTGATAAAGAGACCTCTGAGAAAAATTATGCAGTCTTTCACGCTCAACATAGAATGGGATGCAGTTAAAGAGTGTCCATGTGTAAAACTCAATTGTATTTTTCCTTCAATTAGTGATGAAAACAAACATTTAACATTTTCACTTTTTATTTTCAGATTTACTTGGTCTGTTTTCATTTACATTTTTGTGAAGAGTAACTTTTGGCTATATATACTGAACATTTTCCAAATGATGTTTGTAGTTGCTGCTACTACCCAGTTACTATGAGAACAGAGGGAAGAAAACAGATTACTTTGCAAAATGTCCCTTTATTATTTCCCTCCCTTTCCCATTTTATAATCCAATGTAAAGTATACCAGAACATTCTTCCCAAAAACTTATGGATTGGAAGAGACAGTCCAATAGTCTGGACACCTCCTAGAGACTCAAGAATCTGGTGTTCAAACATCAGCTGCCTCTGATGAATTTCTGGCCAGAATATTGGCTGCCTTTGATAAAATTCGTGGCACTCCAGGAAACTTTAAAAAAGTGCAGAACTTATTGTCTCTGCCAATGTAACCTCTGCAAATATGTTGATGGTTATAATTTTGAACAATTCCTAACCAACACATAAACCTTGAAAATAAGAACAAGTATCATTATACCATCATTGTTCAAGAACATGGATTTTTTTTTCATAAATAATTTTTTCTCAGGGATTGAATAAGTGTAACTTGTTTACATTATAATTTATTAATGTTTGGTATCCAAAAGTAAATATTGTCTTCATCACACATTATTTCCTGTCATATAACCTTTCATAAGGGGGGAAATGGTTTATATCAAGAAGTGTAAAATGCAAAGATAAAATTATTCTAATAATTACAATGCTATGCAATTTAAGGTAATATGGTAATGTAAAATCATCAAATCTCAAAAATATATTTTGACACAAATAACATTGACTACAAAGGAGAAACAAAATTCTTGAGTATATATGTGAATGAAAACAGATGGGATAGTCACACTCTATCAATTAGCAACTAAACTTAGCTTTATTTGCTATATGCCTTAAAGTTAGTAAGACTAAAAACTGTGTTTTGCTCATTTTTATACTTAATCAAACATGATATAAAATTCTGGGGAGGAAAATATGAGAAAATCCAGAAGAGAGCAATAAGAATATTAAGTGGAAAACACAATAGCAAGTCCTGTAGCATCCTATCATTAGCAGGTATGTATCTTTATAACAGAAGTTCTAAGAAATATCAATGAGAACTATGTGCAAATACAGATAACCATTCTCATAACACCATCTTCAGTGATGCAGAACAAATATTCTAAAAAAAATGATCTCTCAGATTTAGGCATTAAATTATTTAACGAACTACCAACAAATATAAAAAAGCAGCTAAACATAAAACAATTTAATAAAGAAGTCAAATTCTTTCTTCTACAACATACCTTTTATTCAGTAACTGAATACATGACATTTGAATTGTAAATAATGTATATTGTAAATTTTGTATAATTAATGTGTAACTCTTGTATATTGTTCTCTTAATCTAAATAGTCATTAAAACTCATTATTATTGTTGTTGTTGTATCCTTTGCATTCAAACTGTATGACATCAAGAAGGCAACCTATGAAAACAGAATGTAGCGGAGTTTCAACTGCAGTTATTGTCAAGGTATAAAGTTGGTAATAGATTCTGTAATGGGTGAATAAGGCACAAAATTAATGGTTTATGTAAATATGGATTATGGATAGCTAGTCCTGTGTATTGCATTAAAGAATAAATAGGGGATGATGTGATGATGAGGGCGCCCATTGCATTAAAAATGAAATGGTGGATAGGTCAGACATAACAAACAATATAAAAATTAATCACGAATAAAATATGAACGTCAGATATAAAATCCAAGTGTAAATAAAACAATCTATGGCAATCCAAAACTAGGTCAAACAATTAATCAAAAAAGTGTATAGTAGTAGCATCAATTAGTTAATGGGCTGAACCAAATACTTCAGAAGGTTGATAAATACTGTAGTGAATGCAACCTAACTATGAATCAGGGAGCAAAATTGAGAAATATAAGAAGTGGAACAAGGGCAGTAATAAGAGAATGGGGAGAGGGGGGAACAAAAAGAAAAGGAGCTATGACAGCAATTAGAAGTTGTAAGTACAAAGTACCAAACACTGCACTGAAGTGGTTGGAAAAAATATATAATATGGTGGTGGAACCAAAAATACTATATGCAATTGTTAAAACAGTATATTCTTCCATCTGTTTCATGCTGATTGACATAAACTTTAACTCTTTTGGTTACCCCTGAATTGTCTAAACCATCTCTTGTGCCATGTCACACTATACATTGTGTTTCCTTAGTGCACATTTACAAGACTGTCTCTACATCTTGACAACAAATATTGTTAAAAAAGTATATTCTTCCATCTATTTCATGCTGATTGAGATAAACTTTAACTGTTTTGGTTACCCCTGAATTGTGTAAACCATCTGTTGTGCCATGTCACACTATACATGGTGTTTCCTAGGTGCACATTACAACACTTTCTCTACATCTTGACAACAAATATTGTTAAAACAGTATATTCTTTATGGGGACTGGATGTTTTGTAGCCAAGTATTGGGCTTACCAAATACAATGGCAAAACAAGTAGCATAGTTAGAGGAAAGGTAACATTATAGAAAGAGCATTCAAATATTGGCTTAGAATCCTGAATCTAGATAACAATAATTGTGTGGAATACCAGGAAAAGAGTCTTAGAAACTGTAGCATTCGAATGAACCTGCAAGGAATGGGATGGGGGAATATTGAAGGAGAGGAGAAAATAATTGTAATAAATTTTGGCAAATAATAAGGAAGAGATATGAAGTCATAAAATTAAAATTGTTGGTAACAATTATTTTTTGAAATGAAATGGCCTGTTATTTATAGACGCTCTTTAACTGCTTTGGTTCTCAGCGTCCCATTCTATATTGGGCGTGAAAGATCGCTTTGATTTTGCTCAGAGGCCTCTCTTATCAGGCTAGAGGTTCTTTTACGTGCCGTAAATCTACGACACGGGACCCACAGCTTTACTTCCCTTCCGAAGGAAGCCATGCTAAGGATTTTTATGCCCGAAAAAATCCATCATCCTCCGCCAGGTTTGAACCCGCGACCTTGGGTATATGAAGTTAGCATGGTAACCATTACACCACGGAGGGCGACTATATTATTTTTTGAGGATAGTGATATGCCTTCTAATGATATATTTACCATAAATGACCAGAATCTGATGATAGTGAGAGAGAGGAATAGACTGGCTTCACCAGACATTAGCATTAAGTTCTGCTGTCATAATAATTTACAAATTTGCAAGGGATATAATATTTAATGATCCATCTCAAATAATGCTTATCTGTAGGCGAACTAATCTTTCAAAATATGAAAATCCCAAAGAAGCTTATGTTGTTAGTGAATATTTGACAGAGCAATTTTTGCTTGAAAAACATGGTAATTCAGGGCATTAATGTTTCAACAAAACAGTACATCAATGGGTTAATAAACTGCATATTTTAAGGAAATTTACTATTTGCCTAATTTAACATTTTACTTTTTCTATACGTACTATGTATATAGTGTATAGAGATAATACTGCATTCCACCCAAAAATTTGATACCCAGATTTCACTGGAAATAAACATTTTAGGGTCCTCCTGTATCCAAAAAAGTATTTTTAGAAAAGGTCTGTGCATGTGTCTGTGAACAAGATAACTCAAAACCAAAAAGCCAGTAAAATACTAAACTTGGTGCATACAAAGTTTAGTATCTTCCAAGGATGTGACACAAAAATTTTGATGAAATTCCCCAACCTAAAATTACCTTTTACAAGGAAAATTTTTGAACATTTTGATTTTCTCAAAAATGGCTCTAACAGTTTTTATTAAAATACCATATATTAAAGATACTTGCATGACAAATAAAATGTACATCTTACATTTTCTGGGAATAGCCACTCTTTACCCTGTATGAATTTTTTAGGATTTTGCATAACTAGCAAACCGTAAGAGATAGACAAAAACTTATTACACAAAATATGTAGATCTCGAAACACACATTCATGTCATATATATTTTTTTCGTGCAGTTGACCATTTTTGAGATATTCTTTGTTATTGGTTTCAGCTTTAAAATACTTTTCACATATGGGAATTTGTAAACTCCTGGCAATGCAAAGAAACGGCTTTCATCCACATGGCAACCAGTTTTTAAAACATTTGGCTGTCATTTTAGTGTATTCCCTCAGTTTCCCTTCTACATTTCTGCAGATGTTTATTTCAATTAGCATGAGGTAGACAGAAGCATAAGTTTTTTTACAATAATTGGTTCAGAGATGTAGAGCAGATGTGAATGGAACACATCAGATGTTTTTCCATCTCTCATGGTTTCCCAGATATACAGAAAACCCTATGAAAATGTGCACTTGCACACATTCACGAAGTCTGGGCTGGCCTGAACCAGACCCAATTGTCTAATTTTGTTTTCAATAAAATTATTTTGCAGTATGGACTATTTATTATAATTTTATAATATTATAACATTCATAATAATTAATATTTAATACATTACATTTAAAGTATTAACTCCATTTTTGTTTCTCTATATTTATCATCTCCATTTTGTCTCCAACTTCCCCCTTGATGTTCAAAACTTTGTCTTGATGCAGCTTGTTTAATTCTCAGTAATAGTTTCTTGCTTATCAAAGTTACCCTTCATTCATCTGTTCTGTATTAACAAATAACATGAATGTAATCTTCCTTCTTCCTATTAACACAACAAAATACTAGACATAACATTCCCTTCCATGCTGAAGAACTAATTTCTAATATCTATGTGTATTAATTTGTTGAGTTGGTTTTTTAACACTACGTCATTTACATTGTTATTATGAGGGACTAGTTTTGAAAGCCTATGCTTTCATTTTCATCCTCATGGGTCACAAGTTGGAAAAAGCATAGGCTTTCAAAACTAGTCCCTCATAATAACAATGTAAGTGACGTAGTGTTAAAAAACCAACTCAACAAATTAATACACATATAATTTGACCGTCACTGTTACTAAATTCCTCCAAACATCAATTCTAATATCTAATTGAAATGAGAATATCCCTTCCCTTTCATTTTTCCCACACAAGTAGTTGTTAGATTTATCATTTACCTTTTTTGTGGAGAACTATTAAGTTGTTGTTTAAAGGCTGGTTCACAACCAGAATGGGAAGCAAAACAGCATACATTTTGGTTCACACCCTGGTACCAATAACAGGATTACATATTGAGAACCTTATTGGTAACAAAGCAGAAGTAAATTTTATGCATTGGGATATTATTTATTTGTAACAGAACAATGACATTTTTACAAGTAATAAAAATTATGAAGCTACGTACAGTGAAGGCATATCTAATTAATAAAAGGGTAACATTTACACACACTTCACTTATTTATTGGGAGCCTCAGCTGTTGAACCACTACTGCCGGAATCTGTTGCTGCTATCATCTGATGGAAGGGCAATGAGTTTGAATAAGCAATCCATGGGGGGAAGTTCAAAATTCATGGCTGTGTGCCAATGTTTTAGGATAAAGATCTTTTCCCACACTGCTAACTCAAATGGGTTGGATAATTCTTTTAATAATTTTATCTCTGGATTTATTTCATGGTTGTGGAACTGCAGATTTGTCAGATTGTTTAAGCTTTATGTTTCTTCTGTGTTCCTTGTTATACCTTTCCAAATTTCTTTTGGTTTTACCCATGAATACCCCTCTGAATACCAATAAATATCAAAAAGAGTATGAGAACATTGGAAACACAGCAGTAACCAATGATTTTGATACTTCCACCATCACAAAGAAAATGAAGAAATACAAGAAGCTAAAATACATTAGACATAACTACCCTAGAAACAAAGGAAGAACCAAAGAAATATTACAAATTTACTTACAACCCACAACTTCACAACAAATTTTGCAAAATTTTTGATAAATTCAGCATAAAACTAGCTCCAGTCAATAGATACAGCACATAAAATCTCTTAGGATCCACATTGAATGATAAAATATCTCCTATCAAAAAATCAGGAATATATTCTATATATGGTAAAACCAAAAGATATTTGGAAACACAACCAAGCAGCAACAGATTCCAGTAGTAGTGGTTCAACAGCTGAGGAAGCGGGTAAAGGTTCCACCAAACATTATCCTACCCAATTAATAAGTGAAGATTAATGACACATTTTTTACATTATTTCAATTCAGCCAACATAATGCAAGCATCAAAATTCAATCAATAAATGCAAATTTCTTACCACTTCTGATGCCTCATACCAAACCTAATTTCTATTAGTGTTTGCTCTTCTTTGTAACTTTTGCTATTGTTTTTGAGCCAAGAGTATGGGCTGCTATTAAAATAATTAAAGATGTTTTTAAATTCGTAGGCTTCCACAGCCATTGTCTAATGCACGAGCTACAAGACTTGGCCTATACCAGAAGAAGCTACCAATATACATATGTTAGGAAAAAGAATGTTCGATGGATCATAAAAAGTTAGGATCTGTGATCAGGACTCACATTTACTAGAAATTCTTCCAGTTTTATTTTCTCAGCTTGTAACCATGACATGCAAAATATGGTAAAGCTCCTAATATGCACAATATGTATAATATGACATGCCTGTATACTTGACCAGATGTTCTTCCCCTTCCCATCAAAGCTTCCCATTAATGTGTTCATTTTAACTTTGTTGATCTTGTTCTAGCAACCTTTCTTGGTAATTCAAAACCATTCTTAAAAATATAAGGTGTTCCATTCACATGACTTTCTGTACCTATTTGGTAACATACTTTTTTTACAAAAACTTATTCTTCTATCTACTTCATGCTAGTCAAGATATACATTAGCAGAAATGGTCTTATTATCCAGTTGCTTATAAGTAAAAGGGAGATAAGGGAATACAGTAGGCTAAAGAAGCAGTCAAATCTTTTAAAAGCTGGTTGCTATGTGATTGAAATTTAGTTCGCTTTGCATGGCCACAAGTAAAACAAAAGAAACAGGAATGACAAACTCTTGTTTGAGAAAATGTTGAAGTATTTTCAAATTAAAACCAATAACAAGGAATATTTCAAAAATCGTATGTGACAAATTGTGTGTTTTAATGAAATCAGTTTTTCTGTAATGAAGTCTTCAGGGCTACTCTTAGAAAACTTGAAATATGCATTTTATTTGTCAAGTAAATATTTTTAATATATAGCATTTTAATCAAAATCGTTAAGATTCATTATTTAGAAAAACAAAATTTCTGAAAATTTTATTGTGTAAAGAGTGGAGGACTTTCTTTGTCACATCCTTGGAAGATACTAAGACTTTTAATGTTTGACAACACTCACCCACATGCACTCACACGCACACAGCCGCACCCTCGTAAGCATGCATACACATACATACAGACCTATTTCTAAAAATGTTTTGGATTTAGGGGTCTTCAAAACATATATTTCCTATGAAATCTTTATCATATTTTCTCTGCCTTCTATGTAATACAAAGTATTTGGTAGAGAAACTAAAAACTGGTTTATTATCTACACCTAATGCACTTTTACTTTCTCTACATGTACCTACACAGGAGCTAGAGAAAGGATTTTATTCTACCCAAAAATTTGATGTCAAGATTTCGCACCTGAAATGTTAAGTTTTTGAGGTCCCCAGAGTTCAAAAAAAGCATTTCTGAACAAAAGTGTGTGTTGTGTGCTGTATGTGTGTGTGTGTGTGAGAGAGAGAGAGAGAGAGAGAGAGAGAGAGAGAGAGAGAGAGAGAGAGAGAGAGAGAGAGAGAGAGAATGCAACATGAAGACTTTCAAGAGAATCCCCCCAAACTCAGACTACCCTTTAAAGGAAAAGCTTTACATGACAAATAAAATTTATATCTTGAATTGTTTTGGAAATACCCTCTTGAAGACCTCTTCATTCTGGATGACTTTTGCCTAGCTGGTAAACCATAAGAAATAGACAACAGCTTCATCAAAGGTGTTAGGCTTTCACGGCCGGTCAATACTAGCTATAGCATAACTAAACACCTGGGAAGGAGGAGAAGCCCAGTAGACCATGGCCCATAAGTCTGGATTACACTATAGCTAGACAACAGCTTACTACACAAAAAAAAATATAGATCTTGTTAAAACAGACAATTTATGTTTTACACTTTTTTTATACATATTCCTTGTTATTGGTTTCAATTTTAAAATGCTTATAACTTTTCTCACATAGGAATCCTCATTCATTTCAGCTCTTTTTATTTTACACCTGGCCATGCAGAGATCTGACCTTCAATTGCTCAAATAGCAGCCAGCTTTTAAAATACGAGACTATCACTTTTGCCCAGTCATTTCCTCTCTTATTTTACTCCTGGCCATGCAGAGAACCAAACATCAGTTGTTCACACAGTAGCCAACATTTAAATAGCAGACTATTGCTTTTGCCTTGTGCATTCCCATTTGCCAGGCTTATAAGGAAGCAAGTAGTAAAACAATTTCTGGTAATGTTTATCTCGATTAGGATGATATAGATAAAAGAATCTTTTGTAAGAATAGTTTGTTTGTTAGCTGCATTGAAGATGTTAATGTAACACTTACTGTTGCGCCTGCTTGTTTTCTACAGATCCAGCATCAAGCGTAAATGTTTCTTCTAGCATGAGAACATAATCTTCTAGGGTGGGCTGACCTACTCGACTCCAGGGTCTGTCTTTCCTCTGAACAATCTTCTCTTTCTTCACCACTGGCATAATCTCTAAATCACCTGTAAATGGTAAAAACTGGTTACATTATTATTATCATAACTATTACCAAGCCCCTCAGTTTTAGCTTCTAAAAATTTAAAATTAAGTTTTATCAGCATATTAGGATTGTATACAATCTTATGTGTACAATTTGGGAATTTATAGAACTTTTCGAATACAAATTTGCATTAATCACTGGCCATTCTGTTTACCACACTGTAACTTTAAATTGTAAAAAGTTTAATTAATTAACTTTAGTACGTATTTGAAGGTATCAACTTCAATACACCCATGATTATATGGCACTGAAAAACACACAATTTAATTTCAAGTACTACATGCATAAAAGTTTTCAGTATATCTATTTTGTTTTAGTAGGGCACTGAAAAAATTTTGAACAATAAATGCACAAAAGTTCTCATAATGAATTTTAAACACTAGAAAGACAAAAACTTTCAGCACTCATTTTTACTTTCTCTATACGCACTATGTACATAGTGTATAGAGAAGGTATTGCACTCCACCAAAAAATTCAATACCGAGATTTCACCAGATATATATGTTTTAGGGTCCCCTGAATCCCAAAAAAAAGTATTTTCAGAAAGAGGTATGTGTGTGTGTGTGTGTGTGTGTGTGTGTGTGTGTGCGGGCATGCGTGTGTGTGTGTGTTGCGACACGAAGATTTTGAGAAAAATCCCCCCACCCCAAACTACCCTTTACATGGAACTTTTTTCGAAAATTTTGACTTTCTAAAACATGGCTCTAACGATTTTGATTAAAATATCACATATTAAAGATATTTACCTGATAAATAAAATGTATATCTTGAATTTTCTGGGAATAGTCTTTGGAGACTACTTTATTCTGGACGTGTTTTATGGAATTTTGCATAACTGCTAAACCATAAAACTTAGATAAAAACTTACTACACAAGAAATGTAGAGACTTTAAAACACAGAATTCATGTTGTATACATCTTTTTCGTAGAGTTGATTGTTTTTGAGATATTCATTGTTTTTGGTTTTAGCTATAAAAAACATACTTTTCTCATACAGGACTTTCTGAGCTTGTGTCCATACAAACAAAGGAACATCAGTCACATAGCAACCAGGTTTTGACCATCACTTTAACCTATGGTACTCCCTTATTTTGCTTCTACTTACAAGGAAGCAAGTAATGAGACTATTTCTGCTAATTTGTTCTCGAGTAGCTGGAAGTAAATAGAAGCATAATCTTTTTAACAATAATTTATTGCAGAGTTGTAGAGAAAGTCATGTGAATGGAACACATCAGATTTTTCACTATTAGTATGATGCTGATCAATGAAGTAGTACTGTAGAAGTGTATGAAATGTTAAGAACAGCTTATGGATAGGAAGTAATGGGCAAAACTTGAACAATTCAGTGGTTTATTAAATTTAAAAGTAGTGTGACATTAGTATATTTGGGGCAGCCTTCTTCCAGCACAACTGACAAAAATATCAATTAGGTATGGGAAATAATGTTAAATTCTTAATGAATTTCTGATTCATTAGATCTCTCATTAGTATGCACAGAGCCGCAGAAATGGAGTACTGGTGACTGGTTTCTGTACAAAGCTCTTTCTGACCACCAATTTTTGGATAAAGATAGGACGATACTGTTCCCCATTCTGCCTATGTCAACTTGACTACTTTTGTTTCCTGCAACTTAAAATATGCCTATGAGGACAGGCTTTTAAGTAAATTCATATTATCCATTACGAATTGCAGAGAGCTTTAGCATGTTATTTGATTGTGTGTTATAGTAGATCTACTTTTTTTGTCATTAAGCTTTTGTCAAGTTCTTGGAGTTTACTAGTGATGACGATTATGATGATGATGATGAGTAGTGTTTAAGGGTGTTCAACTTTGAGGTTACTAGTGTCTTAAAGCAACCATGGCTAAAACCCAGAGATAAAATCAATAAAAATCAGATGTGTTCCATTCACAAGACTTTCTCTGCATCTTTGCAACAAGTTATTGTTAGAAAGCTTATGCTTCTATACAAGTTAATAAAAAAAAAAAAAATAGCAGAAATAGTCTTATTACTTGCTTCCTTCTAAGTAGAAGCGAAATAAGGGAGTACCAAAGGTTAAAGTGATAGTCAAAAGCTGGTTGCTATGTGACTGCAGTTCCTTTATTTGTATGGACAGGAGTTGACAAATTCCTGTATGAGAAAAGTGTAAGCTGAAACCAATAACAAGGAATACCTCAAAAACGATCAACTCCACAAAAGAAATATATATATATATATATATATATAAATAACATAGAGTGTGTGTTTTAACATGCTCTACATTTTTTGTGTGGCAAGTTTTTGTCCATCTCTTATGGTTTAGCAATTATGCAAAATTCCATAAAATTCATCCAGAATAAAGTAGTCTTTAGAGGCTAATCCCAGAAAATTCAAGATATATATTTTAATCAAAATTGTTAGAGCCACTTTTGAGAAAACAAACATTTTTGAAAAAAGTTCCATGTAAAGGGTAGTTGGGGGTGGGGGGATTTTCTTGAAAATCTTTGTGTCACATCCTTGGAAGATACCAAACTTAAATACCAAGTTTGTCATTCAATGGTCTTTTTTTTTTTTTGAGCTATACTGTCCACACACACGCACAAATGGACCTTTTTCTAAAAATACTTATTTTGGATTCAGGGGGATGCAAAACATGTATTTCCGGTGAAATCTTGTATCAAATTTTTGGGTGGAATGCAATTACTCTAAACACTATGTACATAGTACGTGTAGAGAAAGTAAAAATGAATCATACTAAAATAATAAATAATTAGACATAACATCCAGTGTAAATAAAACTGTCCATGCCAGAAACTATAGGATATGTAAAAGCTATTAAAAACAATGGAACTAAAAAAATATAACTAAAACCAAAACACCTTTGCGAAAAGGCACATGTGTTAAAAAGATTTAAAAATTTCAGCTACCACACCAGCAACTTGCGAGAACAAATAGACTGAAAATAAAATCACATGTCGACCGTAAAAGGCAGTAGAGAGAAAAATTTAAAAAGCCTAACCACCACGCCGGCATCATCTGGCAGGATTTCTTTAGTACTGGTCAGCAGTTGCAAGAGGAGCTTGTAAAAGTGTCCACAGAGCAGGATCCCTCTTAAGCAGATAGGTGTGTGTGTGTAAAATGTAGTGACCAATGTGCAAGCCTGCCTCCCGGTGGGATACACAAGGAGTTAATAGGAAGGTCCTTCATTTCCTTAAGCTTGTTTCTGAGCAGAGCTGCCACTCTTCATTCCAGCCTAAAAGCACCATTCTGCTAATTGCAACACTGGGTTCTGTCGTTGTCGTCTTTGCTGCCAAATCCACCCATTTAATCCCTGGCAAGCCAGCATGACCAAGAATCCATGCACACTCCATAGTAATGCCCAAAGTGTATAAAATGTAGAAGGCATCCTGTATGCAGAAAGGATGGAGGTTGTACAACTCATGAACACTCTTAAGTGTACTAAGTGTATCACTCATAATAAGGTAATCCCAAACTTTGATGGCGAACATACAGAATGGCATACCCAACACGTCTGTTCACTTACTTAAAAATGCAGTCACTGTAATGCAATAAAAATTCTAAAATTGAGTACAGATACTATACACAGGCATAACAGATTTTCTGTAAGCCTTCATACCAAGATCTATACCAAGGAGGGTGCACTCTCTCCCCTTGGGAAACATGCAAGGTGTTCCAATGTTGTGCTTACGAAAATCTGCAGGTCTTGGACTAAATGAGAGTCTAACGACCTTCATCCAGCTCAAGATAAAACAAGGGATGTGCTGGCGTGTACTTAAACACAGCCATAATTAGCTAGCAGGGCAGAAGAGGTTCTGCCGATTAGCATAGAGACTCACAACTGGGCTAGTCAGAAATGCCCCAATAGCCACACGGAAGCTCTGATTATGGTCAGTGTGTAATCTTCTCAGCACAATGGTTGTCTGAACAATGCATCCATAGTCTAGCTTGGATCAGATCAATGTACGGTAAAGACACAGCAACACTGAGCAAACCGCTCCCCAAGATTTGTCACTTAATATCTGCAGAGAAGGCGGCAATACCTCCTACGGTGCCAGAAGATAATGCAGAGTTACTTCTCAGTTGAGAAACAAAAGCCATTTTTAGAACTCCAATCAGAAAGATTGCCTTAACACTGCTGCAGATGGCAAACAAGTCTACGTATAAGCACGACGAGACACCTGGCAGTATAGAATTAATTGCTATGGCAAACAGTGTCACGCTTACTACTGACCCCTGTGGCATTCCATTCTTGATAAAACTGAGCTGATCCTTCCTTAAAAAACGTGTCCCACGTACACTCCTGATTGAGCAACGGTAGGCATCCTGGTACATACTCTGGAAAAGTGGCATCAACCCAGACACAATTATAGACCTTGAGCAAGAAAGCCTTGCTTTGAGAGAGATTTGCAACATTTGGACGTGGATTACGTCTGGACTTTGTGCAGTTTCACAAAGATGAAAGTGCATGGTCTAACTCTGCCATGGTGAAAAGGTGATTGTAATGCTCAAGGTTTCTGGAATGAAGAGAACCCTGGAAGATTCCACCTGAGCCTTAACTAGAAGGCTCTCAGGCAAATAATTGTCTGAGCTAGACACTTGAGCAAAAGCACGGTCTATTCATGTTAAACATATCAACAGCAGCACTGGCAGCTGTTTTGAGACTGGCAATTGGCATATTTTCCAGCCACATAACTTATCCCATACAACATGGAGCTACAAACTTGCTCCATGATGTCTTTTTGCTATCCTTAACAACCTGTCTAGATTTGGCACATATCTTCAGGTTATCCAGTGTAGGGCAATGCTGGAAAACCTGACAGCAATCTGCAAGTCAAATGGCATTCCAGCATTCATCAGTCTGCCGAAGTACCAGAAATCAAAGGGGTTGGCCATTCAACTGTGGGATTGACTGCTCGGTAGTAGCTGCGAGGTGTTGACTAACAAATTTATAGTCTTGCTCACTGTAGTTAAAAACAGCCAAATAGGAATAAATGTTCCAGTTGGCTTGATCTAATTGCCATTTAGGTAAATGGGTGGAACATATATGTTGTACTTAGAGACTAATAAGCATGTAAGTCAGAGATGATATTTCATTATAAGGAAACTACCATTGTGGAGAACAAGCAGTTATATCCAGGTGAGAAAAACTTTTGAAGGCATCAGAAAGAAATGAAGGCTCTCCATGTTCAGGAGAGATAGGTTATTATTATCCAAGAAGTCTGTAATTAATTTACCCCTCACACAAGCGCAAACTGAGCCCCAAAGTGGGTGGTGGGTATTCATGTCACCTGCCAGTTTGGTAGCTGGGAAACTAGATCTTCTAAATCAGTGCACGAGAAGTCATCAGAAGGAGGTAGATATATACTACAAATGCTGTGATGTGAACTGTAAGGCTATGGATTCAGCAAACATGTCATCTCTGATGAGCATCATAGTGCCCTCATGAGCAGAAAAACCCTCTTCCAGTGATAAATCACATCACAGCAGAATGGTAACATCTTGTGGACAGAGGTTTCTCTCTCGTAAGCAGACAGCCAAAAGTTGACTTTGGTTAAGTAACAGTTCAAGCTCTGGCCGATGTGGTCTAATGCATTGGTATGTTCCATGTAGGATAGCCATCACCTATATTATGGGAAAAGTTCTAAACTGAAAGACGTTTCTGCATATTGAGCTGTTTAATTGTTTTTTTTTTCAGTCAGACTAACACTCTTTTCAGGAACAGGATCCTGCCACTTATACACTATCCATCTGGCAGTGAGGGCAGAGTCCTCCTGTTCCATTTCCTCCATGGGGAAGACCCCTTTCCAATAGAGAATTTTAGTTCAGAACCTCAAACTGATTAGAGGTGCAGATAGTGGTTGCCGCCAATCTGCTTTCCTCAGCAGAGGCTCTACATGGACAGTGGTATGGACTTTTTCTTCCCTTGGATGTTGTGGGAACAGACGTTACATATTCCTTCAAGAAGTTGTTTATAACTAGGCTCCAATTTTTAGGTGCTAATAACTTGGGAAATATTTATTTTTTATGCTGTATAAATGTTAAAAATATATGCTAAAAGGTAAAAACTATGTGCCAAAACAAATTGAGTATTCTTTTAAAGATCTGAATGGCTGATCTAATAGAAAAATACATGGTACTTACTAGACATAATTTCTGGAAGGGATCACCAAATACTGTACAGTTACAATATACGACCACATGCTTCCTCAAATTTTCCATTCCGAAAGATTGGCGATTGTCATGAAGAAGTACCTTGAATTTCGAAAATGATTGCTCCATGTCACAAGTCACCCTAAGTGGTGTAATGGTTACCATGCTAACTTCATATACCCAAGGTCATGGGTTCAAACCCGGCGGAGGATGATGGATTTTTTCGGATGTAAAAATCCTTAGCATGTCTTCCTTCAGAGGGGAAGTAAAGCTGTGGGTCCCGTGTCGTAGATTTACGGCACGTAAAAGAACCTCAAGCCTGATGAGAGGCCTCTGAGCAAAATTAAGCAATCTTTCATGCCCAATTTAGAACGGGACGTGAGAACCACAGTAGTTAAAAGAGTGTCCATAAATAACATGCCATTTACATTTTTCCATGTCATAAAAAGCAAGTATAGCGAAATTACAATATGGAATGTCACTAATACACATCAATAATTTCATGTTGTCCATCCCACAAATTTGAAATTTTACACATTATGTTAAATCCACTATTATTTTCGAATACTTCCTTGCATTTTCTTTTTAAATTTTGTGCTGCAGGACCAGAAAGAACACTCAGTCATTTCTTAACACAGTGTCACTTAAAAGTTCTTGAAGAATTTTAATTGAACTGACATCTTGACAATTAAATTCAATTATGATGCAGCAAAATCATCCAAGTTTTCTGTGTAGTATTGAACTGTTGCCAACCATGTTCCCCAGCAAGTCACCATAGGTGTAGGAGACAGTGGAGTATTCAGAATTTTGTTCTGAAAAATTTCAAGCCATTTAGGTGACTTGATGAACAGTTTTTTCCCCATTAGAAATCAATATTTCAATTTTTGAGGCTCTAATTTCCTCACATATTCTATGCAATCCATGCACAACACATGTAACATGAATCATTTTAGAATAACTAACTGCAAGTCCTGCTGCTACCTTTTTCATAAATGGTGCAGCATCTGTCAAATATAACAAAACATTGTCATATCATACACCGTTGGCCACAATATCTGATTCATTAAATAATCTGGCAACAGTCACATGAATTATCCTGATATATGGTGGACTTTGAGACAGTGATGTGTTTTAACAATTAAAATTTAAAATAAGAACTGAAGCTTTCCTGGCGACGTGTTAATTCAAAATCTTCTCGGGCTTCTAGCCAGGTAAAAACTTGGCTTGACACCAACGTTTCGAAGAAGTGCATCTTCCTCGTCTTCAGGGTGAACTGTGCACCTACATATAATCTAGCAAAATGGCTAACAAACAGATTCTCTTCCTTCCCTAAATTTGATACAGCAAGTATAAAAAACTCTCTAGATCTGATCGATAAAATTAAAGACATAAAATTGGAAAAAATCGATATGTTAGTTTCCTTTGATGTTACTTCTCTGTTTCCAAGCATACCTACAGAAAGCATACAATCCCACATCAAAAACTGGTTACTTGCAATAGGAAAAACAACAGAAGAAGTGCGAGAATACATCATATTAACGAATCTGTGCATAAATCAAACTTTTTTCACATTTAACGGGAAATATTACAAACAAACATCTGGTTTAGCTATGGGCAGCCCGCTGTCACCAATATTAGCAGATCTCTTCATGAGCACTATGGAAACTAGGATTAAAAAGGCATTCCCCTGGATGTTCAAAATATGGTACCGCTATGTAGACGACATCTTTGCAATAGTCCCAGAAAGACACCTAGAAGATGCACTAAAACTCCTAAATATGCAAGAAAAGTCTATAAAGTTCACAATGGAGAAGGAATGTGATGGACAACTACCATTCCTCGACCTAAAAATCATCAAAACTAATTATGGCATCTATAGAAAACCTACCCACACCAACAGCTATATAAAACAAAAGAGTTACAATCCCATTCCCCATCAGCACGCTTTACTCAACAGCCTTACACACAGATTGGTAAATGTACCAATGGGAAAAACAGAATACCAATGTGAACTTACTAAAATATTGGACATAGCTACAGAGAATGGATTTCGGGCAGAACTGGTGTACAAAAAAGTTAATAAAGCCAAAAATAGAAAGAGAATTAAAGAAGTCAGCACACTCACTCAAAACCAGAAAGAAAACAAGATCTACAAGAAGTTTACATACCACCCTACAACTTTCTACAAATTCCAGAGGATCTTCAAACGACATAACATCATTCTAGCCCCTAAAAACAATTACTCTATAAAAAACATTTTAAATTCTAAATTAAAAGATGATATCCCACAAGAAAACAAACCAGGAATATATCAGTTCAGCTGTAATGACTGTGAAAAAATCTACATCAGCCAAACAAAAGGAAATATAAAAACCAGGGCAAAAGAACACCACAGAAATATTAAACTCAAACAAGAAGAAAAATCTGCAGTAGCTTGGCATTTTTGGAAAGAGAAACACACTATAGATAGAAGCCCAAAAATCCTCAAAAACATCACAAGGAAGACAGAATTAAAAGTTTGGGAAAACATATATATTTGGAAAAACAAGAACCGGGTTTTCAATTTTGAAATCCCGCCATGCGATCTACTCATCCAGAAGTTCATCAAACCACCACCAGGGACAGAGACAACCACCACAGCAAGCAATGCCGGCAGTCGACCAAAGGAATTGACAATGGAAGCACATGGCTTCTGAAACATGTTTTCCGAAATAAAAAAGTAAGTGATGTAGTGTTACAAAATCGACTCAACTAAATTTTAACAGTCACATGGTTTGCAGCATGTCTTGGCAGGTCAATAGAAAAGATGACTTTGAAATTTCAGAATCATTCTTCAATATCTCAATTTTCCTGCCAATAGAATCTGCAGCCTCATCTGTGCTCACCCATAATTTTTCATTAGCACAAACTTTGTGTATATCTGTCACAGTTTCTTCGTAGCACTTGGACAGGTAATGTTTTCACAAAGTTGATTCATCAGGCATTTCAATATTTGTATATTTCGTCATGAATGTTTTAAACACTGCTGAAACTCTGCACAATCCTCACAATACACTGAAAATTTAGAAGGCCTTGCTGAATCACTTGGCACTAGATCATTAATAAAAGATTTTTTTTAAGTAAAGTGTGAAATAGCTGCCTTATGTTCATTACCACTTAAATGCTGCATCACTTGCAAACGTTGGTCTGCTGCTATAGCTTTAACACATGGCTAACAATATAGGATTTTACCATCAGAAGTGAAAATATCCTTAAATTCCGCAGCATATTGTTGCACACAATAGCTTGCACTCTGGGCATGTTTAATCCACTATGAAGTCAGAACAGTTGGTATGTAACTTCCCAACAAAACTAGAAGGTTGTCTAAACTTTGCAGATTCACAAATGACAAATGAGTGACTAATTGAGTGTACAGTTTAACAAGTATCAGTGTATATACTAGCCGGGCTGTGAAGCGATAACAGGTGTTTATTTATTTCAAGCATATGACAATGTAGGAATTCCCCTTCTTATCTCGCGAGCTCATGTAACTAAGGAAAGCAGGATGTGGTATTTACAATTTTTACTTAAACCTATCTAATAATACATAAAATTCTTAATTCATTCCAATGAATAAAAAATCTGATGTGTTCCATTCACAAGACTTTCTCTATATCTTTGCAACAAATTATTGTTAAAAATCTTATACTTCTTTTTACTTCATGCTAATCGAGAAAAAATTGGCAGAAATAGTCATATTTCCTTGTAAGTAGAAAGGAAATAAGGGAGTAGCATAGGTTAACCCTTAGGTGCCTGCATTATTATATTGCATATGCCATTTTTCCTTTAATTCAAGTTTAAAACTGGAGTTCTAGTAAAAATATAAGGGAATAAACCTATAAAATTATTATATAAAATAATAGAGAATATAGAAATGAAAATATATGTAGATGCTTTATTAATCTCTTTCTTCCCAATTAAAAGTTTAAATTCTTCTAAACTAGTTTTCATAATGCTGCCAAAGGCACTACCAAAAATGTGGTTCAAATAATGGTATGAGTGTTAGGTGCTAGGTAATGGACTGGCCATCCATTCAAAGCCAAATGTTGCAAGTTCAAATCCCAGTGACTGTATAAAGGACGGGGAGAGCCCAAGTAAAATAATCAGTGTGGGGTTACATTTGATTGTAGTTATGTGGGTTTTACTCTTTTATTTTAGGGCAACAATTGTAAACATTTTTACAATATAAAACAGTCTTGATTACTGGTCATATATGGTTGAAGGTTAGTAGAACACAAAATAATCCTAGAGTACAACCCTATTTATATAGTTACGCTTAAAACAAGCGGAACTTATAGGTACCAACAGGCAACAAAGGGTTAAAGTGATAGTCAAAAGCTGGTTGCTATGTGACTAACGTTCCTTTGTTTGTATGGACAGGAGTTGACAAATTCCTGTATGAGAAAAGTATACGTTTTTTAAATCTGAAACCAATAACAAGAAATATCTCACAAATGATCAAAAAAAAGTATATAACATGAATTGTGTGTTTTAACGTGCTCTACATTTTTTGTGTGATAAATTTTTGTCCATCTCTTACGGTTTAGCAATTATGCAAAATTCCATAAAATTCATCCAGAATAAAGTAGTCTTCAGAGGCTATTCCCAGAAAATCCAAGATATACAGTTTATGTCAGGTAAATATCTTTAATAAACAATATTTTAATCAAAATTGTTAGAGCCATTTTTGAGAAAATCAAAATGTTTGAAAAAAGTTTCATGTAAAGGGTAGTTGGAGGTGAGAGGATTTTCTTGATAATCTCCATGTTGCATCCTTGGAAGATACCAAACTTAAATACCAAGTTGGTATTCAACTTTTGTATTTGAGCTATGCTGCACGCACGCACTATACACTATGTACTTAGTACGTGTAGAGAAAGTAAAAAGATATTGAGTGCAAAGTTTATCCAAAGACTGATTCATCATGTGGGTTTCTCACTAATTTTGTCCAGAAACTTTACATACTTATTGTTCACACATAAGAATAACTATATTATTATATACAGGGACCTTAATGTTGAGTCTGCAGAAAAATTAAAGTCTAATTACTTTGCTTCAAATTGCCTGTTATAAACACTGCAACAAGAATAACAAATTTCAGCAGAATGTGTTTAGCTCTACCTCTCAAACCAACAAGACTGGAATTGGTACATCCGATCATAATGCTATCTTTCTTCATTTGCAGTTATTACAAAATGGTCAGCCCTGCCTTCTTGAAATGGTGTCTGTCAACTTCCTATTGAGTAAAGAATCCTAGGAGAATGTGTTGAATGAGCAGGACATTAATAAAAAGACCAAAATCTTCATAAGGTATATAATATACTTTTATAACATTGTGTTTCCTTATAAAACACATAATTCATCCCCAAAGCATCCACGTTCTAAGAATTGGATAACAAAAAGGAATTATTCATGCTTACAACAGGAGATGATTTCTTCATAACTTCATAAAAGTATACAAAGCCCATCTTTAAAGCTTATTTAAAATAGCATTGTATTCTCAACAAAGTAAGTATACTCAGATAGGCAAAGAATTTATCTTAGAATGTTGTCATAAGGGAGCTAAGCACACCTAACTATCCTAGAAAAATGATATTATCTCATGGAGGATGGCAAACTCATGTTTCTACATGCAGACATTAAAGAAGAGATCGTGAAAATAACAGAGGCCTCCTGATTCTCTGGTCATGTTGTGTGTCCACTATCTCTCAAAGTCACTAACTGATATTTGCATTGCCCATTTGAAACAGGAGGATTTCCAAATGTATTTAACATAGCTACAACCAAACTATTATTCATCAAGGGTGAAAGAACCAATGTAGAAAATTATAGGCCTGTTTCCTTATTATGTCTTTTCAAAAATCCTTGAGAAATGATGTACAATAGAAATGTCTCATTCTTAGAAAAATATCAATTTTATCAGAAGCTTAATTTGGTTTCAATAAAAAAAATCAATCAATAGTGAAATTTTTCCTTTCATAGAAAACATCTTTATAGCTAAAGACAAGAAAGAACCAGTAGCAGCTCTGTTCATACATTTATCTAAAGCATTTGATACAGTTGATCATAATATTTTGATAAAGAAATTAGATGCTTGTGGGTCAAGAGGATCAACCAACAAATGGTTTGCTTCCTATCTCGAAAATAGGTAGCTAATGATTGAATTAGATGGTGTGTATTCAAAATCCTAGTAATATTGAATCTGGTGTTCCCCATGAAACCATATTAGGACCAATTCTATTGTTTTTAATTTACATTGATCTTCCTTCTAACATATCGCCTATCAGTAGCATAGCCTTTGCGGATGATATAAACCTTGTTTTCAGAAGTAGCAAAGATAGACATGCAGGTAGAAATCAGCTATACCTTTGCAGAATTAGTAATGGAAATTAAGTAATAAGTTTGATATAATTATAACTAAAACTGTATATCTTAAATTATATCAACAATTGGGAGTTCATAATCCTGTTCAAATTTAATATTTAATAAATTGGTTACTGGGAGATACTGTACTAAGTTTTCATAGATTGTTATTGATTTCCAGCTAATTTGGACACAGCATGTCAACTTTCTAATTAACAAATTAAGCATATAGGGCAGCTAGCTAAAATGTGCAACCTAGATGACCTAAAAACAGTGTATTTTGGTTATATATATTCCATATTGACATATGGAATCCGCTGCTGGAAATCTTCAAACAACTATATTAAACTGTTTA
Organism: Hymenopus coronatus; assembly: GCA_030762935.1. Lineage (NCBI taxonomy): Eukaryota > Metazoa > Arthropoda > Insecta > Mantodea > Hymenopodidae > Hymenopus > Hymenopus coronatus. The sequence continues at coordinate 2,910,910 of CM060884.1, forward strand.
AATTAGAAACCAAAAAGAAAGTTGAAGAATCAAGCAAGTGAGCCAACATACTCCTAGTAATCAAAAGAATGATCAAAAGAATCAAAATACTGGAAGTGGTACACAGTGAAGCATAATTACACATTGGTTATAAAATGAGTCGAATTTGCTCCTAGTAAACCACTTTTCTCAGATTTAAGAATGCCACCTTTACTGTTTATTTATATCTTAAGAGACAGTGTCATTCATACATGAAAATAAAAACAGTTTGAAACTTGCCAATGAATGCCATTCATACACACAAGAAAAATCAACAGAAATCTATCTCCAATAACACAATTATCTCTAAAGGTGTTAATTTATGTAATAAATTCTCTGAGGCAATCCAAGTCCTACAGAGCAAAGCATTTAAGAAGAAAGTTAAAAAATCTACTTTTACATTACATATTTTATTCCATTGACGAATTCATGAATACATGTGTTAACTTATATACCAAAAATACTAAACTAGACCACTTGATTATTTTGAATTTTGGTAAAACAGTGATCCAGGTGTTTATAGCATTGAGGGATGCACTGTGGCTCGAGAGGAAGCCCTCAGCATTGCGCTTACCATTAACTGTATTACTACTATAATATAATGTATATGTATAATTGTTTTTTTAAAATATGTATTATTTTCCTTTTAACGAAGCCATGACTTCATTGTATTTAAGGCAAACAAATAATATTTTATGTATTTTGTTTACCGTGTACCATCCTTCTTCACTTCCCAAATCTCTGATCCACAAATTAATTTTGCTTCTACACTATAAACAACCTTTGTAGCCAATTAATTTGCATTTCCGGTATTTCTCGCAGGCATAATCTAATGGCATTCATCACTAATTTTCCCTTAGCTAAACGCTAGTTTTGTGGCCACTTCTCCCACCACTGCTCAACCTAACTCCTAAATAATCAAATTTCCTTACTATTTGTAACTCTTCCACTTTCCACTTTTCCTCCTGCCAAGTTTATTCTTTACTTACTACAGGTATAAAAAATGTGTAAAAAAGAATAATGAGTGGGCTAAAGAGTAATATGGAAGAAATAAAAAATATGATTAAGATGACATAAGAAGTTTGATCTTCGGGTGCAGAGAAGAAAGGGAAGTAAGAGCAGGACAACAGGTTGAAGAAATTCTAACAGGGAAATTAGGATTGGATCTACAGGGTTGGGAGATAACAGCTTCCTTCCGAATTGGGAGAACCGAAAACCAGCTGATATTAGTGAAATTAGCAACAACAAATTTTAAATGGAAGGTACTGAAAAATGCATCTAAACTAAAGGGAACCAGAATTTTTAAGATTATGGAAAGAAAGAAAGGGAAAAGCAGAAATAAGAAAAGCAAAGGAATTAGGAAAGAAGGTCTTTGTGAGGGGACTCACATTGTGGATAGACAGTAAAAAGCAGGAAACAAATCAGCAGAGAGGAGGAGGAGGAGTCAGAAGGGAAGATCCAGTGATGTATGGCCAAGTATGTCACAGCGACGACACGGAACAGATGACATCGCCTACAAGACATGTTGTGTTGCCCGCCCATTTGAGGAGACTGGCAGGAGATGCAATTGCAGGATTAAACATATGGAAAAATCAAGGTTTGAGATAGTTTGAATGCCAGGTGAAAGTGTAACTGGAAATAGAAGGAGGGAGGCAGCGGGAGGAGATTTGACTGGTATAGGGTAAAGCCTTGGGTCTGCTTTGCTGGAAAGTTGAGGGTTTATGGGGGACGACTTTTGCAGATATCACTGCAGTAGTATTACAGACATGGATGTGGAGATAGAGTTAAGTGGTTTTGGAAACTTGACAATGAAACAAAGAGTGAAAGGTGGAATAGGGGTCTTCATAAGGAAGGAGAACGGTTAAAAGTGAAAATGGTTCACAAGAGGAGTGATAATAAATAATGATTCAAGGTTTCCAGATGAAAGAAATACAATGGGAATGGATATAGCCCACCTTGTGGCTCAGAGTTCTATAGCCAAAGTCAGGATACAGATGAGGTAAGCAACAAATATCTGAATTTTGAGGTTATTATCATGGGGGATTTTAATGCTAGATGTGGAGATGAGCAAATTCAAATCGTAATGACAGGGGAGCTAGAAGAATTAAAGACAAGCCATGTAATAAGGAAGGTTTCAGACTAATAGATTTTTGTGATGAATACAATCTATTAATGTGTAAAGGTGTGAAGGGGAGTGATTCTCTAGCAGAGTTTACATTTGTAAATAAAATTGGGCAAAGTGTAGTGGATTATATGTTGTGCTCAAGGAATATAGAGCATGTGATTGTTGAATTTCAAATAATGAACATAGGGCTGACTAGTAGTCATTTCCCAGTGTGGGCAAGCTTAAAAAGTTGGCTCAGCAGAAAAACACAGGAGAGAAACTAGACTTACATATATAGGTGGATAAAGGAAGAAGAACAGTTATTTAAGTATAAGTTAGAATGGAATGCAATAGGAAGTAATTTTAATAAAGGAATTGCAGAGGGAATAATAGAGAAAATCATAAATACAGTAAAAAATGCAGGAAATGAAATGAAAGCAAAAGAAAAGCCTAATAAGGGTGGGGAGGGATGGTATGACAAGGAATGTGCAATTGTAAGAAAGAGGGTGAAGCATGAATTAAGGAGATGAGGAGTCAAAAACAAACTTCTTGGTGGAGAGATGGGGTATAGATGTTTATTGGAATTCAAGAAAGAGGAATGGGGGCAGAAGATTAGTAACAGATTAAGAGAAGCAGCAAATACACAGGACAACCGAAAAATCTGGGAATTGTAAGAAAAATGTATAAATGTAGGGCCATCAAAAATAATATAGCACAACGTACTTGGTGTAGATATTTTATGGAATCGTTAGATGGCAATAAGGTAGAGTATAACTGGATAAGGAGAAGAGCAGAGATGAGGCTAGTTGAGTATCTTGATATAGAAATTAATGACCTGGAAATTTGGGAGATGGTCAACAACTTGACAGTTAATAATGCATGCAGAATAGATGGAATACTGAGGGATTGGTGGAAAGTTTGAAGTGAGGATGGGAATGGAAGGGAATTGTTAAATAAAGCTTTAAATTATATATTTGAAGGAGGAAAGGTTCCAGAAATATGGAGGATGACTATTATAATACCCATTTAAAAAGGTAAGGGGGGCACCAACAATCCTACTTACTGTAGAGGCATAAGTTTATTATCAATATTAGGATTGGCCATAGGCTGCAGGATTGGGCTGAGAAAGCAGGCTTTAGGAAAGGTAGGAAGACAGTTGATAATATACTTGTCATTAAGACATTAGTGGATAGGCCTTCATGGATTCGACACAATACACAGGGAAGCATTAACTGGAAGCTCCAGTTGAAAGGAATGAGTACCAAGAAGATTAGGGCAATACAAAATATTTACGAAGAATAGGTTCTCCACAAAGATAGGTGCAAATAGGGTGTCACAAGTTATGAAGAATAGTGTAGGAGTTAGGCAAGGGTGCAAATTGAGCCCCATATAATTTAACCTTTTTATTGATGATATTCTGGAATTAGCAAAGAGAATGTCTATTCACCCACAATAGATAGCAGGGAAATCCCAGGCTTATTGTTTGCAGATGATTTGGTGATAGGGCTCATATCTATAGGGGGGATTATCAAGAGCAATAAATATGATGGGAAGATTCTGTAAAAATTGGGGGTTGAAGATAAACTATAAGAAGGCTATGGTTACGGTCTTCAAAAAGGGATATAAATTTAAAAGAGAAGAAAAATGGAATATGGAAGGGCAGGAAATAGCCATAACAAGAAAAATAGAATATTTATGGGTTCAGCTAAGCAATAATGGAAGCTGGCACGATCAAAAGCAAGCAGTTTTAGCTAAGGGTAAAATTGCCATGAATGGAATATGAGCATGCTTATTTAAAATATCAGGGATGCAAACCAAGTGTTTAGAGAAAGTTTACAAGTCAATGCTATATGGGATAGAAGCTTGAGGTTATGATGAAGGGTGACAAGGAGTGGATTTAATACATAGATGGTTCTGTCGGTTAATTATGGGTTTACCAGTCAAACGGTTGCAACTAGGTACAACAGCAAGTAAAGGTACAATAATTGAAAGATTGCTAAAGTTTTGGCATTGGATTAGATTACTGGAAGATCAAATTATAGTTAAACAATGTATGATTACCTAAGAAAAAGTATTAATGCCAGATAATTTGTCTTTATCATCACAAAAGATTATAGAGGCAATAGGTATGGGGAACTAATGGAGGGAGAGAGAATGTCTGGAGGGAGGGTTTTGGAAAGATGTAAGAAGGAGAATAGAAGATATCAATATTCAAGATATTTTTAGCAGTACTAGGGATTAGAGATCTTTATATAGGCAAATTGAAAAAGACTGAGAGAGGGAAAAATATATTGAACTGTGCAATAAATTGGAGAGGGAAGGGTATAGAATTGGAGCAATGAAATTAAGAGGAATGAAAGGGGAAATGAAGTGCCCATTAAGTGGGGGAATGGAAAATTACCTACATTTTATTTTAGATTGTGAAGAGACAAAATTATGGAGGCAGCTAGGTGGTTGAGGTTACTGAGAGAAATAATTAAAGTTAGAATTAGAAAATCTAAGAATACATATGAGATTAGAAAGTTGGGGGAATTATCAGGAAAGACTAAAGAGAAATATAAAAGAAGAATTCTTAAATCTTAAAATCATAATTGGAAGGATGCCTGTCAGGAAAATTGGTATATTTAAATATAAGGGAGTTAAACATTAGGTAGATAGTGAACTTGGTGTATAATATATCAATAACCATAGTGTTTACTCAAATGTAAATATACAGATTGTGCTACCAGAAGGAAGAGATGATGTATATGTAATAGAGTTAAGCTGTATTGCAATTACAGTTATGTATGTTGCAAGTGAAATAAATTCAAAATTCAAATACTGCAGGTAAGTAGTAGAGAAAATAAAAAGACTTTCTTTTGTTTGTAGACCATGTTACTTACCTTGTGATTCAATTAATTTAGTAACCATAGGGTTTGGAGAGGAAGGGAACACCTCAATGGATGTTGTCCGTGGTTGATCCACCTCTTGCAAGCAACACTGCAACAAAGGATAGTCATTGCTAAAGAGAACTAATTCGCTATCACACTGCACTGTTTTACTTTCTTTATTAACTATATTAAACTTTTGTTTTATGATCAACATGGAATTGCATGGACCTACAGATCCTGCCACAAACCTGAGAGCAGTCACTGATCCCTCCTCAGGGCTGGTTGTCATGTGGTACACAACATCATGTATCCTCTTGCCATGGCTGTTGAAACTTGGGGCAACGTCCCTTGGTCCACAAATTACCTTGATGGAAACCTCAGCCGCTGGCCTGCCGGTCATAATGGTCTTCATGCAATTGCCCACTGCCTGGATATTTTGACAGGCCATCTCATGCATGTCACGAAGTTGGTTTACTAGATGTTTCACGTAGCTAATTGCTGGTTGTTCTGTTCCAGAAGGACTCCTGAAAACCAGGTTGCACAGTTCTCTGCTAAAGACCAAAGTGGCCAGAGTCTACCCGGTGGTGTCGAGGAATGCAGATCAGCAAGAAAAGTGGTACTTCACGTCTGTCTCCTTGGTGATTGGCTACAACCTTCTACAAACATTCTTCTAGAGTCTTAATATATATCTCAACCATGCCATCTGACTGTGGGTGAAGAGGTGTTGTGCGCTCCAGTGTTTCCCTCATGAGTTGGTGCGACGAGGCAGTTTGCTCTTGGTTAGGGATGGTATACAACACCTGCCATTTGGGGAAGTAATCCATTGCAACCAATAGATAGCTGTTGCCCTTGTCGAACACACAGAATGGCCCAGCTCCCACGTTTTACTGCTACCTGCAACCCAAGCCACACACAATCCCTCAGCACCTAACCATAGTCTCAGCCAGCAGTACTGTTGTCGGAGCTTGTTAATGGTTCCCAAAATCCCTGCATGTCCTTCCTCAATACTTACTCCGAGGGACGATCAGCTGCTCTCTCTGGGTCTTCCTATTAGTGATTCCTATACTCTGAACAGGTCTTCAGTGAGTCCCATTGGGCCTAGTAGGACTTTTATGATGTCCTCCACTTCTCTCAGGAGTGGCCCCAAGTCAGTATCCATCCAGCACATTCAACCTTAGAGCAGAAGCCACTCATCTAGCCATAGCATCAGCATAGGTGTGGCTCCTTCCTTTCTAACGTTCTCATGTAAAGTTGTACTCTTGCAACCTCTGGACCCAGGCTCTGCAGAGTGCTGACTTTAGTGCCTGGAATTCACTCTCTACCTCTTCTGTCAGGTGGGTGAGAGGTTTTGCGATTTGGAGAAACCTCCGACAAATCGGCAGTAGTAGCTGCATAGGCCTAGGAAACTTTGCAGCTCCTGTTTGTCTTTTGGGTGATACTGCCCAAACCTTCTCCAGGTCCATGGCCACTCCAGCTGGTGAGACTATGGCCCAGGTAAATTCACTTCCTTGCAGAAGAGTTGGTACTTAACATTTAACTTCAAGACAGCTGCCTGCAGCTTTGTAGTATCCGGTCCAGGTTTCTGAGATGTTCTTCGAAGTTACTACCCATGATGATGTCATCCAAATAGAACAAGCACACATCATAGGTCAACCCTCTCATCAAGGATTCCATGAGATGCTGGAAGGTGGCTGACACATTGCAGAGGCCAAAGGGCATAACTGTAAATTGCCAAAGTCCTTGTCTCTAGGATCTAAGGCCACTTGCCATCCTGATTCTAACTCAAGAACATTGGGTGCCAGCAAGTCATCAATTTGAGGTAAGAGGAAACAATCCTTCCTGGTGACGGCATTCAGCTTCCTGTACTCCACACAGAAGCATAGTTTGGCATTCTTCTTCTTCATCCAGGGGCTGTTGGAATTTTCAATAATTCCCCTAGACTTCAAGTCCTCCAGCATGTCCAATACATCTGCTTACTTCACCAACAGAACATGCCTTGGTTATTCCCAGATAGGTCGTGTATCTCCAGTGTTGATGTTGTGGAGCATTCAGTCAGTGCAACTGTAACCACCGTTACCGTCCCTGAAGACAGACTGGTATCAGCTTAGTAGATGCTGGACCCTCTCCAGTTGTAAAGCAGTCACATGGTCGGCTGCCCTCTTCAGCAAGTCTTTCAGCTGGGGCCCCAGGCCTTCAACGGTGCTGGCTGTTCGCATTCTTCACACAGCACTACACTGACAGCTGGATTGCAGTGTCCATTAGGTTCAGCAGCCTCACTGGTACTTCCTCTCGGCAGGGCAACACCTTTGGCACTCCAGATGCACCTTCACCACCACCTCACTTCTTGCAGGCACAACTACATTGTCTTAAGATCACTCTGCAGATCATTTGATAATCTGTTGGCTCTGGAGCAACACCTCATCTCGGCAGAGTCGCAAAACTTTCTGGACGAAATCCGTTGCCTCATGGCTCCTCTCAAGGTATCCAATCGTAGTATAACATCCTCAGTCACCCTTGCAATGAACACCCACATGCTTACGGTGCTCTGTCCCAGTACCACCAGCTGGGAAGATGTCGCCTGACACTGTCACTAGTTGATAGGGCTGACTGAGTGTTCATCTTGGCAAGCACTTTGCCATTTCAGGTTGGATTACAGTCACAGCTGCACCTCTGTCTACAATTATTCAGCACAGCTTCCCTTGTATCCAGCCCTCTACGATTAGACTATCATCCAATCTTCTGTCCAAGCCATGTAGCATCATCACACACAGAGTGGTGAAGACGAGCCCAACATGCCCGTCTCCTTACTCATTTTCCACCTGCTCATCATCTTGATGTGGACAGTCCTTCACTAGGTGACCTGCCTTGCCACATCCCCAGTACACACCACCTGAGGGTCGTTGTCTCTGGGTTGTAACTCTCTCCTAGTCCTGGTTCTCGAGGTGGGCGCAGCTGATGTCTTGGCTGCCTCCATTTTAAGTGCTTTCATTAATGCCTCATGGATTGTTTTATACTCGCTGAGCATCAGGCGCTATCGTATCTTGGTGTCATGCACCCCATCAACGAAAGAGTAGGCAGCTTCCTGGAACACTTAGCTAGTGACAGATTCACCAGGTTGTTTGCAAGTTGCTCCATAGCTAGTGCATCATCTCACCTGGCTGTTGCTGCCTCACCTTAATTTGACTCAGTAGGCCACAGCCAAGTGATGGTTGCCGAAGCAGTTTTCGAGGGCCTCCCAGATCTCTGTGGATTTCACAACATCAAGATCGTATTCAGTATTTCTGCCGCCTGTCAATCAGCTGTACGACTTCTTCTTCTGATGACCATTGGCAGAGACGACAACAACTACTAGCAGAAGATCTCAAAGGTTGATGTACTTGAGTGGTTTGATGCGCAGATGTGTCACGTCCAGGCATCTTGACCTCCAAATCCTCCCATCGAGCAACCTTTGCACCATGGCATTCAATTCCTTGGTGCTGCCCTCAGCTCTTCCTTTCAGTGCATTAAGGCATTCCCCGAGGTCTTCCAGGGCATCAACATGTTTTTCAACCTGCTCTAGTGCATTAACATGTTGATCAAATTGTTTCATTCTCTCCCCGAGCTCCCCCATGTTTTCTCCACAGCAGCTAGTCCTTTGTCGATCTTGGTCGTTAATTCCATCTTTTCCATTGCACAATCTACAGTCGTTATTTCATTTCTCATCTTCTCCATGCTGAATTCCATCTTCTCCACTTCAGTTTCCATTCTGATTTTTAGTTTCTCTTTCATCTTCTCCACTGCAGCTTTCATTTTGGTCTCCATTTCCGTCTTCACTGTTGTTATTTCACTTCCCATTTTGTCCATCTCTTCCATTCCTGACTTCATTTCTATCTTTGTTACCTTAATTCATGGCATATTGTCGGCCAAATATGAAAAAATATTGTTTTATTTCAATTTATGGAGTACATTCTAATTCAAGATATAAGTACATTCTGCTAAAACTCTGATGCTCGAGCAAGAAAGTGGGGCATAGTAAAATTCACAAGTGTAGTAGGAAGTTAATATTTCCCCCTTTTTTACTGTAAAGTTGAATGTTATCGTGTAAACAATTACAGGTCTAGCTACTCATTGTTAATCTCTTTTAGTTTGTTAATATCCTTTATTATTTTATGTGTGGTGATGGTGTTATTTGGGGAAAATATATATGAGATTGCAAGGTTAATTCTTACTCTTAAGTAGGTGATCCACAAGTGAATGGCATATTATTGTAAATGTAAGGAAAGTTCAATACAACATTCTTCCTAGAAAGGTGGACTGTGTTTAATTTAAAAAAGAGTATCATTTCCTGTGGACATGTCACTTAGATATTTGTTTAGACTATGATGACCGTTAGACTTGGGAGAATCGAACCCTGGTTGCGGCGAGCATATCTTGTCAAACGTATTTTGTATCGAGGTTGAGTGGAGAACGTGTCTTACTGCAGTCCGCATTAAAAGCGTGGAGGCTGTAGTGCAAAAAGGACATTAATTCTCGTTTGCTAGTTTGCCGACATCACAAACAAATGGCTGAGGCAAAAGTTATTGAAGCAGTTGAACCCGTTACAACGTAAGGACAAAGAAGACAGTAACACTAAATGTCTGAAGGCACAACAGTTTGTGAGGGAAGTGAATGTGTTTATGACAGAGGAAAGTGTGGAGAAAGGAAATTTTTAGAGCAGTGGCCAGTGGTCGTCGTCGTCATCGTCATCATCATCATCATCACCACCACCACCACCACCACCACCACCACCACCATCACCATCATCATTAACACCATTTCACACTATAGCTAGTGTGTTGCAGTCTGCCCATAGGTAAACAACTGATGTGGCTTTATCACTAACAAACAAGTTGACATCTCTTTTCAAAAGACACAATGCAACCTGTCCACAAATCATTCATGTGGAGGCTAGCAGAAGTAGAAAAATGACCAGAGAACACAGGAAACAGTTTTAACTTCAGTCCTTGACGAACATGTACGAGAAAAGAGTCTATTGATGTGTGACTCCTGGTCAGGTCAGTTATGCTCAAGATATTGCTACTGTACACAACAAAATACTGTCAAGCTCTTGATGTTTACTTCTTTAGGCAATAAGGGAGACTGCTGACTTGGTAAGACTGCAATATGCAAACTACAATTGTAGATACAAGGGCGATTTCAAAACTTCTGCATAGCCCAAAAATGAAGTTGGTTAAATATCAAACTTGGTACTTAAGTTAAGTATCTTCCACAGATACGACACAAAGATTTTCAAGAAAATCCCACACCCAAAACTACTCTTTATATGGAACATTTTCCAAAAATGTTGATTTTCTAAAAAATGGCTCAAACGATTTTAATTAAAATACCTCATATTTAAGATATTTTTATGACAAAAAAAATGTATCTTGAATTTTCTGGGAATAGCCTCTGAAGACCTCTGGATAACTTTTATATAACTGGCAAACAGTAAGGGATATACAAAAACTTACTACACAAAAAAATGTAGATCTCATTAAAAAGCACAATTTATGTCATATACATTTTTTTTGTAGAGTTATCTGTTTTCAAGCTTTTGGAAATATTGGTTTCAATTATAAGCCACTTTAACTTTCCTGAAAGGGCAAGACATCTTTCTTCTCATCTGATTACTTCTGGCAGGCAAAGAGGTTCGAGGTTCAATTTATTCACATAGCAACCGGCTTTTAAAGGATGAGCCTATCGCTTTAGTCTTGTATTTTCTTATTTCTACTTAAAAGGAAGCTAGTAATAAGACTAATTCTGCTAATGTTTATTTTGATTAGCCTGATGTAGATAAAATATTAATCTTTTGAATAAAAGGTTTGTTTGCTGAACAGCTAGAGCACATCATGTGAATGGAATACATTAGATTTGTTTCCCTTCTACTAACAAGCAACCAAGCAATAAGGGCAATTTCTGCTAATGTTTTTCTTGATTATCATGAAGTACAAGAATAAGCTTTTTAACAATAATTTGTTGCAGAGTTGTAGAGAAAGTCATGGAACATATCAGAAGTAAACAGCTTGTTTTAGAAATGATTTGGGAGATATATCGACATCAAACTCATACGTTGTTTCTTGCCATGTGATCAACAGGTTAGTTCAGTTTCACCTGGAAATGCATGGCAAGCGAACAGCGAAACGAAACTAAATGGCAGGATTATTGCACAAGCATCAAAGAAACACAAGTTATTTGTGAGTAGATTTTCATTTGCAATCAGTGGAAGAAATAAAGAATTGTTTGTTAGAGGAATAAAGAGAGTTTTTGTTACAATACTTGATAATTGATTTGTTAGTACCTTTATAGTTACATGGCAATTATGAAATAATATGGGGTCTATTAGCCTTGTCCTGACCTGGCTCAGGGCAGGCCCCACCACTTCATTACCCTTTCTTCTCAACATATCGTTTGCTGACACAGCCACGTTCCATAGATGACAGACGACATGCACAGGCAGGCTCATTTGCTAAAATGTTTGGCTCAATGAACATTAGTGAGCAAATATTTTCAATAATAAACCTTTTAAGTAGAAAAAAAAAATCAAGCATGTCAGATGCAGCTTTAGAATATTTTTCCTGGCATAACTAAACTGGTAATATCCAACAGGTGCCAAGTTTCTACTTCACAGAGATGAAATACACAGATTTGGATTCGCTGATGGGTAGGGCCCATGAAATTTCGCAAATACATTTTTGCACAAATTCTTTAAAATTACTATAGACTTTTTTTTTTTAATGCCTGCAGGATCTTCATGCTTCAATGACTGAATTATACGTAAACAACATTCAACAAAATTTCGCAAATAAAATTCGTTTTGCGAATTTTAAGCATTTTTACCTTTTGTGCAATATTTTGGGCAAAATAACAGTTAAAATTCTATTTCCATGCATTAACTCCACATTTTACGTTCAATATGATGTTCAAAATCAATTTATATCAAATTTGATCTAAAATCGATACTATCGTGTACCCAGTGCTTTTGATGTTGAACAATGAAACTACAATGAATTTTAATCAATGAAGTAATTGCTCGCAAACAAGGCGATGTTCTTGACCTTGCAAGTCTCATGAGACTTTAAAGTCGAGAGCGTTGCCTTGTTTGCAGGCAATTACATCATATATATGTATACACAATTATGTTTTACGTGTATTCTGTCAGAAATAAAATAGACCTTAGCTGTTAACGGAGATGTGAATAACCTTTGTTCTAATGTATCATTATATGCCTCCCTTTTCTCCTGATACAACGCTAAACACACTGACGGGGCAGGGGGGGGGAGCAGGTAGTTAATGATCAGTTCTATGAAGTTGAAGCCTCCAACATGTCACTAAGTAAAGCAAGTATTGTGTTAGTGAAAGAAAAGAGTGTAAAATATAGTCAAATAAAGTTATTACTGATATATGGTGGACTTTGTGACAGTGATGTGTTTTAACAATTGAAAATTAGTTGAGTCGATTTTGTAACACTACATCACTTACTTTTTATTTCGGGAAACATGTTTCAGATGCCATGTGTCTTCCATTGTCAATTCCTTTGGTCGACTGCTGGCATTGCTTGCTGTGGTGGTTGTCTCTGTCCCTGGTGGTGGTTTGATGAACCTCTGAATCAGTAGGTCGCCTGGCGGGATTTCAAAATTGAAAATGCGATTCTTGTTTTTTCAAATATATGTTTTCCCAAACTTTTAATTCTGTCTTCTGTGTTTTTGAGAAATTTTGTTTTACCTAGAAAACATTAACATACCGAAGAGATTGACACTCTTCCACAATTTTGAGAAACAGGTAGTTCGTAGAACAGTCTTGAAATTTTATGACCGTAGGGAATTTTCTACTGCAAAGAAGACAATGACTTCTTTACAGGAAAAAATATCTTACGAAGGACTTCTTCCACCTTAAGAATGAGCAACAAGAGCCCCTGGCCATCTCTCTGGAATAAGCAAGTACATTCATTTCTATTGCCATTTATTTAGTTTTATTAAATAGTCGAATTTTACTTAGGTTTTAAACTATAGTTCCAGTGAATAGCCCTTGTTAACACGCTGCGCCTCATGCTACTATCTCTGATGCACACTATTTGGCTATGTTGTAGCGTGCTCCTATTGGCTACTGCCATATGCAGAAGATTTGATACTAACTCTAGATAGCATCATCATCTTTGAAAGTTTTAATTATCAATTGCTATTTGTTGTTCTGTGATTTGCTGTTCTCATCACCATCAATGGAAATCAATATGCCGAAGGTCGTAAGCATATATGAATGACTGTATATTTTTGATGAGAAAAGCAAAACAATGATGTGCAATATTCGTATAGACTAGCGTAGAAGAGACTTGTATCAAACACGCAATAAAACAAAGCTGAAATAAACAGCAATTGTATCTGTCTGACTCCCTTACAAATGCAAACAAGGTGAAAGCTGAAAGAGAGGAATTAATATGTGACACTGTTAATGCGCTGATGCAGGCAAATATACCTCTGGAGAAATTGGATAATCTAGGGTTTAAAGCATGGCTGAACAAGTATATACCAGATAAGTTGCATTTATTTGTTTGCGAAGGGTTTATAGTAGTATTTTGTTTTCTTTTTCACCATTTTTGTTCAGGATTCTTCAATGCTCATAGTGCTTTTACCACAGTTGTGTTTCTTTCATTGATCGCAGTTTTATTTTTCTCCCACCATTTGATAGATTTCATTACTTAATAACACAAACATGTGGATGCACTTTTTATATTACAAGAAGTGAAAAAATAGTTGATTACATACAGAGCAAATTATTGACACAGTAGTTTCTCATAAAAAAAAAGGGAAATATCGCATTTATTCGAATACAAGATGACGTCAAATGTAATGCAACACCCTCTTTTCAGAACTTAATTTTGGAATTTAGAATATCGTGTATATAAAAATAAGCCACAATAACTTATGAAATTTAAAGTTTTGAATTACATTATTTTTAAAAAAAACTAAGGTACACTGGAGCTGACTGTCTTTTTTGAAACCTAATTCGAATTTGCTGAAATTCACATAAAGGGCAGAGTTGGGGGGGGGGGGGGGAGGAGGAGGATCAGAAATGAAATAGTACCGCTGGATGTGTTTTTAAACCAAGTACATGCTTATGCATATACACTGGTAATTAATCACACAGTTTTTAAACTCATCAGTGAGGTGCTTCAACTCGTTCTTATTTTCAGTGCTTAACCATCGGTTGCATCATCCTCAAGAGACGGATGAAAGCGATGGATAGTCCCCTAAACCAATTAAATTGTAAACAATCAAGCTGTTCTTCAATTCAGCAGAAAACAGCCATCGCAGATTCCTTGGTGCAATCCATCGCACATTGGTTCATAGAATGAAAAACTTGCCCGGCTACATGTGCAATAGGTGTTGACAAACGGCAGCAGAGCTTAAACAACGATGTGGATAAGATTTTCTTTTAAGATAACAACCTAACATAATGTATTGCTGTAAAAAGTGCTACCTAATTCAAATTTTCAAGGGAATTCTCGTAATTGTTTTTCATAGAGGGAGAGGGGAGAACGAAAATGTCCCACTACGTGTGCGATGGCTTATGATAACGGCAGTGAAGCTTCAGCAGCAACACTTTTACTGTTTTACCATTGGCAGCCGATACATCAGGTAAAACCACCTGTGTAAAAGGAAATCCTCTATTTTTATTTTAGTATCGGAGAGAAATGTTTTTTCCAATGAGAATGCTAAGTCCATCAACAGCTAACTTTATGGCACGAAATGAAACCCAAAACAACCTGCGTATGCATCATGACCTTGGTCATACAATTTCCGCCATACTTCACCACTGCCGCACTCGTGAAGTTTGAAATTTACTTTTCTCGCATGCTATTCGGAAAACATAATAAGAATGCAAGACAACCCCCCTCCTTCCAGTTCTCAATATTAATATTTTTTGTAAAAAAAACAATATTGTCTTATATTCGGATAAATACGGTATATTCTCTGGCCTAGGTATTGATATCACTATTTGAATACTATGTTGTTTAAATAACTCAAATTAAATTCAAAATATATGCTTCAATAACTATGTATGGTGCTGAATTTTAAAAACTTATATTTTGGAACCGATGCAGGTAGTGGAGATATTCCCACAGCACAACATATGCTATGCATGTGGCCAAGCAGAGGAAGGAGGAAGTAAAATCAGCTGTTAATGGCCAAAAGGTGTGCATTATGTGCGACGAGACCACAATCAGGAAGGGTCGTTGTGGTGCTGTGCTGCTGAACAAAAGGTATTTCTTGGTGGTGTCAAGATGCAACAGTGTGTTCTAGAGCAGTAATGGTAGTCCTTCAAGATTTTCACATTCAGTATGACAATGATTCTCAGATTCTGCACGGTACACGACTGCATGTGCACAAATGTGTGAGGTGCTCTGCCCTGCAATGATCCATGTACAATGTCAGGGCCACAAGCTCAACATATGGTCCACACAGTTACAAGAACTAAATAAATGTGTGACAAATGCAAAGATGTGGTCAACTTCTGCAAGTCGATGGCCTTGCCAGATGGAGGTGCTGTGCCCTTTTTTTCTGAACTGCAAAATGAGAAGGTTGCGATCATCACCTTCCTTAGAGAGCACTGCCACCTAGAAGGATCTTCATATCCCTTTTGTCACAAACTACAAAGCAGAATTGCTGATATTCTCAGCAACTTCAGATTGGTGAGCAAAGGGCTGTTTGGGCCTCAAAACAGCTGCAGCCATCAATACTCTCAAATCTGAAGTTAAGAAAGCTGAAATTAAGCAAACCTTTGAAAATGTGGGGTCTCTCTGTGAGACAAAATTGACAACACTTGCAACAATGGATCCTGCACGATTATTCACTGTGAACATGAGCAAACTGTTTGATGAAAAAAAACACTGTCAGAAACAATGAAGCAACTATATTAAAAACGCCAGCTGCCATGGAACTTCTTAAACATCTGGACAATCATCTGCCACTTTCTGGGTATATATGCTTTCAGGCAACTAAAGGGTGAAGCCGTGAATGTACTTGGAATCTTGCTCAACATGAAAGGAGACCATTGCGCATTTGTTGAATGCTGTGTGAAGGCATTATGGGTACCATGCTCAAATGTAGATAGCGAACATGAAATCTCCTCATATGGACATATTTTGTCAGACTTGAGAACAAGTGCATCTCCAGAAACTTTGGAAATGGAGTCAAGTATGTATTTTGGATCTGAGTAAAACAGAAACTTGACTTTTGTGTGTGTGTGTGTGTGTGTGTGTGTGTGTGTGTGTGTGTGTGTGTGCGTGCGCATGTATATATACACATCATGTTTTAATTTTGTAATGTATTGTGGTAGGATAGTATGCTTTGTGTGTGGAATTTAATTTGAATATGCATGCTTTGGTATGGGGTGTTTCCTGTGTGTGCAATTTAAAATATAGATATGCATATTATGGTTGGATTTGTGTGTATTCAAATATATAAATATAGCTTTTTTATTTACCACTACATGAAAGCATTGGTTGTTTTTAACCACCTGAGAGCTAAATTTTTATACTGTTTTCCTTTGAATTTACCATTTTTCAGGGGCCCTACTTATGGGGAATTGAAAACAGGATTTTCCATGCAATATTTACACTAATTTATGTAATGTTTAAAATATTGATTTTCTTTTTAATCTGGCACATACAATCGTCTGCATTTATACATTTATTGTTTTAATTTCATCAGATTAAGGTAATTAACATTTTACTTTCAAATAATAATTCTTTAGTCTAATTTGTGTTAACTTAAAAGTATCCATTTGCTCTTTTTTATTTTAAGCATAATAAAAAATAATTATTTTTCAATAGAATAACTACCTTAGTTTACAGATGTGTTAAAATCAGATGTCAAACTGCTATATATTATGAATATAACTCAGCATTCAACCCAAGTTCTTAACCAGTATACCCAATTTTTTATCATCATAATTATTATAATAAATAATCACCTTTGTTGAAATGTTTCAAATATTTCATTTTTGTTCAGTTTTAAAATTTACTTTATGTTTAAATGTATGTTTATAGACAGTGTTGCTCTTTGGAGTGAAGACTCTGCTCACTCAAGCATGGTTCACTTGCCCAGAGTCATTTAGCCAAAGAGGTAGTTGGTGCCACAAATAGCAACATTATAAAGTTAGACACTAACCTCTGGTTCCAGTGGAAACTCAGCTCCAAGTGGTTGTTGCTTAGCATCTTTGAAGCGACACTCAGTGCGTACACACATATGCCTGAAAGTATGAAACTCTTCCAGTTTCTGAACACAGCCCATGCAAACAGTCCCAGGCAAGTGATCTTCTTTCTCCACCTACAAGGTAAAAATAAGTAGAGCCAATCTGTCCATAAACAATAACCTAACAAATGACAGCCTTATTAATAAAAATTTGTTCCAAAACAGCTCAATTCTTTCCAAAAGATAATTACAAATAGTTTCTTTAATAAAAGATTAAACATAAAAAATGAAGAAAACTTTATACTAGGCTTCCAAAATTAATTTCCCATTTCATTGAACTGAAGTTTCATTTTTCAAAATATGTGACAGCAAGTTATCATTCTGAAAACAGCTTATCAAATGAAAAACTTATCATTCTAGTAGACCAGGATGCCCATAAAAATTCTTAACCTCCAACAAGTTACAGTTGTAAGTTCCCCACTCATCAGTTAGTCCAAGGACACTCAAAGTCCCTCATAAATTGTACAATAATAGAAAATTAGTATAATATGAAAGTATATATGGATAGAATAGGAATTGAATGGTCTAGTGTTATATTGATGTTAATTTCTTTATCCACTATTTTTATTTTTATATACCTTCTACAAATTATTCTTAAAAATGCTTATTTTTATGTCTATTAATCAATATAAATGTTTACAATTTTTCAGATGCATATACCATTATTACATGTTTGTGGTAAGACCACAAGACAGGGAATAACAGTCAACATATGGAATAGCCACTCATCTCATTAGATAATATTATCAGCATTACTCACTGGTACGGTAAAATGTAACCTGCAAGGCTCAACTTGCAAATTTTCTTTTCTTTAATATTCACACTAAATGTAATATTGCTTAATTTTACGTTACTGTGTAATTTGTACATATGTGAATGTAAGATGAAGAAAGAAGTATGAAGTATTTTGTTTGGAAGCTATTAAAGTTTTGCTTATCATCCTTCCATTACCAAAATTAAGCATATAGTGATCCAGTCTTAAAAACCGACAAAACATTTCTTATCACATCAGCTGTGAGCAACAAAATGCTCATCATTATCGTATGAATGACACAACAAACAATCTAATGGAAGCTACAACCTTCTTTACCTTTACTATTCATATTAATCAAAATATAATTGACCTACTTATTGCACATATTTAAGGCAGTATATGTTATGGTTTCCTGCATATCATGGGATAGTTAATGACATCAGGTTAGGTTCTAGAGGTTGCAATGAGCCATGTTACTGCATTTAATTAACACTTTTATTATTTCATGTATTTGATTCCTTTTGATATTCATGTTTTGCTAGTTTAATTATTTATCCTATTTTATTTATTTCAAACACGTGGTTACAATAACATTTATTTATGCAGAATAGTGCCAAAGGTATTTTTCTTGGTATTATTATTGTTGTTGTTGTTGTTGTTGTTGTCTACAGGAAGTAGGTTTAAAATTAAGCCATGTTGTAAAAAGAACATTGGGAACTGATACTGAATAGCGTCAGTATGCTAAGATTCCTGGGAATTCGTTGTAAAACTTTGTATTTTAAGTTGCGTTTGTGGTTGGAAGCGAGGTTCAGAGTAAGTCTGTAATTATTAAGTTAAATATTCAAAATCCAAGGAGTGAAAGCAGATGAGGCTATGTATACATGACTAGGGATGATGTGTCATGTGTCTTGTTAGCTGTTTTGGAAGGGGAGGAGAGTTTGGTAATAACTCTTAGTAAATCGAGAAGGAGATGCACTTTATCTTGCTGTGGCTACAGGGAAAAGGTTCCCATGTTGAGTTAATGCCATGTAATATGTCAAGTTTTCTTTTAATTAATTCCAACACTTTGCCTCCTGCTGAAATCCCTACCATTTCCTTCCACCCTGAGAGTTCAAAACATGCTTTAACCAAATCAGCAGTGAGGGAACGAGGCGTATGTCTTGTAAAATATCTGCTGGAGACAAGAGAACCTGACATCAATCCGAGGTTAACAAGTGGTGTTCCAGCCAGACACATGGGGCAACTGCCTCATAATTGGAGTCAGGCACAAGGTGACCAAGGGATATGTCCTGAATTAGATCTTGGGACCCCACAAGACATCCATCACCACCATAGCCTCAAGGTATGAAAATCTGAAAAAGTCCATGTAGTTGGGATTTAAAAAGTTTGTTCTCACAAAAAGCTGAAAATTAGTGATTTGAGTTCCTATCAATGCATTTAATTTTTCAAATATGATTGTGTTATGGTGGACCATAGATCAGGCTGAATCTTGGCAATGAAGTTAAACTTCATGCAAACTTGCCTCTATTTTCCAGGAGTAATCAATCAAACTCTGTATTCTATTGGATTTTTACATTTCCAGGAAAACAGGTGCAACAAAGCAAAAACCAGAAATGAAGCTGGGAGATCAAATAATATCTGAAATAACAGATGAGTCTTGCTAAATTAATAGTTGCTATTATTCAAAAACCACATTTTGTGCTTCTACTATGAAGTTATGCAAGTTATAATGACAATTCTGTGTAATCCATTTCTGCATTTACTTCGGACTTCAAGGAGCACAAATACTAGTCAGAAACAAAAGGTTTGTAGGCTTAGTGAGCTAGAGAAACTTAGAATGTACATTCCAGTGAAAACCCTATTATTTACTCAAAGCCTGGAGCCTGCAAATAGGAAAGTCTATAAAATTAATCTTGACTTATTTAAAATGGAAAAAGAAATGGGATTTTCCCCATTAGAATTTGCATCATAATTCCTACATTCACATTCATCTGGAAAATGTCCAACATCTGTTATACATACACTGAATAATGACACTTTTCATTTTCATTAATGGGGTTATTTACTGGAATAAGTGTTACTTTAAACAGTACAGTTGGTAAAAATTATATTTCAGTTAAACTTGTTACTTTATAGTTATGTTACATATACTAGATGTTCATTTTTACCAGAGATTCTCGTAAGAAATATTCGTACTTGATGATTCGGATCTATGTAGTGATATAAATCATATTTACACATCGCTTCTATCTTGATACTCAACCTCAGACAAAGTATGTTGTGTCATATTCAACTTGGCCACAATGAACAGAGAAAACTTTAAGTGTTTCTGGTAACCAAAATACCATAATTTGAAAGACAGAAGTGTATTTCTGAAATAACATTACAAAAACCATGAACTTACAGGAAATTCACTTATCACCCTTGGGCACATCAAAATTGTTAAAAGATCTTTAGAAGTATAACACTACCTTAGCTCCACAAAATCACCACAATGTACAAAAACTGCTTTGCAATAAAACTTCATTCCTAATGATAAGATGGCCAGAATATGCCAAATAGCATGTAATGATGCAACCTTATACAGAGAGTCAAAATAACACCAAATAGTTTTACGTCGAGATTCACACGTTATAATTATTTTCTTACCGAGAATGTATGTCTGTAAATGTCTGGTTTTTGAGCTAGAGGGCATTAACGTTTTTCAAACAGTGTCAGGTTAGATGAAATTCTTGAGAAAATATCCATTGTTGCTACAAGGCATTAGAGAGTTTTGAAATAAGAATCTTAAACAATACATTACAAAAGTTTCTTGTAAATCTTGATTTAATAATATGAAACTACATTCATGTCAAACTATTTAACCAATCTGCAATACATATTATTGTCAATTACATACACAAATACTACTATTCTTGGTCTAATTTTCTCCACCTTTACACAAATTACTTCAAAAAAGTTAAAACACTATTAAATGGTGCAAACACATATGAGCTTTTAAAAAGACTTCAAAAATATAAAATAAGAACAAAACAAAATTGAATGTGCGTGTAAATGTTTATAAATGATGTTCAAAAAGCCAACCTTGGAGTTTGAAGCATAGTTGATAGTGTCGTAGTAATAACTGCAAAGTTCTTTCAAAAATGCCTGGCATATTATGAATAGCATCAAATGTAGCCATTAGCTCCTGGCGTCGGATCCTAAGGTGCTAGATCTGGTGATATTGGTACTCCTCTCAATGATCCACCCTCAGCAATCCCTTACATCACTGCAATTGCCTTTAAGGGAATCTTCCAAAAGTTCTGGCAGACCATGTTGTAATAACCAAGGTAAATGTGGAGGTAGTAAATAGAGTCCTATGAGTGTGCCAGCCCAAATGTTCACTGCAAACCGGTGTTGGTAACTTTAATTGCTCTAAGGTTTTCCTGTGCCCAAATGTACCCTCTTATGTATGTCCACATTATGGTTATAGGAAATCTTTATTGAGCAATTTGTTGTAGTCAGGATTGAGTCATTTGGCACCAGTTCTTGAGCTCAGGTGAAAGGTTCACGCAGAATTCTGGCTTGTATGTATGGCATGCACTATTGCTCTGGACCCAGTCAAGAACCTCCTCTTCTTACGTTTCCTTGCACTCTGAGTGATGCACTTGCTTTTGGAAAGTTCCTGTTTCTCGCAACCAGCGATGTATGGCAGTAAAGGTGCTATGATCTCTTTTGGTAAAGCTCAACATAAAGATCTCATCCTTTTCACATTTCTACAAGCGCATGTCTGCGAGTTCTGCATAAGTAAAGTGGAACATGCTTACAACAGTACTCTAGTGTATGTTGATACTTGAGATCTTATAACCAC
The DNA here is from genome assembly GCA_030762935.1 of Hymenopus coronatus. Taxonomy (NCBI): domain Eukaryota; kingdom Metazoa; phylum Arthropoda; class Insecta; order Mantodea; family Hymenopodidae; genus Hymenopus; species Hymenopus coronatus. Next base: position 2,932,775 of record CM060884.1, read on the forward strand.
AACATAATATGTGACAGAATCCCTTACCATTTAAGAAAAAATGCAGATTTTAGATTAATGGTGATATAAACAATGTTAAAAAGAGAATATAAGAAAATTCCAAATCACAAAGAAAACAAAACAGGTGATATTCCAATGCCAAAAGAGAAACAAGGATCTGTGTAACAGAATTTCATCTAATCCGATGCTGCATTTGAAAACTTTTATGTCCTCTATCATGATAACAAGACCTTTTGGACATACACTCCTGATCAGAAAATACTCAATTATAACCCAGAAACTTGCCTTAAAATTATTCGCTGTTCTTATGACTCACCCTGTGTAGATTGGCAGAACCAAGAGAAACCTAGAAACAAACTCAATGAGTATGTGAACTGTTTATACCAAAAACAAATAGATAAATCAGAGGTGGCATAGATTTCTGGTCTTCTATCATCACACCCAACATAAAACTTTTAAAACCAAAGCAGAATTGCTACAAATTTAATACTTGGGTGAAAATGAATAATCTGAAACATGACCCATCCAACACCCTTTGGAGATTCATCACCCAGAACCATTAAACACAACAATTTTCAGCATCTGCCAGACAAGAATCATCATGAGCAGTGGGAAATATGCTGAAGATGGCAACAAGTCCATCTTCCTGATACACGTTCAAGTAACATAGTGGTAAAATTTCCCAACTCATTTATTTAAATTGATATGTTCTGTTACATTTATAGATCTGAGTAAAATTATTGACACCATATTGCATAAAATACTATTGACTAATCTCAGTTTTATGGAATAAACAAAGTTGAGTCATATTTATCCAATAGATCACAAACTGTCCACATTAATATTCGGATATCCACTCTATTAACAAAAATGTTACCATAAGGGTTAGTTTTGGGACCATTTTTGTTTTTAATTTATGTAAAGGATATTGATTCTAACGTGCTGTATGCTGATGATATATTACAACTAGTGAGTATATGACTCTATAAAAGAAGAAAATGCAATTATGTGGAAGAAAGTTAGTCTTGTGGTGTGAATTTAAAAAACTGATTATAAGGACAAAAAAAACTAGAATAAAATATTTAGTGTGCACTGTCACATGAAACAGCAAATTATTAAGCACTCATCTGGATTCTTGCTCGAGTTGAAGGTCATATAAAGCAGCTCTGCTCTAGTTGGCTAACATTATATAAGTACCATGTTTGCCAATGTATAAGATGCACTTTTTTTCCTTTGAAAATAGGCCCAAAAACTAAAAAGGAAAAGTCAGCAAAATATCAAACTTGGCACAATCAAACTTGATTAATTCGAAATTGTGAATAATTCAAGCTTTTAGCATGGTCCCTTGGCATTCCTATCAAAGCAATGTTAAAAATTCTTCAGTAAATCAATACTTTTTGGATAATTCAATATAAAATTTGACGAGCGTGAGTGAAAAAATTATAGTTAGTCAAATTTGGTGGATAAATTCCAGGAACTGTGCCATACCCTTGCTAAATCTCAGGAAGTGCATCATATTGTAGTTCCTGCTGGTAAGGAATGTGGATTACTCAAGCTTCTAGGAACTTATCAACGAAGTATGTTGTGAAGTGATATATACAGTGAAACTTTAAATTTATTACGTAACTAATTTGAGTCAATTGTAGACACTATAGTTTCGCTCACTTAGTTTTTTCCCAGATGCATTTCAAAGATGTTCATTTTCATCGACAGCAGGTGTTTGACTCTAGGAACTTGTTGCCAGTCAAGGCACTTGTTGTCACCCCTTTCCATTCTGTCTACCTGCACATGTTGGCCTACGTTTGCAGTAAATAACTTCCCGTGAGCATTTTTAAACAGTGTACACAGTTACATGAGTGTGTGTTCAAGTAGTGAACTGAACCAACAATGGCTCTCTCCAAACCTAAACATGTAAATTACAAAACTCTTACTTTATCTGCAAAGGCAGCAGCCTTCATGAAGTGGGAAAATGTTTTAAAAAAGAGTGACATCGCAAGAGACTTTGGAATCCTCCAGAATACGTTGTCTACATACCTCAAAAATAAGGATACAATTTTGAACAGTGTAGTTACAAACAGTGACAAAAGTATAAAAAAAAAAAAAAAGCAAAAGGGCCCGAAAATCTTTGAATCTGAACTTGAACTGAGTTTTAACATTACAAAAGTGTAAGTAGACACTCTAATGTCCTTCATATAATTATATTTAGACCTGTTTTAATTAAAAACATTTTTAAAAAATCAAACTTTTGTAATTCGAAATCCTGAATAATTTGATTTTTTTTTTCTCTCTTGGTCCCTTCAACTTCAGATTAGCCAAGTTTAACTGCATTTAAGTTTAGGTATCTTCCAGGGATGAGACACGAAGATTTTGAGGAAAATCCCCTCACCCCAAACTGCCCTTTACATGGAAAAAATTTCACAAATGTTCATTTTCTCAAAGATGGCTAACAATTTTGATTAAAATACTGTATATTAAATATATTTACACAACAAATAAAATGTATACTTTGAATTTCCTGGGAATAGCCTCTGAAGAGCTCTTCACTTTGGATTAATTTTGCTGAATTTTGCAAACTATTAAATTGTACGATATATACTTTTCTCATGTGGGAAATTGTCAGTTACTGGCAATGCAAAGAAAATGGATTTCAATCACATGGCAATAAGCTTTTAAAAGATTTGACTATCGCTTTAACCTAGTGCTCCCTTATTTCCCTTCTACTAACAAGAAAGCAAGTAATAAGACAATTTCTGCTAATGTTTACCTCAATTAGCATGAAGTAGATAGAAGAATAGTGTTTTAACAGTATTTTGTTACAGAGATGTAGAGAAAGCATATCAATGGAACACATCAATTTTTTTTTTTAAATTTAGCCTATCCCCTTCTATGTATGTCCTCATGTTCATCAAATTCATAGAAAATGCCATTTGTCACATGCTTTATTACTGTTTGAGGAAGAATATAAAGAATTTATTCAAATTTCACATAAGATACGTCAGATTCATCAGTTTAAAACACTTTCGCTGAACTACCAACCATTCCCATGCACATTATATTCACTTTGTCATCATTATTTTGGCAAATGACAGCACATCTATACTTAGATTCATTTGACAAAGTCCATAAAATAAATGATCCTGGTTCAATATTAAGAGTACTGGTTTTAAAATTCCAACAGTATGATTTGGATGTTTTTTGTTTTTTTTGTAAAACATTCAATTCGGATTTTTACAGTATTGAAAATATTAACATATCTAGATTTGAAATCTGCTAGTTAGTGGGTTTTAATTTCTTCTTGGGATATTGGAGTTTAAACCCCACAGATCCCTCGGCTATGCCCTGTTGTTTCTCCTGGCTGCAACTGCACATTTTGCACATTCTATTGCACCCTTCTCAGTGTGATGTGGCTAAGAAATCAAAATGTTGAGGCATAAAGCCAGATTGGACAACTTACAGGTAAAATTGAAATAATCCTAAGACTTTAAGAGTGCATCTAACTTATTGTGAATAACAAGAAAAGTCTAATATCAAAAAAGTGAAAAGTTTTTAATTTTCTAGGGAAAAAAAAAAATGTTATACAAAAAATTTATCACCACTAAGGTTCTTAACTTATGACTACATTCATATAAAATTGAATTTTTCCTTTGGCATATTTCAATAAAATGAAAGGTTTCCAAATAAATTAAATTTAAAAAAGTGTATAAATTTATTGCATCCTTAGTTCTGTTAGATATAACATCATCACATGAGCTGTGTTTATTTTACTCTGATATTGGTGTAGATCACGGGGAACGTTTTTTTAATCACCTGTAATTGTTTTTCTTTTTCTTTCTTTTTTTGGTGTCCAAGTCAAAAGTTAAGATCAGAGCAGTTAAAGGAGGTATGGATAAAAAAAAGAATAATAAAAATAAAAAACCAAAAGACTTATCTTGTTACAGAATAAGATACAAAATGCCACAATTTTCAGTGTCCGAATATCTGCAAAAACTAATAAAATAGTGAAGATTAATCCTTGAGTGGCTTGGCTGTTGTTATTTTCTAATAACCCCATGATCTTAACTTAGAGAAACTAAATGCATTTCTCAATCCATTCACAGGCTCTATACTGAAAGACTACCTAACAGATTTGGTCAAGTGCAGACACTTTTGTTGCCATTTGACAGGTAATACAATTCCAAGTTGTCATATTTGATGGCAATAACGGAATTACCAACATGGAATTGGTATTATTACACTTGGTTGATGAAAATCCAGATTAGAGCAGTCACAATGCTGCTCACAAATTGGGTGTATCAGTCTAAACTGGTCTTAGAATTTTTAAAGATCATTATATGCCCATATCGCATCTACCAAGTACAATATTTATCACCAAATGACTCTCATCCACATGAATTTTCTGAGTGTCAGTTTGCACAAAATCCAGATTTTGTAACAAATGTGTTGGTGATGGATAAGGCCTGTTTCATGCAAGTAACATTACACACTTTACATATGGGCAATGGAGAACCAGAGAGCTATACAACAGCAGAATCACCACTATGTTTCACTGGTATATGGTATCAGCGGTCTTGAAGTACCAATTGCCTAACCTGTTGGAGATAAAGATGTGGTTCCTTCTTACAGTCCATCATCATTTGATGAAGACTTTCCCAAACTGCTGGACCTGTGGCTTGGTCTGCCAGATAGAATCTCCTGGACGTTTTTATTTCTGGAGGGACATGAAAAACAAAGCATACAAAAAGTATGCCTTGTGTGAAGTAGAAACTGCAGAGGAGCTGCATCAGCATATTTACCCAGCCAGAGTGTGTCAGAATTGGTTAAAAAGGCGTGAAGCCTGTCTGCAAGCAAATGCTGGAACACCTCCTCTAAACTCTGATTTCAAATTTACATCCTGGAGGTAAGTTCAAATATTTTAAATTAATCCGAATGTTTTCACATAATTGTAAATGCTAATATATGTCACTGATTAAGATCATAGGGGGCTGTTGAGTGCACTTTTCAAAATATATTGAAAATAAGAGTGAAAATATTAAAAAATCACAATCTAATGAAAATCTAGAAAAATCAGGGGAACTATGCTAAAATAGAGCAAAAATATAAACAAATCATAATGTAAGAAAAATTCCAGTGGTTCAAAATACGGCAAAAATAGATTAAAATCACTCATTTTTATGTGACAATTCTTGTGCTCTTTTTGGTTATAGTGTAAAAAACAAGTCAAAACACCCCAAATAGACTCAAAACTGCTGAAAATATAAAACATTTATATCGAAATATCAAATTTATAATTTAAAATCTTGTGATGGATAGCAATTCAACATGTGAATTAATAAGAATTACTATAGATTAAAAACACAATTTACTGGATTAATATATTTTAGGCATGATTGATTTATATAAAATTGTTTAATCAGAATCAAATAATAAATGACTATTAAAGGTATAGTATATAAAAATTATAGAACATATACAGTAGTGCGTCATTCATACACATACGTACTGTAATAGCTTTCTATTATTGTTAACACATGTTACTCTAACGCTGTCTTTCTAACAGATACACATTTATCCTTGAGGACCATTACATTCTGCACTGAAGCAACTTGGCAAGTATGTAACGTAACACTTTTCATGAACTTATTAAACGCGTGACAAAATGTAGATCTGATTAAAACTGTAGCACTACCCTTAAGATCTTCAGTGTTTATTATCCCACTTGAGCAATGTTAATCCTACAAATATGTTTAATTAATTTCAATCTCATTATCATTTGATTCAATACAATGTTTACATTTACAACCATCATCATAGTCAATAAAATCTATAAGATAATAGTATGTATCAGAATTAAACTAGAGAGCAAGTATCTCATATTTACATTCAGGATGGTATGGCAATTTACATTTAAATTAATGGAAAGTTTTTTACTTCTGAAATGATATCAATTTTATGTGATACTAAATCCAAACGGTTTATCATCATTTTGTTACCAATGTTGTGTCTACACTTTCTGTAATTTCTAATACCTTAGGCATCTTTTGTTTATTAAGCAAAAAAATTACAAATTCCATAAAAAACGTTTTAGCTTTTCAATTAAACCTTCATACGAGTTTGTACACTGCTTTCCTAATACACACAGATTTTTTTACCCACTTTAACTAAAAGATTTGTAAGTTTGTTATGTCTGAAATATAGTTGTTTTTAAAAAAATCTGATGTGTTCCATTCACATGACTTTCTCTACATCTCTGCAACAAATTATTGTTAAAAAGCTTGTACTTCTTTTTACTTCATGCTAATCAAGAAAAAATTAGCAGAATTAGTCTTATTACTTGCTTCCATGCAAGTAGAATAGAAATAAGGGAGTAGCGTAGGCTACGTACTAGTCAAAAGCTAGTTGCTATGCGACTGAGGTTCCTTAGTATGGACATGAGTTGACAAATTCCCATATGAGAAAAGCACAAGTTTTTTAAAGCTTAAAAACCAATAACAAGGAATATCTCAAAATGATCCATTCCACACACAAAAAGAAAAAATTCATATAACATAAATTGTGTGTTTTAACGAGCTCTACATTTTCTGTTATGTAAGATTTTGTCTATCTCTTATGGCTTGCCAGTTATGCAAAACTCCGTAAAATTCATCCAATAGGTATTCTTCTACAGATATTCCCAGAAAATTCAAGATATACATTTTATTTCTCAGGTAAATTTCTTTAATATACAATATTTTAATCAAAATCGTTACAAGCCATTTTTGAGAACATCAAAATTTTTGAACATTTTTCCATGTAAAGGGTAGTTGAGGGTGGGGGGATTTTCTTGAAAATCTTCGTAAAAAATAAAAATCTTTGTGTTGCATCCTTGGAAGATACTGAACAAATTTGGTATTTAATGGAGTTTTAGTTTTTGGGCTATGCTGCGCACACACACACACACAAAAACACACACCCACACCTTATTCAAAAAATGCTTTTTTTTGGATTCAGGGGGGCCCAAAACATGTATTTCCGATGAAATCACACTACCAAATTTTTGGGTGCATTACAATGCTTTCTCTATACATTATGCACGTAGTACGTGTAGCGAAAATAAAAATCTGATGTTCTCCATCACATGACATGTAGCAAGCCAGGGAAGATGAATATAAAAACCCAGGAAATGAGAGAGAAACAGGAATCATATGTAGCAAATCATGGAAGATGTAGAATATAAAAACTCAAGAAATGAGAGATACCGGAAGCATAAGGAGCAAGCCAGAGATGATGTAGAAATAAAAACTCAGGAAATGAGAGAGAAACGGGATGCAAATGTAGCAAGCCAGGTAAGATGTAAAATATAAAAACTCAGAAAATATGAGAGAGAAACGGGATGCAAATGTAGCAAGCCAGGGAAGATGTAAAATATAAAAACTCAGAAAATATGAGAAACAGGAATCAGATATAGCAAGCCAGGGAAGATGTAGGCTATAAAAACTCAGAAAATGAGAAAGAGAAACAGGAAGCCGATGTAACAAGCCAGGGAAGATGTAAAATATAAAAACTCAGGAAATGAGAAAGAGAAACAGGAAGCCGATGTAACAAGCCAGGGAAGATGTAAAATATAAAAACTCAGAAAATGAGAAAGAGAAACAGGAAGCCGATGTAACAAGCCAGGGAAGATGTAAAATATAAAAACTCAGGAAATGAGAAAGAGAAATAGGAAGCCGATGTAACAAGCCAGGGAAGATGTAGAATATAAAAACTCAGGAAATGAGAAAGAGAAACATGAAGCCGATGTAACAAGCCAGGGAAGATGTAAAATATAAAAACTCAGAAAATGAGAAAGAGAAACAGGAAGCCGATGTAACAAGCCAGGGAAGATGTAAAATATAAAAACTCAGGAAATGAGAAAGAGAAATAGGAAGCCGATGTAACAAGCCAGGGAAGATGTAAAATATAAAAACTCAGGAAATGAGAAAGAGAAATAGGAAGCCGATGTAACAAGCCAGGGAAGATGTAGAATATAAAAACTCAGGAAATGAGAAAGAGAAACATGAAGCCGATGTAACAAGCCAGGGAAGATGTAGAATATAAAAACTCAGGAAATGAGAAAGAGAAACATGAAGCCGATGTAACAAGCCAGGGAAGATGTAGAATATAAAAACTCAGGAAATGAGAAAGAGAAACAGGAAGCCGATGTAACAAGCCAGGGAAGATGTAAAATATAAAAACTCAGGAAATGAGAAAGAGAAACAGGAAGCCGATGTAACAAGCCAGGGAAGATGTAGAATATAAAACTCAGAAAATGAGAGAAACAAGAAGAATATGTAGCACACCAGGGAAGATGTAGAATATAAAACTCAGAAAATGAGAGAAACAAGAAGAATATGTAGCATACCAGGGAAGATGTAGAATATAAAACTCAGAAAATGAGAGAGAGAAACAGGAAGCATATGTAGCAAGCCAGGGAAGATGTAGAATATAAATACTCAGAAAATGAGAGAAACAGCAATCATATGTAGCATGCCAGGGAAGATGTAGGATATAAAAACTCAGGAAATGAGAGAGAGAAACAGGAAGCATATGTAACATGCCAGAGAAGAAGTAGATATAAAAACTCAGAAAATGAGAGTAACAGGAAACATATGCAGCAAGCCAGGGAAAATGTAGAATGCAGAAAGTTAGAAAGGATGAGGAATAGAGAGTATATGAAACAAACCATTGAAGATGAAATACAAAGAAACAGGTAGGAAGAGGAACTAAGAGTACATGGAGAAAGTCAAAAAGGGGGAAAATTATGAATAAAAGGAAAGAGAGAAGAACAAGGAGTTCATGAAGGAATCAGAGAAAAAAAAAAATGAAAATTACAGACACAGTAAAAATGAAGAATAAGACATTAAAACTAGTGCAATGAAGTAATGAAATTCTCCGATCAAGACACTACATCAATAACAAATTAGTGCAGACAGATAACAATTCATCAACATTAAAATTGGATTTTATACGAAGCAGAAAAAATATACCCGAGTATGTGTGCTGTTGTTTTGAAGCGCTGTTTTTTGAGTACTCTGTTAGTAAACTAAACACGAATCTGATTAAAAGAAAACAAGATAATGACAGTTTTGAGGAGTTTTTGAAAGAATATATAATTAACTTTCTTTACATGTGTTAAGAGTTACATTATGAAACTGAAAGTTTCGAAAATGGCAACAAGTTGTGGAATAAAATTTATGAATATACTTGAATGTTTAAAGAAATTATCTCCATTGGAGGAACGCTTATTAGTCCTTATATACCCATTATGCAAATGCAACTGTTAAAAGCCTTTGCGCTAAACCCACAATTAGGAGTAAAGGGTTCTGTTGTTAATATTCCAATTGATATCAATGAGTGTCTGCATGTTCTACTACAAACTTTTGATGATATGGCAACGATGCAGCAGCAACTGAAACGACACATTCTGCACAAATCTTACTACATGTATGAGACAATTAGACCAACAGTCATCTGTGATGCCTTGAAATACCTTCAAGAAACTCCATTATTCTTATTATATTTAAAGAGATATGAAAAACAAAACATAGAAATTGTGGAGTTTACTGTTGAAAATAAAGTTGAAGATGTAAACTCTCTGGAAACCAGGCCCAAAGAGGAAGCTTCAATAGAGCATGATCGTGAGGACAACGAAGGAGAAGTGCTTCTAATGTCCAGAAATAAAATATTCAAACAGAACAGAAGTAGTAGCACCAGGGCAGGACCGAAAACTAGTCGCTTGGCATTTAATAGAAAACTTTGATGAACTTTGCTTTCCCAAAATATTCATGGGCCAGCCTTTTAATATGCCAAAATATATTACATATACAGCGACCAAGCGAAATTAGAACGTAGACATTTTGATCGCAGATCCTCCATACCAGGTAGAATTTTGTTCACGGACAATGTGCAGCCAACATAAATATGTGATTGAGGAAAACAAAAAGGGCCTCCTCTAACATTAATGCAGAGAATTTACTAAATCAAGAATTTGTCTATAATTTAATGAAAATTGGCATCAACTATCAATTCACCAAAGATATCCTCATTCTGGGAGAAAAAGGACTTAATGGCAATGATCAGATAGTTAGGAAAACTGACTTTGTTTGTTATGCTGTCTGCAGCAGAAAGCTGATGGCCGGAATTGCTTTTAACGTTATATTACACAAAACATAAGAAGTTAATGCTAAAAGAAGCACTTGAACTGAGCAACAATGAAAAGACGTTAATTACGAATGATCCTGTTATGTGTGCTCGATATTTGCATTATAAAATTTCATCTTTCTTAGAACTACTTACACAGATATTTAATCACCATGTTGTCAAAGATTATTATCAGAGAGTAGAATTTCAAATGCGAGGTTCTCCTGACGAACATATGCTTTTCTGGTTGAAAGCTGCTCCATGTTATAATCCTTTAAATCAAGAATCAATCAAAGAAGTTATAAATTTTATTGGCAAATATATCACGTGCGAGTACCATACATGGCTCTTCAGAAGCACAAACATACACCTCCTACAAAGGTAGGAATAACAAAATGGCATGCAGGTTTCATTTTCCTTTACCTGCCATGGCTAAGACCACTATTTTGACTCCATTACCAGAGGATGAAAACAACAGTGAAACAAAGGAGAATCTGAAGAAAATAAATATGATTAATTATTTTTATAAAACACTAGAATTAATTTCTTTTCAAGAAATTTTAAATAAACTTAACATGAATGAAATGCAGTTTTGAATGCAATAAGATCATCCTTAAAGCAAACACGTGTATTCTTAAGAAGATCTAGTTTAAAAGTAGGTATTAATGCTTACAATAAAGATATATTGCATTTGTTTGAATCAAACATGGACATACAACCAGAAGAATATGGACTGGCAACTTATATAATAAAGTATATAAGCAAGGTAGAAACTTCTGAGAAATGCAGCGAAAGATGTAGGATCAGGGAATCAGAACTTAAAAAGCAAAATATCTAACGTACTTTTAAACAGCAATTTAACGTCAGCACAGGAAGCAGCTCATTGTGTGCTTTCTCTACCCATGTCAAAGACCAGCAGTAAGGTTATCTTCATAAGTACCAGTCTATCACAGGAATGGGTTGTGATGCTGAAGAATAAGAGAGCCTTAGAACAACTGCCAGCAGATTTAGAAGATGTGATACAGAAATACTGTCAGCATCATAAGCACTTACAGAATTCATGGCTGGTTATTATAAACCCAACAAGAGAACATTTCATGAAATAAATGATGATGAAAATGCAGAAACTGAGGTAAAAAAAAAGAGGTAAGCCTGCAATAATCAGATACAGGAGATACAAGCTGGCGCAAGATCCCAATAATTATTATAGAGAGCAGCAAGCGTTGTTAATGCCATTTAGAGATGAGATTTGTGACAGAGAACAAGAGTATCCATGAATTGTATTGTGCTAACTTGGAAGAAATTCAAAAGAATGGAAACAAATTTTGTATTAAAATGATGAAGCACTGGAAGAAGTCTTACAAATGGTTCAAAATAATACTTTTGAAATGGATAGTGATAGCTGTTACGACGTAGAATTTCACAACAAAGAGCCAATAGAAAATATGGACATTTTGGAACAAGGAGGCTTGGAAGGAGCTGATAAACAAAACATAAATAGATTCAAAATTCCAAGCAGAGTATCCCGAAAGGAAATGTTTGGGTTGTTGAACGAATTAAATGCTAAACAGAGAGAATTCATTACGCAAGTACAGAGTTTTAAAACTAACAAGACTACCAATGAGGATATTTTAAGCAGCTCCACTGGTGCAGGAAAAAGTACGGTGATAAATGCATTGTACCAGGTGATAACACATTACTTTGACAGCTTAGCGGGAGGCGAGAAGCACAAAATAGTAGTACCGCTTTGCACTCCTGCATTCCTGATTAACAGAGTCACACTGTACACAGCTTTCGCTTTACTCGTTACACAGTTCACAGGCAATATGCCTGCCCTATCTAGCGACTTAGCTAATACAATTAGAGAAAAATTATTTAATTTGAAGCTGCTAATTATTGACAAGATATCAATCATTGGAAGTGGAATGTTTAGCAGAGTCGATAGCAGGCTGCGACAGGTAATGGGAATTGACCTTTCTTTTGGAGGAGTTTCAGTAACAACAGTCAGGGGCCATCATCAGTTACCACCTGTAATGGACACTCCCAATTTATAAATTTGCTTTAAATGAGTTTGCTTCATTAATAGACAGAAATTATCTATGGGACGAGTTAACGGAAATAATGAGGCAAAAAGATGAACTAGAATTTGTAAACGTTTTAAATAATTTAGCCATTGGAAAAACTGCAAACAACACCACTTTACTAAATTCTAGAGATGTGGAAACAAATAAAGTACCAGAGAATGCAATAAGATTATTTACAAAAATGTTGATGTGCAAGAATACAATGAAAAGAGAATAAGAAACCATAATGCAGAAGAGTATATATCAGTAGCAAGAGATTTCATAATAGGAAAAATATCTAAGAGCGCTGAAAATGGCATTTTGAGTACAGTAAAAAACAAAAAACTAACAGAAGTTAATAGATTGCCTCATGAATTGAGGTTAAAAATTGGTATTAAGTACATGATAACCGGAGGATGGTTTAGTGAACAGGGCTTGTGATATCCTCAAAGAAATTAATTTGAAACTGAATTCTCGAGAACCTAATATAATATTTCTGGACTTTGGTGACGAAAATGTGGGTCAAAAGACAAGAATGACAAGTTTCACCTATAAGAAAAACAAAAATATTAACCAAAATTGTACTCCATTAGAGTTAAAAAGGCAAATATTAAATATATCCAATAAACTAGAACAGCAAGTAATTCAAACACAGTTTCCTGTTGTGTGTGCCAAAGCACTATTCACAAAAGCGAAGGGCAAACTTATAAAGAAATATGCATCAACTTAATAAAATGCAAAAGTAAGTCAGTGCTTTATGTTGCTCTAAGCAGAGTGACAAATTTATCCGGGTTATATACAATAGGTAAATTTAGAATGTCCTCAGGTTCCTAAAGGCAGTGAGCCTATAATAGGAGAAATTGATAGATTAAGACAAGAAAGATGTCTGACGCTGTCTTCATACTCTAAGGGAGAGCAGAGGGATTAAAATTATATACCAGAACGTAAACTCACTGGCAAAGAAAATAGATTGCATTACGTCAGATTAATGGTACAGTTATGGAGGCATACTAATGTTTAGAAAAACTTTAGCCTTGTTTCAACACAACTTCAGTATAGAAGTTTAGAACTGAATTTTCACAAAAATCACGAGGAACATCCATATTTGTGAAAAAAACAGTTTCAAATGCAGGATAAAAATTACATTAATAGTGTAGATAGCGCAGATCACATTGATTTAATTTCATTTAAAATTAACGAGCACTACGTTGTCTGTGGATACAAGTCTCCTGGAGCCAAAAATACTTTTGAAGGTCGTATGAATAAAATTTTCAAAAACATCAATCTAGATACTAATATCTTACTGACTGGAGATTTTAATTACAACTACGAACAAAAGAAAACGTATATTTCAAGCTATTTGAATAAACATCATTTAATAAGTAAGCTGCCTAAGAACATTTCAACAACCAGTTTTAATACTCAAATAGACATAATATTTTCCAATGTCCACATTTCAGCTGGTGTATAAGAAACATTTTTTCAATAAGCCTATTGGAGGAGGAAGCAATAACGCAAAGTGAAGTGCAGAGACTTTCAAATAGTGTGTCTACTCTCTGCACAAAATGTAATCCGTTGAAGCAGAAACTGCAACGTGTTATAACATACATAATATTTTGTTAGTTTGTTAATCAACAAATATACTTATGGTAATAGTTTTTAAGCCATGTGTAATGTTTTCTGTTTCATATTATTGCCACCGAGGGGACACCAAATACCAGAATCTAGCAATGCTGCTAAGTTCATCCTTAAGAGAAGTGGCTGTGCTGTCCAACACAAGGGTGTCATACGATTGGTGCAAGAAACGGAATTCCCAGTTCATCAGTATCATATACACCGAAAAACATCCATATGTGCATCATCTGATAGGATCACAGGAGCTACAATTATATCATTACTGTTAAAAGCCAATAACGATATCTGAGTGGGCACTGAAGTAACTAGCAAGTTGAATACCGGGGTACGAGTCTAAAAGTGGTCCACGGCCAGCAAAAAATGATGAAACCAACAATGTTACACTATAGACAGAATCATCCTTTTCTAATGGAGGCTTCATCATGTATGTATTAGTAGTTCAAAAGAATAATTATACCATTGTATACTATATGTTTTTCTTCTGTTATAAATTTAATACTGCTGTTATATGAAAATTGTTTCCTCTTAAAGTTTTATTTCATAGCTTTGCCTACTTATGTGTTTATACATGTGTAAAATGTGTAAAATATACGTAATTTGCTTAAACAGATTACAGTTTTACTTGTTTATGTTTTACCTCACAAATTAGTTTTAACTGTTATGTATAGATATTAACTTACTTGATTAACTTAAGGATACAACAGAAGTTCTTTGAAATGTTAATGAGGTAGAGAAAGTTATGTGAATGTAACACATCCGATTTTTTATTCAGGGGTCCTCATAATGTATTTATGGTGAAAGCTTGGTATCATATTTTTGGGTAGAATACAATACCTTCCCTACCCTAATACATATATTGCAGATACATGCTAAAGAAAGTAAATATATACAGGTGTGTTGTGACTACACTACAGTCACATGGCTTTCTCTATTTATTCTTACATTTGTGTAAGCTAATAGAAATACTTCTATTACATATTTCCTTGTAGACACAACAGGAGCAGGATACAGTGGCCTGAGTGATAGCAAAATGTTTAAATAGCAGGCCATTATATGATGGCTTTCAAATTCTGTTCTTTATGCTTCATCTGCAGAAAGAAACCAGAATAATGACTTTCCATTTCAGAAATTATTTAATATGGCAAAATTGAAATCAGAAATGAGGATTACCTTAGAATTGGTTGGCTCCAAGGAAATAAAATAAATAAATAGCAATATTAACAAATTAGTTACTTTGACAAAATCCAATTTTTGTTGTGAAGCTTCAGCCTATCTCTTACATTCTACCAGTTATGAAAAAGAAATCCAAAATGAAGAGGACTTCAGAGGCTACTCCCAGATTATTCAAGATATTCATTTAATTTGTAACAAAAGTATCATAAACATGGGATATTTTAATCAAACTTGTTTCAACAAATTTTGAGAAATACAAAATTTTTGAAAAAGATTCTGTGCAGAAGATAGTTGAAGTTGAGGGAGTTTTTTTGAAAATAATTGTGTTGCATCCTTGGCAGATGCAGAACTTAATATCAAATTTGTACATTACTGACTTTTCATTTTCAAGTCTCTCCCTCTCTATTCCCTATTCTACCTCCCTCTCTATCTCTGCCCCCTTACCCTTCTATTCCTACCCTGCCACTTTCTCTTACTCCTCACTTACACCCTCATTTCTTTCTTCTCCCCCTCCCTCCGTCTCTCTTAATCCACTAAACTACTTTAGATTTAAGCTCCATACTTTTCTACAACCAATGACTTCATTTGCAAATTAAATATTCAGTGCACTAATAACTCAACAACTGTGCACCCTACAGCCCTACAACTACAATGACTACTTATTAAATACCCAAAATCGTTTTCGGATGTTTCTGTCCTATCTACAATGATCCGGTTTTGATGTTGATTTTGATTTAAGTAATCCAGATGCATTATCATTTGATTAAAACCTTTAAGAAAATCAGAATGGACAATCATTTTGTTACTTTGACCATGATCAGTGGAAGTGATCGGTCAACTTTAACTTTAATCAACTACCTCATTTAACTTTGATCATTGTCGATGCACCAAAAAATTGTGTTGGAACATGATCATATGTCGAAATGACTTGATCAAACCTTGATCGAGAATAGTGGTCAGACCACAAGGACCTCTAATGCCAATAAAACATGTGGAAAGAAATTAACTGAATAAAGATACTTTTCAACAAAACTATTAATGTCAAAAATGAGATTACAATAAAATTTAGAGGCAGTATCAAGGAACTACCAATGTAAAAAAAAAAAATTTAAGAGAAATAATAGGTAAATTTAGGCATTTTAAAAAATATACCGCTCAGAAATGATACCCTCAAATATGTCAAGATTTTATTATTTTGCTGAAATTAAAACCCAAATACATTCAGTTTATGTCCAAAGGTTAATAGGTAACTTTATTACATTAACATTAATTCAAATGAACAAGCATTTTAATTTAACATAATTTTGTCATAATAAAACATTATGCTTGACATAAAATTAAGGTTACATTAGCCACTATTTTTAACAGTAGAATAACACATTATTTTAAAAATAGATTACGAGGAAAGTTATTCCTTGTGTTATTATTTTAACTTTTATAAACTTGCTTCTTAAGTTTGTTGTTAATGAAAAAAATGTATGTTTTTCGTGACAAACGTAACATTGCAAACTTATACCTTCAAGCTCTAAAATGATTCCACTTATAAAAATAACATTGTCCTGTTATACAAGATAAATGGTAAATTACTATAAGCTTTTAATGCTAACATAACTTTTTGGGCATAAAAATTTTACAATTTCCTTGCTTTGTTGCTAATGCATTTTGATCGCATCTGAGAAGATGGAGGCCACCTTAAATAAATTATGTTGCAAATTCAAACCCTTTGAAATTTTAAGTTTAAAATTATATATAACATGTCACCAATCCTTAAAATTGGGGGGGGGGGGAAATCCGATGTGTTCCATTCACATGACTTTCTCTGCAATAAAATATTGTTAAAAATCTTTCGCTTCTATTTACTTCATGCTAATCGAGAAAAAAATAGCAGAAATAATCTTATTACTTGCTTCTTTGTAAGTAGAAGCGAAATAAGGGAGTAGTATAGGTTAAAGTGATAGTCAAAAGTTGGTTGCTATGTGACTGAAGTTCCTTTGCTTGGACAGGAGTTGACAAATTCCTGTATGATAAAAACATGTTTTTTATAGCTGAAACCAAAAACAAGGAATATCTCAAAAGTGATCAACTCCACTAAAAAAATGTATATGATATAAAGTGTGTGTTTTAATGTGCTCTACATTTTTTGTTTTAAGATTTTGTCCATCTCTTACAGTTTAGCAGTTATGCAAAATTCCGTAAAATTCATCCAGAATAAAGTAGCCTTCAGAGGCTATTCCCAGAAAATTCAAGATATACATTTTATTTGTCCGGTAAATATCTTTGATATTCAGCATTTTAATCAAAATTGTAAGAGCCATTTTGGAGAAAATCAAAATTTTAGAAAAAAGTTCCGATGTAAAGGGTAGTTTAGGGTGGGGGGATTTTCTTGAAAATCTTTGTGTCACATCCTTGGAAGATACCAAACTTAAATGCCAAGTTTGGTATTTAACAGTCTTTTCGTGTTTGAGCTATGCTGTCCACAGACACACACATGGACCTTTTTGTAAAAATACTTTTTTTTGGATTCAGGGGGACCCAAAACATGTATTTCCGTTGAAATCTCGGTATCAAATTTTTGGATGCATTGCCATACCTTCTCTATACACAATGTACATAGTACGTGTAGAGAAAGTAAAAAAAAAAGGTTCAAGTGTTGCAAAATTATGGAGTGACCACACAAACATTAGAGGATCTTGGAAAGAGACAAGAAGGCAGTTTGAAAATATAAAGCTACCTAGTAATTTAACTGGAATTTTACATCAAGATGAAATGGACTTGGCAAAAGGAAAGCTATACAGCAAAAGCTAATGAGGAAAGAGAGGGAACAGATGTATGGAAATTAAAAAAGTGAAGAAAGGGCTTTACTCAAGGGAAATGCCCATTATGAAGACTTGGAACATTAGCGTTTGATTTTAAGCAAACTGAAAACTGTAAAAATGAACTCATTTAGTTTTAGTTTAAAAGGTACAAAAGAATGATAATTTCAGATAGCAGAGCAGCAGTGTGGGTCAGTATTTTTTAAGTTAAAAAAATTTTCTGTGCTCCATTCATATGACTTTCTCTACATCTCTGTAACAAATTATTGTAATAAGCTTATTCTTCTATCTATTTAATACTAAAACATTAGCAGAAATGGTCTTATTACTTAGTTCCTTTATAAGTAGAAGGAAAATAAGGGAATAAACTAGACTAAACAGACAGTCAAATGTTTTATAATGTGGTTGCTATGGGATTGAAATCTGTTTCTTTGCATGGCCAGGAGTTGACAAGTTCCCATATGTGAAAAGCTTTAAGTATTTTAAACTGAAATCAATAGCAAGGAATATCTCGAAAATGGCCAACTCCATGTAAAAAATGTATCTGACATAAATTGTGTGTCTTATTGTGATCTACATTTTTTGTGTAGTAAATTTTTGTCAATCTCTTGTGGTTCACCAGTTATGCAAAATTCAATAAAAATCATCCAGAATAAAGAGGTCTTTAGAGGTTATTCCCAAAAAATTCAAAATATACAATTTATTTGGCATGTAAATATCTTAAATATAAGAGATTTTAATTAAAATCGTTGGAGCCATTTTTGAGAAAGTTTTTGAATTTTTTTCCATAAAGGGTAGTTTGGGGTGGAAGGATTTTCTTTAAAATCTTTGTGTTGCATCCTTGGAAGATACCAAGCTTAAATGCCAAGTTTGGTATTTAACAGTCTTTTCGTTTTTGAGCTATGCTATCCATAGACCCACACACGCGCACAGACCTTTTTCCAAAATTGCTTTTTTTTGGATTCAGGGGGACCCAAAACATGTATTTCCTGTTAAATCTCGATATCAGATTTTTGGGTGCAATACAATACATTCTTTATACACTATGTTCATAGGACGTGTTAAAAAAAAAACAACAACAACAACAACAACAACAACCAGTGAATGTATACAGATAATAGTTTACTAAATATTGTATGTGGAGTAGTACATATCTCCTAAATGAATGGCAATCCTAAATACTGTAAATTTCTTAACACTTTAATCATATATCCCCTAGACATGTGGGTATCTAGATTCAGAAGCCTGCCAATAAGAAAATAATGCAAGAAAGGAAAGGTGATGGAGCAAATGGCAGAATATATAACAGAGAAGACCAGACTTCTCTTTGCTCACAGGATTGCATTCAGCCACAATGTCATCCAACTGATTTACCTTTAATTAAAAATAAAAGCTAGTCTATATCTGAATATTGAAACATAACACCAGACTTCTAATAAAAATTAATAAATTGGTTAAATAAGCAAACAGTACAACGGATGTTCCTAAAACAATAATTCTACTTTAAATTCTTAATCTATAAAGATGATAAATTATAGTGCCTAGACTCATGCGTTTGTAACAGTTTTTTTAAAATAATTCTTGAGACCTTTTTCCCCTTGCTAAGGTGGCAGTAGAGGCGGCCAAAAACCGTGCCACTCTCACTCATTACTTGTAAGCCACTACTCTTCTCGAGAGTGTGGTAACGGGAATCCGATATCAAGAACTAGTGCTCACAAGCAAGGCGACTTGAGATTCTTGTAACTACAGACTAAGTAGGTTCACATATTGTCTGTAGTATAAACTGATTACGTAATAACTAGGGCCCAGATTTTTAGGTTTTCCCTTATAAGTAAGCTAGAAAGTTTGAAAGTACTTTTATGTTTGGATGGTAGTGTGTGAATCTTATTCAACCTAAACAAAAAAATCTGATGTGCTACACTCACATGACTTTCTCTAGCTCTTCTACAAACTTCTTACATGAGATTGTTCTTCTTTCTGCACCTTGCTAATCGAGGTACTCATTAGCACAATTGTCATTACAAATCGCTTCTTTTCTTGGCCAGAAGAAGTACAAAAGAAAAACGGACACTCCCGTCTGAGAAAAGCATAAGTACTTCACAACTGAAACTAATAACAATGAGTACCTCGAAAACAGTAAGCTCCACGAGAAAAATGTATATGACATAAGTTGTGTATATTAAAAAAACCTACACTTTTTGTATAGTAAGTTTTTGTCTATCTCTTACGGTTTACTAGTTATGGCAAATTAAGCAAAATTCATCCAGAATAAGCAGGTCTTCAGAAGCTATTCCCAGAAAATTCAAGATATACATTTTATTTATCAGGTAAATATATTTAATATACGATATTTAAATCAAAATCGTTAGAGCTATTTTTAAGAAAATCAAAATTTTTGAAAAAAGTTCCATATAAAGGGTAGTTTGGGGTGGGGGGATTTTTCTCAAAATCTTCGTGTCGCATCCCTGGAAGATACTAAACTTAAATATCAGGTTTGGTATTTTAGCTACAATTCGTTTTTGAGTTATCGTGTTCACAGACACACGGACCTTTTCCTGAAAATGCCTTTTATGGATACAGGGGTCCTAAAACATGTATTTCCGGTGAAATCTCGGTACTGAATTTTTGGGTGGAATGCAATACTTCTCTATCCCTATGTACATTGTACAGAAGGGGCTAGAGAAAGTAAAAATCTGATATATAGCATTCACATCACTTTCTCTATATCCCTGCAACAAATTATTCTTAAAAAGCTTATACTTCTATTTACTTTATGCTAATCAGAAAAAATTAGCAGAAATAGTCTTATTACTTGCTTCCTTGTAAGTAAAAGCGAAATAAGGAAATGAAATGAAATGGCCTGTTATTTATGGACGCTCTTTAACTGCTTTGGTTCTCAGCGTCCCATTCTATATTGGGCGTGAAGGATCGCTTAATTTTGCTCAGAGGCCTCTCTTATCAGGCTTGAGGTTCTTTTATGTGCCGTAAATCTACAACATGGGACCCACAGCTTTATTTCCCTTCCGAAGGAAGCCATGCTAAGGATTTTTATGCCCGAAAAAATCCATTGTCCTCCGCCGGGTTTGAACCTGCGACCTTGGGTATATCAAGTTAGCATGGTAACCATTACACCATGGAGGGCGACAAAAAGGGACTACCATAGGTTAAAGTGATAGTCAAAAGCTGGTTGCTATGTCAATGAAGTTCCTTTGTTTATATGGATCAGAGTTGACAAGTTCCTGTATGAGAAAAATATAAGTTTTTCATAGCAGAAACCAAAAATAAGGAATATCTCAAAAAGGACGAACTCCACGAAAAAAATGTATATAACATAAATTGTGTGTTTTAACGTGCTCTACATTTTTTGTGTAACAAGCTTTTTTTGTCCATCTCTTATGGTTTAGCAGTTATTCAAAATTCCGTAAAATTCATTCAGAATAAACTACTCTTCAGAGCCTATTCCTAGAAAATTCAAGATATACATTTTATTTGTCAGGTAAATATGTTTAATATACAAAATTTTAATCAAAGTCATTAGAGCCATTTATGAGAAAATCAAAATTTTTGAAAAAAGTTCCATGTAAAGGGTATTTGGGGGTGGGGGGATTTTTCTCAAAATCTTTGTGTCGCATCCCTGGAAGATACTAAACTTAAATACCAAGTTTGGTATTTTACCGACTTTTTGTTTTTGAGTTATCGAGTTCACAGTCACACGGACCTTTTTGTGAAAATGCTTTTTTTGGATATTGGGGGCCCTAAAACATATATTTCCTGTGAAATCTCGGTATCGAATTTTTGGGTGGAGTGCAATACCTTCTCTATACACTATGTACATAGTGCGTATAGAGAAAGTAAAAAGCTAAATGGGACATTAAGACTTAAAATTCTCTAAACTTCCTAGCGCGCCACGTACTGAAATAAGTTCCCTAAAATTGCAATACATATTAATAGTATGCTTCCATGAAACAAAATAGTTTTCATATTTTTATCTATGTTACTTTACAAAAGGCGTTTGTCATCAACTTCCTTAAATAGGTAGGAAAATTCTTTAAAACCCTGACAAAAAAGGGGCTAGAAACATTGTCAGAAAGCAAAGAAAATTGTTTAAAAACCTAAAGAGTTAATAAAAGGTTAAAACAGCATTTATAAAAATGCTAAAAATCCAGGCCCTAATAATAATAGATGACTCATCATTTAACAGTACATACATATATCCCAAGTGCATTCACAGTAAACGATTTGAATCATCGATATTAATCAATTACATACCTGTTACTTTGTATTACTATTATAAACATGTCCAGATTACAACCAAAAATAGAATTACTTCTTGCAACATAAACGTCTTAAGAGTAATATAATATATACACATTTATTTTAATAAAAGTGGGAACCATGTACATATATCTGCAAATTCTGTGATACCTTTTGTTTTTAACCCTTTCCCTAGTATGGGTTATTTAAATATCATCTTTATCCTGGTAGGCTATTTAAATCTTAAATTATTTAAACAGATGAAATAATATAACTTGCAAGACTATTTATGTGAGTTTGCGCACATTACACCGCAGTCTTGCTATTAGCGAGACTCAGGAATTTTGTGAGAATTGAGGCTCCTGTAAGCTCGCTGGTCAACCTCTCTCAAGCCAGCTATGCATTTAGCTGTGACTACTGGCTGCGAGAGGTGCGCTTAGCGGCAGCGAGATTGAAAGCTGACTTGACCAGCTCTAGTGGGCAGCCCAAACAGAAAAACATTTTATAAATATACAACATTTTTCTGCTAATTTGATATTTTGAATGAATAATTGATATTAGGATGTATAATGAACTATAAACCAAAAATTGTGTTAAGTCCAGTAACAGTTCAACTTCGTCCTTTCATCCTGGTGTCAATCATTGCAAAGAAGAGTCAAATTTTATTTGTAAACTTTTGATTGGATGAATAAGAATTTTATATATTTTTATTGCTATTTCACATTTGTGCAAGAAAACAATTATTAACAATATTTTGACTGAACTACAATATTAATTTAGTTATATTTTGCATCTTATCAGCACCTTAGAAAAATCTGTTGGATTAGGTACTCAATTTATTACTTTTAAAACATGTAGTTTGCACAGAGAAAAGAGAGGAGGCGAAGAGATGGATGGATGAACTTGGAAAGGGGGAAAGAGAGGGAGAGGAAGTGAGTGAAACAAATGGATATGGAAGAAATGAGGTGATAGGAGACAGAATACCTGCACAATGCAATAATGTGAACAAAAATATAAGTTCTTGGACTCATATGTTTATAATTAAGCTATTATTTACACAATTTATTTTAATGTTTGAAATTGAAGAACTATCCCAAGTAGGGACTTAACTCACAAAAAGTAGACTAAAGCCGTTCTTTCTAAATAGTGATCAAACCAGATCTCTACCCATTTGATTTTTAAAGTCTAACGAAATTTTTGGTACACTACAATAATGTTCTTCCAACAAAGTAGCCTTCTATCATTTCATGACAATTTGTCTTCATTTTTCCTGAGCAACAAATTACCTTTGCTAGTTAAATCGTTTACAAAACCACTCTATTATATCATATATGCTGAACTTTTTTTTTTTTTTTTAAATCAATACAGATCTACTTTTACTCTGGTATTATGGCTAATTTAAATTCAAAAGTTCCAATTTTTCATTTGCCTTTTTTTTTTATTGATTTAATAAATGTGGATTCGAGCTACTTAAAATAATTTATGCAATCACTCATTGCAGATCATTTGCGTGGTATAGTTCCATATTTTTTGTAGCCGACGTAGCAAGGTCAATTTTCCAATTTTACCTATTCTTCGAGACCAACATCCTGAGTCGTAACAGCAAACCTGGTTTTTAGACGGTGGGTATTTTATGAAATAATTAGCAAATTTTCAGAAGTAGAGAGATTGTATTGCCATATTGCAAAATATAATACAATAATTTCCAATTTTAAATTTTAACAATTTAACAAATTTCAACAATTGAACAAATTTCAATTTCTGTATAGATGGTGGAAATACATAAAAAAAAAGGAATAGTAGAGGTAATGGGACAAGGAAATAGCATACTATAAAGCGAATTAATCGACTCCACATTCACGGTGTAAATTGCAAACATTTAAAGGGTAAATCCTGCGTGGCCATGCCCACGAGCCCTTAATTTTGAATAAGTGTATATCAACAGGAATTCGAAAACTGTAGTCCTATTAGCTCCTTTGGTTACATAAATAGTAATCCACATTCCTACTTACAACAATTGAAAGACATTCTCCAATTTTCTTGGCGAGATTTCTTAATTCACCTTCCGCCCCAAAAATTTGTACCTGACCTTCTTCCGCAGAGAAACACAAACGACACCGTACTGGGCTTTCTTTATCATTTATCTTAGACATTGCAAATTACCTATTAATTAAAATGCGGTGGAATAAAACAATGAAACTCATTCCTACATAATATAAATACAACAAACATTTAGCGTGAAAATGGGCGTAACTGAAAGCGAATATACATTGCAACGTAAACAAGCTCAAAGTTAAGACGCCATATTGGAATTTGCGACCTATTTATCGATACCTGACACTTCCGAAATGTAAATCGATTATTGTGAGTTCTTTGCACAAAGTGTCTTTCAACAAAATGTCATTTCATCAATAATTAATATCACCAAAATTATTCACGTTCTTTCAATTGAACATCTGCATCAACTTATAGCCCCTCAGGATAATGATATTGTTGTAACAGCATTTCCAACAACATTTGTAAGAATAAACTAAAAAAATCTACAACCATTGGTGCAGAAATAGAAAATTTCAGTTAAATATGAGTAATTAAAAATATCCAAATATTACAATTCAGATGATTATACTGCTGATTCATGTTAAGTACTTAACTTCAAGTCTTCAGTGATCCATTGTATATATACTAAGGTGTATGCTAATTTATATTGAGCATGATTTTATGCTTCTACTGTTATTTTGTCATGATCATAGAATTCTTTTGTTTGAAAGAGCAAATAATTTTGTATTCATTTCACAAGGATTGTCAGACTACCGTTATTATTCAGACACCACATTTATGAAATATGCTATCAAAAATCTGAATTCTGCCTCTTTGGTTCAGAAATGTTACATTCCTTTGCTATGTCCAAGGAAAATAATTCTCAACTGAGTGAATTCCTTTAGTTTTCCCTGCATTTTTCTCCTTTTGTTTTAAGATATCTAGTAAAGTTGTGCCGAAAGCAAGTTTCAATATGAGGATTTAAAGCATTTGTTTTTTCTTTGTTTTGTTCATTTGGTTGCACCATTGAGCAGGGTTCATGGTCATTGAACACATCATACAGAAAATCAAAGTTATCAATTCCTGCCACATAAGAACTTTTATCACATCATTAAATATTCAACCAACTGCTATATATATATATATATATATAGTTTTTTTTATGTATTTTGTATTTTCTCTAGCATGTATGTAGGTATTGTATATGACCCAAAAATTCAATACTATGATTTCACTATAAAAGCATGTTTTGAGGACCCCTGGGTAAAAAAAACTTTTTAGAAAAAGTTGTGTGTAGGGGGCATGGGTTGGCAGCATCTCAAAAACAAAAAGTCAGTTAAATATTAAACTTGGTATTAAGTTTAATATCCCAAGAATGCAACATGAAGTTTTCAAGAAAGTCTCACTACCTCAAACTACCCTTTACATGAACAATTTTCGAAATTTTAAATTTTCTAAAAAATTATTTTGATAAAAATGCTATATATTAAAGATGTTTATACAGCAAATAAAATGTATATCCAGAATTACTTGGGAATAGCCCCTGAAATCCTCTTCATTCTGGTGACTTTTGCATAACTGGTGAATCAGAGACAGACAAAAACTTACTACACAAAAAATGTACATATCGTTAAAATACACAATTTTTGTCGTATACAGTAGTTTTTTTGTAATTGTTGTAGAGCTAATCATTTCTGACATAATTCATGTTAATAAATTGTAAAACTCAGTTAACAGTAATGTACGAGTTGTTTTTACACAAGACTTCATGAAAATTGTTACTTATACATGAGGATGCAGCTGGACTGGGTTTGATCTCAACCTTGGCAACTGCTGAGCACCCACTTCATACCTCGCTGATGGGGGTGTTGGTCACAGCAGATGTTCCTTACTCACATCCAAAATATAACATTTCATATTTTAATCCATCTTTATGGGAACAAGTATTTTTCCAATAAGAACTAAAGCTTTCCTGGCGACGTGTTAATTCAAAATCTTCTCGGGCTTCTAGCCAGGTAGCTACCTGGCTAGAAGCCTGAGAAGATTTTGAATTAAAGTATTTTTACATTTTGCAGTGTGTGCAACTAGAGCCTGGATTCTTGTGTAATTATATATTCTATTTCTTTATATATGGACACATGCAAACAGTGTTACCCTGCACATGTAACCTGGTGGAAGACGATGGATATTTTTTGGTGTAAAAATCCTTAGCATGGCCTCTTTTGGAAGGGAACTAAAGCTGTTGGTCCTGTGTCATAGAATTACAACACGTAAAAGAACCTCAAGCTTGATAAGCAGCCCCCCTGAGCAAAATTAAGCAGTATTTAATGCCCAATATAAAATGGGATGCTGAAAACCACAGTAGTTAAAGTGTCTATAAATAAAACTCCATTTCCATTTTTACATGCAAATAGAAAATGTCTACGAATTAAAGCATGTACATTGCTCTACTGAAGTTTAATTATACATATTTTTATATATTTTTGTGCATATTATATATTTTGCACAATCTTGCATAAAAATAAATATTTAGTTTGCATGCTTAATTATTTATTAGATTTATATTTGTTTCTTTAAAAATGAGAATAAATATTGGGAGTCAGTGTGTCTGTCTATCTGTATGCACATATGCTTGCATGTATGTCTTTATTCAACTTAGAAGTTCTTATAAACTGATGGCTCCATCATATTGAATTACAATAGTACAAAAACAGAAATATAAACAAAGGTTGGGAATGACAACAATAATACATCATATCAACAATGTTTACAAGCCCTCTTTATAATCTTGTTGACAACTATTGTGCATTAAAGTAAAAACCAGAAAGTATACATAGAATCATGCAGGAGAAGCTGCGAAAACAGATAAGTAAAACAGAAATATGCTCTCTGTGATGCATATATCCCATTTGTAAAATATTTAAAATGCAGGAATGCGATATTCAAGTTTAATGATAATATTTACTTTTGTTTTGTTTAGCTGTGGAATGACATTTCATCTCTCAATTTGTTGATTTTATTCAACTCCCAACAGGACATTCTGTTCATAAATGTGAACGATCATAAGGAACATTTTGTTGCAATTATTTCCTACTCAGGTATCCTTACGGTGTAATTATAGCTGTTTTAAATTTCACTGTTTTCCCATTACAACCAATGTATTGCATGCAACCTTGGATGTCTTTTGTCCACTGCAGTTCTTCAATTCATGACACTTGCACTGGTCTCTGGAGTCAGGCGAAAGGTACTTGGATTTGTACAACACTGTTATGTTTGATATATGAGACTGGATGTATTTTCATTTTGGATATTATTGGTTACGCAATTACATTTGAAACTTGCAGTACACTCAGAAAAGTCCTGTAGTAATTTATGTCATAAATTTTACAGATCTACACATCATTTCTTGCATTATATTTACAATTACATTGTGAATGGTCTTCTCCCTCGCCTCCACTGATGCAGTATCTTCATTTGAATAGGACCTTACAATGCAACCTTGAAGGCATTGTAGTAGCTCAACTGCAAATGAAATTACAAAAGTTGATTGATCAAAGCAACATGTGATGTTGGCAAGCTCCGCTTTGTCAGATGACAGGAAGGGGGATTTTAATTACCATTATGGTTGACAGGCCTAAATTAGGTACTCTCATTACCAAAATGGGCAATTCATTACCTTCATTACCAGACAAAAAAAAAATATATATATATCTATATATATATATATAGATATATATAAGGGCACAGCATTTACAGAAAATCTCTTGGTAATTAAGGATTTTTCCCATGCACTGTTACTGGGCATCATTTTCCAAGAAGCATTCCGCCATGATCAACATGAAAAATTACACGATATAGGTTGCAGTACAAAATGGCCAAATTTGCACACTAAACGTGGCACAGACACACATTGGGCCAGTAGCCCAGATTACATTAATAGAAGAAGGGGCAGGGAGGGGAGGAGGGAAGGGAATATGAAAGTAAGTTGCACAACAGGTACACTACCCCCGTAAAGATAAGGCATACAAGTATGATACATTACCTTCAGATGCTGCAGTGAGTATTAGTTAAACCAAACTGTCTTGGGACATGATGCAACACAATGCTGAAGAGAATAATGAGAGGGACTACATTAGCTCTAGCAGCATTATTATTAACGTCACCACCATCATCATCTATCATTATTATTTATCATTATCAATTATCATTACCAATTATTATTTATTATCAATTATTATTATCATCATTATCATCATCCTCTATTATTAATTATTGTTAATTATTAATTATTTATTAATTATTAAGTATTTATTATTATTATTATTATTATTAAAAGTATTATTATTATTATTTTATAAACATGTTTTTTCTTTAAATCTTCCTTTATTGCAAAATTGCCTCATGGGCAAAGCTTACTAAACACAAATAATAACAAAAACACATAAAATGGTTGCATATAGCAATAAGAAATATAACAATATACAATAGACAGTGTCAAAATTCAGTTATAATGTTTCAAGTAAATTAGTGGAAGAACATGTGATAATCATTTAAAAAGAATGCCATTGATAATGAAGACTATAAACATGCTTCTTTAAGAGTGCTATTGACCCCTTCAATGCAGATGTAGCAACTGATTTAATATCTATGGTATGTGAGCGCAACATCTTGCAGGTGTCAGCAAAAAGTTTAGGAATTGCTCCACGGGCACCAATTAATAGCCCAATCACTGTAATATGGAACTGTAGGTTCGTAGATATTTTTTTTGTTGTCGTCGACCTCCTTGGCTTGGGTAGGGCTCGTATTGTTGCAGGTATCTAATATGAGTCAGTATATGAACCAGGTTATATCAATATGGCAGGCGTATGACAATTCTGGAGACCTGTTAGTGGGTCACACAACCAACCTTATGGAGAAAATTAACCAACATATTTCGGATTGTGTGGTGGTGAATATTCTGTTGAATCTCCAGATGTCATCGGTGCAGGTCTAGATCGATTTATTAAACTTTAATCTCCTAGATCCCCTAAACTAATTTAGATGGAGACATTGAATAAACTATCCAATGGATAGCTTTACGTGCAATATTTTAAATATATACAAGCGTAGGCAGGCACCTTAGGGTCTAGGGTTTAAGTCATAATACTTAAACTTGATTAGCTCAAGAATGGTAAGTAATAATGAGATGGTGAAGTCTTTGTAGCAGTTATTATTGGTGCACAACATCAACTACAAGAATAAATTATGATCGGTCCTTGGTTCAAATTCCATAACTTTTGAAGTTTTTGGCTTCATCCTGAACTATGGGGTGTACATTAATGGGGAAAAGCTAATATTCAGTGTGAGTTTATGTATATATTTAGCATATACAATTAAGGTTATATATTCTTTTTAACCTAGATCACTCGGTTCGATGAACTTCATTTCCAAGTTGAATAACTTGAAGGAATGGCCTTACTGGATAAAAAGGGAGCAGATACCCCTGTCATTGAATATTGATATAGTTAAAATGAATATCCTTTGGGTCTTGGATCGATGCTATGAAGGGCCCTTTTCTGATACCATAAAAACTATAATTCAAATAAATTTAACATATAAAGCAGAATTACTGGGATATTTAACTATTTAATAAATTTATAAAACATGGGTTCAATTCCCGTCCTTTCATGAGGCGGCCTTTTTAGGATTTCTTATATATTCTAACTATGAATGCTGACTAACCCTAGAGGTCGTATATAACTCCATTTAACATATTGAATTTACCATATGCAATCCTTGTAGTTCGAATACAGAAATTTGGAGAAAATATTTCTAAATTAAATAATACGTGAACCAGTAGGGGTGTCTAACATGCTGCCTATGGTTATATGCAATTGTTATAAGCTACTCTTTTTAATAGTTTCTTTTCCTTTTTTCTCTTTGTGGTTCTTTTATGGGTATGGAAGTTAGGATGACATATATCTAGATGTTGGTGACTATGGGATGACTATGGAGGTTTTTAATGGTGATGGCAGCGGCGCTAGTAGTAATTCTGTTTCATGCTTCATGTTTCGGTGCTGTTAAACTTTTGATGAGCGATGTTGTGACAGTCATAGAAGCTGAAACATTAAAAAGAAGAAAATACTTGAACAGTCCAGGAGTCTTATCTCTATAAGCAACATCTATAAATCTTAAACGCCAAACTTAGTGCAATTATTAACTATACATAAATCGAGGGGAAAGTTGAAAATAATGGCAAGACCTCAAAAATGTTATTAAATAACTCTAAACTATAAATACTTCAACACAGTTTGGTTTGGGTGAACTTTTAATGCTAGTCAGAAAGATGAAGACATACTAGAAAACAAAAACATCAAAGACAAAGAAACAATGTTGATTTAGGTTAGTTGAGTTTGCAAACTCATACACTTTATCTCTCACTTCACACATGTTAAGTTTACAAAAGCAGTGTTAAAGTACAGAAACCATGTAAAACTTTCATAAAGGACAAAAACCAGAGTAAACATTCCAGGAAGTGCTCTAAAAAGATCGTACAGCCTATAAAGTGTCCAAACCCATCCTAAAGATATGGAAATACTATAAACCTGTAAGAAATAAATGGAGAAGCAAATGGGCATAAAGATACCACAAACTTCAACAAAATGACAAAAATTATTTGAAAAGATAGCAACAATGGTTAAAAAGCATAAAAAAAAACACCTGTTATAGCATCCTAAATACTTTCAAAATGTGCTGAAATGCCTTTAAAGGCATCAAAAATCCTATTCCAAAGTCCAAAATACCTTGAAAATGCTCTAAATGTCCTCTATATATCTCTAGCAATTCTTCAAAATCTTCTTCAAAGAAGCTCTACACAATGCTCTAATATCCCTTGTGTAAACTTCGTCCATTGTGTCTAGGTCTTCTGGGAAGACCTCATCTTGGCTAAATTTATCGCCTCACTGTATGGGGCTTCATCAGGGTTTGTCCTCTCTCACGACAGTTGCCAGGTGAACTGTGCTGACCTGACCCGAGTGCAGGCTGATGGTATAATAGATGTGTACCCATTATTTCTATAATTTAATCAAATACTGACGGGAATGTGGGATTTGCAGGATGGTGGGTAAAAATGAGACTAGGGAGTAAAAGGAGGTAGCAACTTGTCTCCTCAACAGATGCCAGTCACGGTGCAACAGCTCTTGTGTACCGCTGGTGTAATTTGTTTACAAAATATTTTAATTTATTTTGGGATTGAATTTTTGAAGGCCAATAACTCTTGAAGGATTGTAAAGGAGTTTAGCTGTATATCAGCTGTAGGAAATGCTCCTTAGTTACCGGAGATGCCCACAAGCCATGCAAGGAAGCCAATATCACCTGTAGCAGCGGTTTCTGATATTGTAATCCCCAAGAGACCTAACAAGGGCACTCCAATGAAAGGGTAAACATCGTTTCATTTTACTGCCTGATGCTTTATCCTGTCTTCCAGGAGTGGCAGACCAAAGGCTTCGTACATGACTCTCGCAGGAAAACAGAGAGAGACAGAGTAGATGGTCCGAAGGCATCTATTCTGTACTCGTTGAAGTAACAGCAGATTGGAGTCTGCTGCCATGTCATAGATCTCGCAGACATACATTAGCATGGGAACTGTTAGAGCCCTCAAAAGGGCAACTTAAGGGGAACCAGTATCGTAGGCCACAGCCTCGTGCCCGATACCTCAGTTCCCTGGTGCGCTCCCTAAAAGTGACGCCCTTATCTAGCTTCACTCCCTTCATTCAATCCTTCGTCTGAGGTACGTGAATGAAGGGAAGTTTGCGAGAAAGCGGCGCTTGGTGAAGATAGCGTGACTTATTTCCAGGTTGATGGATAATCGCCAACGCTCACAGCACTCTTGGAGGAAGTGGAGATGGGTCTGAATGGGGTTGAAGGTTCTGCGTGGGTTTTTGTTTGTACAGAATAACTGCACGTCATCAGGATATTGAGCTATGGTGACGAGCTACTCTGTTGGTAGGTCGACCACGTAAACGCTGAAAAGGTGGAGGATAGTACAGAGCCTTTGGAGATTCCGCCTCTTATTGGCCTATGTGTAGGGCAGCGGCTACTAATATTCGTAATAGTTGCTGGGGTATAGAATGCCCAAGACGGAAACCAAATTAAAGGTCTGGGACGACGACCTTCGAGAGAACTGGCAGGAGAAGGATGGAGTGGGTCTTTCCCCGGTTTTAAAATGCATATCACTCACGTGGAAAGTGTAACATGTTGAAGACCTTGGTAAAAAAGAGCACAGCCTTGAAGGGGAGGCAGCGAAGCATGGTGAGGGTGAACCCATCAGGTCCCGCTGCCTTTTTGAGGTTGAGAAGCCAGGGTGCACCTTAGAGCTCACTTGGTAGGATGATAGGAAGTCGATCCGCTTCGTCAGGGGCACGTCGTAGGTATTGACGCACCTCTCGACAAGCAGGATTGGAGAAGTCTACATCCTGGGGGTCATCTCGCAGCCTCATAGTCCTTTCGAGATAGGTAGTCAGCGAACACATGATATGCCAGCCCTTGGGTGCCTTGAATTGGGGAGATAATTTGATATCCGCAGTGCCAGAGAGTTTTGGCAATCCTCCACATGTCGCCATCCTCGAGCCATGCGGATCATCGTCTCCTCCCATGCTTGCACCCTGTGCTCGCGTAGAAGGGTCCGGAACTCTTGGCGTAAACGCCTCAGAAGTGCTCGATTATGGGGCGTGCGGTGACGATGGTAAAGACTGCGGGATATCCAGGAACGGTAGATGAGATGGACGTCCGAGTGAAGGGGAGCTGGGGTGTGAATGGTAAGGTTATGGACAGTTCGCACCACGATGGATGTAAAGGATGAGACCATAGCCTCCAGGGAAGGGTCTGTGATCCTAGAGTTCGGTTGGATGGAGTCGTTGAGGCAAACCCTGAAGCATTCCCAGTCGACGTCGCGGTGTTGAACTGATATGTCATAACTGGTAACCCAAATGTTAACCTCGGCTAACACCGGATTATGATCGGAATGAAGTGCATTGATCGACGTGAGAGATGTATGAAAAGGGAATTGCTTGATTATTGCAAAGTCAGTAACTGTTGCCCGTCCTTGACCTCTTGGATGGTGTGTGGGTTGCCGAGAGCCCTCTACTAACATGCGTAAAATTTCATTGCCTTGCCCGGGCTGCAATGACAACGCCAATGTTTGGCATTGAAGCCCCCGGCCAGAATGACATTAAGATATAGGGCACAATCAGTCATCTTTCTACATTATGAAAGCTGTTTGAAAATGTTATACATAAGCGCATGTCATCCTTTATTTATCACAACAATGTTATTCCCAACTTTTAATTTGGCTTCCATTCTTAACATTACACAACTAATCAATTACTAAGAATTTCCGAGTGTATTATTAACAGCTTTGAAAGAAAAGAGTACACTGCTGTGGATTCCTGGATTGAGCACAAGCTTTTGATACTGTATGGCACCAAGGTCTGCTGGTGAAATTATATAGATTAGGACTTCCAGGTTATCTAATTCAAGTTATTAAACATTTTCTCTCGAAGCGTCAGTTTTTTGTACGCATATACAGTTTTACGTCAACACCACGCTCGATTCTTGCGGGAGTACCACAAGGTTCTATTCTAGCTCTTCAATATCTGTTATGATCTTCCAGATTAAAGCCCATCTGTACTGCTTTGTATACAGATGACAACAGCGGCGGCTGCTGTGTTGGAGCACAAGAGCACGTGAACCTCCAAATTTTTTTGTGCATCTCCTATTTCTTTTTCAGGAAAAATTTAATAAAATGCGCTATCCGGTGCCATTTGTTTAAATATACCACGCTCTGCTCTTCAGATTGAACACAGCCGAGAACCCGAGTATGTGACAACAATGCTTGTAGCACAGGCCTCGTATTTAGCAGCTCTGCGCCTGCGCGGGTAACAAAGCAGCTCGGAATTTTACAGCCAGAAATGAGCGCAGTGCGACTGTGCACATTAACACCTCCAGGGTTCTGTTTATCAGCAGGAGGTGCTGCTATCTTTGAGATTTAGTTGAAACTATCTGGAAGTGCAACTGCAGTCTTTATGAGAGGCGTTATTTTTCTTAGTAATTCGCATTTTATGCGAGAGTTAAGCTTGAGAGAGAGTTAAGCAGTTCAAAACACAAAACAACCTCAACGAAGGAACTTTTCCGCAACTAACAGAGCTACTGTAGATTGTTATCATTACAACCATGACTACATCAGTACCAGAAATATGCTTTCCCACAATAAAAAGAATTAAAATCATTACTAGGAGTATGATGGGTGAAGACCGACTTTCAGCACTGGCAATGCTTGCTATTAAGAAGAAACTGGTCAACAGCATAAAATGCTTTAATTACCGAGTGATAGAAAAGTTTGCACATTTGAAACCGGCGCGTAGAATTTCTGTACAAATAAATTGGATGTTAATTGCGTAATTTAAGCAATGTAAATACCATTCTTCACATGAACTGCA
Organism: Hymenopus coronatus; assembly: GCA_030762935.1. Classification (NCBI taxonomy): domain Eukaryota; kingdom Metazoa; phylum Arthropoda; class Insecta; order Mantodea; family Hymenopodidae; genus Hymenopus; species Hymenopus coronatus. Next base: position 2,967,380 of record CM060884.1, read on the forward strand.
TCAAAGGAGTTCACCCCTTCATCACCTCATACTGCTGTTAACTCTCGGAGACTAAGAAATTCAACATCTTTACAATAATGGGTGGGTGACGATTTGTGTAACAAAATTATAATTCTTGTTATTAGGCACTATCATTGTTTCTAGTATTACTAGATTTGATGTTGTGGTGATGGCGGTAGCAGTAGCGGCATCGGCGGTGGTAAATTGCTGATTTTGTGAACACCTAAATTTTTAATCCACGAGCAGCCACTGGATGACACGCTAATATTTTACTCAAATTCCAAATTGAAAATGGCAAACAATAATCTTCAGACTTCTCTCTCGCTTCTGTCGGAATATCACAACTTGGCGTATATCAATAAACTCGAACAAAACTGAGTCCAAAATCTTACCAACATCCACCGCCATTACACCTCCTACATCAGCTATTAACATGGCTTGCAACTGAAACACCAGTAAAAATATCTTGGAGTCCTGCTAGATACAAAGCTGACTTGGAAAGCGCATAGTCTCACTTGCTTCTTCTCAAATCATTTATATCCGTTATCAACAGCTGTTCCAAACTTGGGCTAGAATACTCAACGTTGTTATATAAATCATTCATACGTCCACTCATCACATATGCAGCTCCTGCGTGGGATGCAGCTAGCAAAACACATATTCGTCGACTACTGGTACTACAAAATAAATTCATTCGAATTGCCACAAATTCTCCTCGGTACGTAAGACACAATCAACTGCATCAAGAACTAGGAATTCTTCCGTTACATCAGGGAACTAGCAAAGTCTTTCTACAATAAACTTCCTCAAGTCTCTGGAGCTCAGACATATCAAATAGGAACAAAAACCATAAAAAAGAGTAAGGTTAAAAAGGAAATTGCCCCAGGACAGTCTACTCAGCCAATCTGATGACAGCGACTTTTCTCGCCTTGAATAAATTATATTGCAGCAAATGTTATGTATGTCTTGTATGTATGTATATATATATATATATATAGCTTTATTTTCATTACCTACTTAATTTGTTACCACACATTTACTGTCATTATTGTATTTCCTTCTTTACTTAATGTCCACTATTCATTGTTACTTATAAGTAGATATTATTTAACACATCGTGAATATGTTATGGAAAATGTATTTTTTTTTTTACAATAGAGAAGTCTTGTAAGTCAACCTGACCATGTGATTTGTTATCGTTATATTGTTAATTGTTTTCAATGGCAATACTGCTGATCGGTCAAAAATAAATTAAAAAAAGAATTAACCTGACCATGTGATTTGTTATCGTTATATTGTTAATTGTTTTCAATGGCAATACTGCTGATCGGTCAAAAATAAATTAAAAAAAGAATTAAAAAGAAAAAAGGAATATAGGTGACGCACGCGATCCACCCTGAGAGAGTTACAAGACGGAAATGGGTGTCTGGGTGGTGATGTGTCTCTCTGACCAGCACGAGGTCTAGGGCAAGTATGCCGGCAAAATGCTGGAGCTCGTTCCCCTGACCAATTACGGCTAACTCGTTCAAAAACGCGAATCGAAATACGGTACGAGACCTAAACTAGGGGAGATCCATATTGCTGTCTGAGCTGACACGATTTGTGTGACTGCCAATAGATTCATGCCACGTAAGCAATGATGTCGTCCTTGTTGCAAGATGTAACAAACATTCCTCAATGCAGTTTCAGTTGGCGTGAGTAATCCTGATGTAATTGTAAATATAAGCAATGATAATGACAGTGACATCAATTTTAGAAGCAACTGCGAATGCATAACAGTTGAATGAGCCTCGACCTGCAGTAGTAGCCACCGCCGCCACAGCCAGCGTCGAAAGAAAACCACTGTATAAAAGATATTTATTTGTGAACAGATTTTCATTTTAGTGTTTGTTGGAGTAATACAGACAGTTTTTGTTCGATTATTTTAGCTGTATATAGCAAACTGTCCTATGGCGTCCAAAATCTATTTGTTTCCATTCACTGTTGGGAAATGATCTTAGAACGTCTATACTAAAGGTTCCTCCTATATGTTTCGTTGGTATGGGATTTAGAAGAACCGCCAGTTTTTGATATGTTGGGCCCTCCCTTTTTGTCAGAGGTACGTCGTTCTTCATACCCCGCCAGAAATGCTTGAAACCATAAGTTAAAGTGATAGTCAAAAGCTGGTTGCTATGTCACTGAAGTTCCTTTGTTTGTATGGACAGCGATTGACAAATTCCTGTATGAGAAAAGTATAAGCTTTTCATAGCAGAAACCAAAAACAAGGAATGTCTCAAAAAAGATGAACTCCATGAAAAAAATGTATATAACATAAATTATGTGTTTTAACGTGCTCTACATTTTTTGTCCATCTCTTATGGTTTAGCAGTTACTCAAAATTCCGTAAAATTCATTTAGAATAAACTACTCTTCAGAGGCTATTCCCAGAAAAATCAAGATATACATTTTATTTGTGAGGTAAATTTATGATATTTTAATGAAAATCGTTAGAGCCATTTTTGAGAAAATCATGTTGCATTCCTGGAAGATACTAAACTTAAATACCAAATTTGGTATTTATCAACTGTTCCTTTTTGAGTTATTGTGTTCACAGACACATGGACACACACACACAGATCTTTTTGTGAAAATGCTTTTTTTTTGGATATAAGGGACCCTAAGCATATATTTCCGGTGAAATCTCGGTAGCAAATTTTTGGGTGGACTGCAATACCTTCTCTATACGTATTGTACATTGTATAGAGAAAGTAAAAATATGGAAATATAATATATCTCAAGCACATTGTCTTAAGTAGGGAAGGAGAACCCAGTGGTTTATTCAGATTAATCTTAATGTCAACTCAGATAATCTTTTTTACTTCCTTTCCCCCATACATTATACTTCTAGGGCAAAATAAATAATTTCTGCTCCATTTGCAAGGTAAGAGTAACGAGTGAACAAGAAATGCAATTCCATGAGTGATTAAGAGATGAGTTATCCAAGAACATATTTTGTCAACTGTAAAATTTCCCCTCTCCCTTCCCACATATAAAAGTAAAAGAAACAAGAAAGCAGGGAGGAAAATACATTGCAACAATGTATTGTTATGTAGTACAATGTTGTAGACCTAAACTTCCACTGCTCACTGACATCTTACATCAGTGTCAATAATTTTTGTAAGGCTCAATTTTGTTTCAAAATTTCTGAAATGATGTAGTGACACAATCCTATTGTAATTGCAGGAATTGTCCTGCACATCATCTCATCCCCTTACCATGGGCCCTCAGGAATCAGAGCAAGTCATTAAATGGATCCCAATATGCAGCCAGAATGCCAACACATGGTAAACTACAATCAGCAGATCTTCTTTGTGGTAGTCCTATTGCCACAACAGGACCAAACAAAGCATGTCTCTGGGCACCCCACTCATTTTCAATACTTTTATTTTTGTACTCCCCACCATCACCATTTTTCCAGTCCTACTCACCCTACAACAAGTGTTATATCAGGCATTCTTCCAAGTTACTATACAAGACTCTCTCTTTTTTTTTTTTGATGGGACATCCTGTAATAATTATGCACAAGAGGAATTGAGTCAAGTATGATTCTACTATGTCACTCCACACAGAAAACATAATTATGTACAAGAGTAACTGAGTCAAGTGTGATTCTACTATGTCACTCCACACAGAAAACATAATTATGTACAAGAGAACTGAGTCAAGTATGATTCTAGTATGTCACTCCACACAGAAAACATAATTATGTACAAGAGGAACTGAGTCAAGTATGATTCTACTATGTCACTCCACACAGAAAACATAATTATGTACAAGAGAACTGAGTCAAGTGTGATTCTACTATGTCACTCCACACAGAAAATATAATTATGTACAAGAGGAACTGAGTCAAGTATGATTCTAGTATGTCACTCCACACAGAAAACATAATTATGTACAAGAGGAACTGAGCCAAGTATGATTCTACTATGTCACTCCACACAGAAAACATAATTATGTACAAGAGGAACTGAGTCAAGTATGATTCTACTATGTAACTCCACACAGAGAACATAATTATGTACAAGAGGAACTGAGTCAAGTATGATTCTACTATGTCACTCCACACAGAAAACATAATTATGTACAAGAGGAACTCAGTCAAGTAAGATTCTAGTATGTCACTCCACACATAAAACATAATTATGTACAAGAGGAACTGAGCCAAGTGTGATTCTAGTATGTCACTCCACACAGAAAACATAATTATTTTCAAGAGGAACTGAGTCAAGTGTGATTCTACTATATCACTCCACACAGAAAACATAATTATGTACAAGAGGAACTGAGTCAAGTATGATTCTAGTATGTCACTCCACACAGAAAACATAATTATGTACAAGAGAAACTGGGTCAAGTGTGATTCTAGTATGGCACTCCACACAGAAAACATAATTATTTTCAAGAGGAACTGAGTCAAGTGTGATTCTACTATGTCACTCCCCACAGAAAACATAATTATGTACAAGAGCAACTGGGTCAAGTGTGATTCTAGTATGTCAATCCACACAGAAAACATAATTATGTACAAGAGGAACTGAGTCAAGTGTGATTCTAGTATGTCACTCCACACAGAAAAAATAATTATGTACAAGAGGAACTAAGTCAAGTGTGATTCTAGTATGTCACTCCACACAGAAAACATAAGTATGTACAAGAGGAACTGAGTCAAGTGTGATTCTAGTATGTCACTCCACACAGAAAAAATAATTATGTACAAGAGGAACTGAGTCAAGTGTGATTCTAGTATGTCACTCCACACAGAAAAAATAATTATGTACAAGAGGAACTGGGTCAAGTGTGATTCTAGTATGTCACTCCACACAGAAAAAATAATTATGTACAAGAGGAACTGGGTCAAGTGTGATTCTAGTATGTCACTCCACACAGAAAAAATAATTATGTACAAGAGGAACTGGGTCAAGTGTGATTCTAGTATGTCACTCCACACAGAAAAAATAATTATGTACAAGAGGAACTGGGTCAAGTGTAATTCTAGTATGTCACTCCACACAGAAAAAATAATTATGTACAAGAGGAACTGGGTCAAGTGTGATTCTAGTATGTCACTCCACACAGAAAAAATAATTATGTACAAGAGGAACTGGGTCAAGTGTGATTCTAGTATGTCACTCCACACAGAAAAAATAATTATGTACAAGAGGAACTGGGTCAAGTGTGATTCTAGTATGTCACTCCACACAGAAAAAATAATTATGTACAAGAGGAACTGGGTCAAGTGTGATTCTAGTATGTCACTCCACACAGAAAAAATAATTATGTACAAGAGGAACTGAGTCAAGTGTGATTCTAGTATGTCACTCCACACAGAAAAAATAATTATGTACAAGAGGAACTAAGTCAAGTGTGATTCTAGTATGTCACTCCACACAGAAAAAATAATTATGTACAAGAGGAACTGAGTCAAGTGTGATTCTACTATGTCACTCCACACAGAAAACATAAGTATGTACAAGAGGAACTGAGTCAAGTATGATTCTACTATGTCACTCCACACAGAAAACATAATTATGTACAAGAGTAACTGAGTCAAGTGTGATTCTACTATGCCACTCCACACAGAAAACATAATTATGTACAAGAGTAACTGAGTCAAGTGTGATTCTACTATGTCACTCCACACAGAAAACAATTATGTACAAGAGGAACTGAGTCAAGTATGATTCTACTATGTAACTCCACACAGAAAACATAATTATGTACAAGAGGAACTGAGTCAAGTATGATTCAACTATGTCACTCCACACAGAAAACATAATTATGTACAAGAGGAACTGAGTCAAGTAAGATTCTAGTATGTCACTCCACACAGAAAACATAAGTATGTACAAGAGGAACTGAGTCAAGTATGATTCAACTATGTCACTCCACACAGAAAACATAATTATGTACAAGAGGAACTGAGTCAAGTAAGATTCTAGTATGTCACTCCACACAGAAAACATAATTATGTACAAGAGGAACTGAGTCAAGTGTGATTCTAGTATGTCACTCCACACAGAAAACATAATTATTTTCAAGAGGATCTGAGTCAAGTGTGATTCTACTATGTCACTCCACACAGAAAACATAATTATGTACAAGAGGAACTGAGTCATGTATGATTCTACTATGTCACTCCACACAGAAAACATAATTATGTACAAGAGGAACTGAGTCAAGTATGATTCTAGTATGTCACTCCACACAGAAAACATAATTATGTACAAGAGGAACTGAGTCAAGTATGATTCTACTATGTCACTCCACACAGAAAACATAATTATGTACAAGAGGAACTGAGGCAAGTGTGATTCTACTATGTCACTCCACACAGAAAACATAATTATGTACAAGAGGAACTGAGCCAAGTATGATTCTACTATGTCACTCCACACAGAAAACATAATTATGTACAAGAGGAACTGAGTCAAGTATGATTCTACTATGTAACTCCACACAGAGAACATAATTATGTACAAGAGGAACTGAGTCAAGTATGATTCTACTATGTCACTCCACACAGAAAACATAATTATGTACAAGAGGAACTCAGTCAAGTAAGATTCTAGTATGTCACTCCACACATAAAACATAATTATGTACAAGAGGAACTGAGCCAAGTGTGATTCTAGTATGTCACTCCACACAGAAAAATAATTATGTACAAGAGCAACTGAGTCAAGTATGATTCTACTATGTCACTCCACACAGAAAACATATTTATGTACGAGAGGAACTGAGTCAAGTGTGATTCTAGTATGTCACTCCACACAGAAAACATAATTATGTACAAGAGCAACTGAGTCAAGTATGATTCTAGTATGTCACTCCACACAGAAAACATAATTATGTACAAGAGCAACTGAGTCAAGTGTGATTCTAGTATGTCACTCCACACAGAAAACATAATTATGTACAAGAGCAACTGAGTCAAGTATGATTCTAGTATGTCACTCCACACAGAAAACATAATTATTTTCAAGAGGAACTGAGTCAAGTGTGATTCTACTATGTCACTCCACACAGAAAACATAATTATGTACAAGAGGAACTGAGTCAAGTGTGATTCTACTATGTCACTCCACACAGAAAACATAATTATGTACAAGAGGAACTGAGTCAAGTGTGATTCTACTATGTCACTCCACACAGAAAACATAATTATGTACAAGAGGTCAAGTATGATTCTAGTATGTCACTCCACACAGAAAACATAATTATTTACAAGAGGAACTGAGTCAATTGTGATTCTAGTATGTCACTCCACACAGAAAACATAATTATGTACAAGAGGAACTGAGTCAAGTGTGATTCTACTATGTCACTCCACACAGAAAACATAATTATGTACAAGAGGAACTGAGTCAAGTATGATTCTACTATGTCACTCCACACAGAAAACATAATTATGTACAAGAGCAACTGAGTCAAGTGTGATTCTAGTATGTCACTCCACACAGAAGACATAATTATTTTCAAGAGGAACTGAGTCAAGTGTGATTCTAGTATGTCACTCCACACAGAAAACATAAATATGTACAAGAGTAACTGAGTCAAGTGTTATTATAGTATGTCACTCCACACAGAAAACATAATTATGTACAAGAAAAATTTTGTTAAGATATGTCTTTAGATTTCCCAACACCTCCCCCAGTTATGTATTAATTTCCAAAAGTGACAGTAAAGACCCTATGTATCTTCATGCTCATTAATTTTTCACAATCTCTATGAAATCATCCCCTTAATGCAGAGTTCTACTACCTCCTAACAGTGGACAATGGAAGGGGTAAAGCGTTCCACCTAGTGGGTATGTTACAATATATTACACTATTCTCATAAACAAGTGACTTGGGTACCTGAGAGCTTTATGGCATTGATTTATAAATGGGAATTCTGCAATTTAAAATCCTTTCTGACTGACATTTTTCCCCCCTGTCCTTATAGCTGGCAAATATTGGGGAGGTAGCTCCGAACATAATCCTGAAAAATGTTGTTCCTGATTTTCCTTTCCCAATTATTTAAGTTCAAGTATCAACAGTAGATTTATTGACATGTGAAAGAACTTGAGGCTACTGCCATATCACTTAAAATTCAAAACCCCTTCTAGAAATCTCAAAAATCACAAATATACATATAGATTAATGCAATAATGAACAAATCTAAGCAAGAATAACACTCTTCCTTCCTCCCTCTTTTTTGGTAGGTGAGGGATGAATTGGAAGGGACGAAATTCCAGCATACAAACACAGTTTATATGATCCCAGTAATTGACAATGTTGTTAACTGAAATTTAATTTTTTTCTTTTTTATATTAGTGGCATAAGTTGCAAGAACAGGCATTAATCACTGCTAAAAGTCTGTCACATTAATATGATTTTCTGATTATTTAAAATCATTGAAATCTTAAAATAAGGAACAAATTTTTAAATAAAGAATGTAATGATTTTCTCCCTAAAAGTAATCCTCACTCCATATAAAAATTTGATGCACAGATTTTAGCAGAAATTTGAGAACCTTTGAATTTTTAGAGAAAGGTCTATGTATGTGTCACTGAAGAGCATAGTTCAAAAATGAAAAGTGGGTTAAATAACAAGAATGGAAAGCAATGCGACTACACACCCATGTGCCAGCACTTCTTTTCCATGCCTGACGCACTGTCACACCACAATGAGTAAACATGTGTGATGTTATACCTGTGTGTAGTTTACATGTGCAATACTGACCTCTACTTCTGGAAATTTCTTACAACATGACCACGGCAAGTGTGGTTCTGCATCGGAGAGTGCCACTTGTATGCGTAACGGCCTGCCCTCCCCTCGTACAGTCCAATTAGCAAAATGCCAACAATTAGAAAGCTGCATACAAGTTCGAACAATATCTGCTTGTAAGCCACTTCTTTCTCCATTTTTGGTGTGTGCATGTGTCTGTGTGTATCCTAATAAATAAAAAAAAACTCTAACTTGTAGTCAAATGTGCTGGACTTGGAATCATAAATAAGACAAAAGCCTGAAATACATCCCATCTCCCAGCCAACATAAGTGATGATAAGCTGTTCAGCACTATCTTTTGTCCTATACCTTACTCCTGGAACATTATTATTCACTGACACTTGGAAACTGATAGTCATCGTGAATCCAAATTGTATTAATTTCTTCTAAGAGTTCTAAGAAATGATGCTCTTTGAGTCTCAACTTCAGAACATTCACTTGGTAAACTCATTTTATTTTTACACTGTTTAAATCAAAATCTGCTACTATTTAATAGTTTCACTATTTTTAACTCAGTGAAATAAATCTTTCTTGCAAAATTTTAATAATTATTTAAATTTTGGGATTTTTGTTTACTTTCTCTATCACATATGCGGTGTCAAAAAGTTTTTGAAATGGCTTCACAACAACACTACTGCTGAGATATCTTTAATTCTTTCCTAGACTGTACATGCAGCATTCCTTCCTGATAAAAATAAAAGGTCACGCGACTTTCTGTGACCTTGTAGTGCAGAGGTAGAAGCTCTGAAGTGAATGGTTTTCATGTGCAGCAAAAATGCAGATTACGAAGAACAAAGAATAAACATCAAATGTTGCTTTAAACTCGGTAAGCTGTAACAGAAGCCTGTGAAATAATAACAGCAGCTTCTGGGGAAGAAGTAATGGGCAAAACGCAAGCACTTCGGTGGTTTTCAAAATTTAAAACTGGTGTGACATCAGTTAAAGATGCAGATTGTTCGAGGCGACCTGGTTCCAGCACAACTGATGAAAACATCAATCAGGTGAGGAAATGGTATTAAATGATAGGCATATTACAATAAGAGAGTTTTCTGACTCATTAGAACTCTCCTTTGGAAGTGTTCAAAATGACCCACAGTTTAAAGAGAAACATGGATTTATGGGTATGATCCAGAAACAAAGCAACAATCTTCTCAATGGAAGAGTCTTTCATCTCCATGCCCCAAAAAGGCCAGACAAGTTTGATCCAATGTGAGGTCAATGATGATTGTGTTTTTTTGACATTTAAGGCATTGTACAAAAGGAATTTGTGCCAAGGGTCAAACAATGAATCAACTGTTCTACAAGCAAGTGCTGTAAAGATTAAAAGAGAATGTGCAAGTGGTGTCTGGTTCCTACATAATGACAATGTGTCTGTTTGCCAATTTTTGGATAAAAATAGGATGAATACTGCCTATTCTCCAGATTTGGCTCCTACAGACTTTTTCCTTTTCCTGCTACTTAAAATGCAGCTCTGAGGTCATAGATGTCATGCATCGCAAATTGCAGAGGACTCTGAACACGTTTAAACAAGATGACTTCCGTAAGTGCTTCCAGCAGTTGCAGATGCACTGGGACAAGTGTATCAACTCCCAAGGAGACTACTTTGAGGGTGACAGCGCAGAATAGACAAATCAAACTGTTCTGTAGTGTTTATGACCTCATTCTGGAAACTTTTTGATCACACCTCCTACATAGTAAAGATAGATACTCAGATTTCACAGAAAATACATGTTTTGAAGACTTCTGAGTAAATAGAAAAACATTTTCTGAAAAAGGTCTGCATGTGTCTGTGAACAATATAACTCAAAAATGGAAAGTCCGTTAAATGCCAAGCTTGACATTTAGGTGTCTTCCAAGGATGCCACACAAAGATTTTCAAGAAAATCTCCTGACCCCAAACTATCCTATACATGAAAAGTCATATGAATGTAACATAAGATTTTTTAACTTCATAATTCTCCTGATATTTTCTTCTAATTATGCTTTTGTCCGTATTATGCAATCTTGTGAGGTGATTTAGTTTTTTCACTGCACTTTCTCCAAGCTGGTAATCTTAAGTATTTTCGCTGTCTTATTAAAGCCAGTAGAAGCAATAGTGACGCTCAGAGATATTAATAAAAGGTGTTTTCCGATCTACTTTCTTCTCTTCATCACAAAATGTGATAAGATTATAAATAACACCTCCAGCTTGCTAGTGAACAACTCTAATTTCTTTACATCCCATTCTTTATAATGTGAATGCTAGGCGACATGCGGAAGAGTATACCAGACTGTACAGCATTTTGTAACATCAACTGAGACCATAAGGAAATTTATGTTGATAATGCTATGCATTGTGAAACTAGTCCAAAACAAGGATTCCAAAGATAAGAAGATTTGTAGCAACTATTATTTTTATATTAATATTTGATATGGATTATGCTTTTGATGTAAAAAGGTCCATTGAAAACACTCAAAATTATTGAAAGACCACTTAATTCTTTTGAGAGTTACACAATATGAGAGAAGCCAAACTGTAAATGGTGGATACTTATCTTTGCTAAGCCTGTTCTGAGAGACAAGAAAAAGGAGAGACGTGCAATCGCACCTTGGTTGCGTAGGAGTAATACATCTCATGTGCATGGCAATATCACTTTGGCAAATAAGAACTTTTTGGGAAAAAATCAAAGGTAATTTTTGAATATTAAAATAAATTTAATAACAGTGTGTTGATATTTTCAGATAAAATAAAAATAAATGAAAGTTTAACAATTTAAACATTTGTGACTTAATTTGTTTTATTGCTGTTAAATAATGAATATATTTTAATAATGTATTGGAATGCATTTGAGAAGTTAAAAAGAGGTATTTTCAAGTAAGACATATGTTTTATTTGTTTTTTTAAGACTGCAGTATCGCCAGCAAATGTAAATCAACAAGCAAATCAAGAGCTAATACCCTTTTAATATATAAAATAATATTTGTTTAATAGTCCATTTGGTTTTCGTTGAAAAACCATTACAAGATATTTGTTCATTGTTGCATTTGTTGACTAAGCGACGGAGGCTGCTGTGAATCTATCTGTTTGATTAGAGTTTCTCTTTCACGCAGAGCCTTCCACGCCTGATCTATCTCACGTTTTGTTGGCGGCCGCTTCTTTTGTTTGGATGCTGTGATACGACGATACACTTCCAATACTTCTTGGTCTGCCTGTGCTAGCTGCCGCTTGAACTCCTGCCTTGTCATTTCCTCAGCAGTCAGTTTGCGTAGCCTGCGTAGCTGCTGCTGATTGTGTGAAGAGATTACCTGTAACAATAAAATGCTTCTTTACCGAGGATGCGCACACAGCAACAAAATTGAGCCCAGAAAAAGATAAACCTTGCTTCAAAAAGTTTACTTATCATCCAATACTACTCCACAAGTTTCAAAAAACCTAAAATCACACTTGCCCCCCAAAATAATTTCAGCCTACAAATATGCTCTGCAACAACTAAAAAGACCAAATCCCAGAATATAAAAAATCAGGAATCTACAGAATAAATTGCGCAGATTGCAACAAAATTTACAATGGTAAAACAAAAAGACACCCTGAAACAAGACTTAAAGAACACATGAAAGCAGTAAAATACAAACAAACTGACAAATCAGCCATTGCACAACACTTTTGGTCTACTAACTATGAAATAGTATCTAAGATACACCTTATAAAACCCGCCAGATATGCAGCAGACCTTGACGTCTGGGAAAAAATCCACATCATTAAAAACTTTGAATTGCCGCTACAAAATATATTGTGGAGGTTCATCACTCAGTCACCAGGGACCAACACACCTCAACATAGAATACCCTGTGGAAATTCAGTTGGAAACCATCGACAATGAAGCCCACACGGCTTTGAAACCGGTCTGGAAAAATTATACATAAGTGATACTAAAGTGTCACAAACCCAACTCAAAAATATTCTATTCATACGTATCACTGTTCCAAAACACCCTTTCATTACAATTTTTCTTAAACAAGACAAACATTTTCCCATTTGCCCTTCCTTTAATGAAAGTTCTGCAGCCTTCCAAATTAATATCTGTGAGAGAGACACACTGCTATAGTAGCTTGTAGTTCCCTCAGTGCCTCTTTTAGCACAAGCGGTAACTACTCTCATTTGGCCTCTAATCATGCAAATGACATAGTGTTACAGTGTGTGTTTGTTTGTTTGTTTTTTTTTTTGTTTTTTTCTTTTCTTTCTTTTTAGAAATAAACATGTAGTTGCACTATTTTATGATATTAGTCAAAATATGCACATCTATATATGCATTTAAAAGTTACCAAAATCTGATGTGTTACATTCACATGGCTTTCTCTACAGATTCTGCAACTATTCTTGCAAAAGCCTATTCTTTTATGTAATTTATGCTAATCAAATCAAATTATTCACCATAAGATTTCTTATTACAGAAATATCGGCTTCGTCAGTTACAATATTACAGGTACAAATAAGTTATAGACTAGCAATGAAAGTAACTATATGAGAAACTAAAAGTATAAGATATTTCTATTTACAATAAATTACAAAATCAAAGCATGGTTTTAAGAGTTCAAAATATAACACCAATGGATAACAAAATTAAATAACTAGGTATTCATTTATAGAGTAACAACAACCCTGTATTCCTTCCTAAACACAGCCATGATAAGTTCTTAAAGGATGGGGGAAGTTTATTATACAATTTAATGCCATTGTAGTGCGGACTTTTTTCATATAGGGCTCTTTTATGCCCTGTTATGTGTAGCTTTGATTTACCCCTAGTATTATGATTATGAATTTCATCATTTGTAGCAAAACTATTTAATTGATCATGCGTAAAAACCAGCGTTTCATAAAGGTAAACAGATGGAACTGTTAGAATATTTAAGTATTTAAAATAAGGTCTACAGCTTGTACTGCTGGAAAGGTTAAGCATTAATCGTATTGTCTTTTTTTGTATTATAAAAATTCTATTACAGTTTGATTTTCCCCAGAATATTATACCATACGATAGATGAGAGTGAAAATAAGCGAAGTAGGCTATTTTGATCACGTCAAGATTAACTGATGACCTCAGAGTATATAATGCGAAACAAATTTGACTTAACTTTTTAGATAATTCATCAATGTGAATTCCGCAATCAAGATTATTGTCATCCCAGACTCCATAAAGCATTAGCAGAAAAGGTTTTTATTTTACATTTCCTTATAGGTACACAGGACACAGGGGAATAGCTAAAGCAATAGTCAAATCTTTCCAATAACAGGAATATCTTGGAAATTGTTAACTTTACAAAAAATGTATCTGACAAAATCTGTGTACTTTAATGAAATGTAGTTTTTTTACAAAGTAAGATTTTTGTCTATCTGTTGCTGTTAACCAGTTATGCAAAACTCATCCAGAATGTAGGGGACTTCAGAGACTATTACCAGAAAATTCAAGATGTACATTTCGTTTGTCATGAAAATATTTTGTACACACTGTATTTTAATCAAAATTGTTTGATCATTTATTAGAAAATTAATATTTTTTAAACATTTTCCATGTAAACAGTAGTTTGGGATGGAGAAATTCTCTTCAAAATTATCTCAGATCCTTGGAAGGTGCATAACTTAAATTGGTGGTTAACTGACACCATTTTTGAGTTAAGCATGCATGCATCTGCCACCCCCACATACATTTTTCTAAAAATGTTTTTTTTTTTGATTCTGGTGAAATCTCAACATTGAAATTTTGGGTGAGTATTTCCCCTACTTACTATATAAAGTAGAGAAAATAAAAGTAAAGTACAAAATATTAATTATTAGACTCAGCAGTGTTGCAAACAGTGACATAACAAAACATTTAGTGCATAAGGACTTTTAACAAGTCACTTAATTTACAAATTCAATAACCTTACTTCAAGCATGAATCCATAAAAATGCTTAGAGAATTTGCTATCTGTTTGCTCTTGTAACCCGGAAGAACACCACTTATTACAATTTTCACATCTGACACCTGGGATCTGATAGCATTAACAAGGTCCACTTACCCGATAACCAATGTTATTTGTGCCACCACATCAAATTTGACCTCCATTTTTTCCTGTAATTCATGCACTTTAATGCCGGGAAAACACTGCATTTTATAACCTTTCTTCATGAACATACTTTAGTATGTAGTCACCGGCCACAAGCACTTTTCTATCACTGAAATGAGAGTTTGGTACATTGGCTCCTTTCTTTTTTCCTCCTTGCTCACGTTTATCTGCTGATCCAATACCTCATGACATTTGCGCCTGGAGGTTGTAATGTACTAAGCTAAACTTCGAACAAAACTATTTCTCTTTCCAAGCAAAAATGTTTAAACAAACCACTGGACTAACCATGGGTAACCCTCTATCACCTTTCTTAGCTGAATTATACACAAGTCATTTTGTGTACCAAATCACAAAGAGCTATGTATTATAGATGATATTTTATAGTTCCAATAAAACTTGCAAAAGATATCCTTAAATTTCTAAATTTACAAAAAAGATTCATAAAATTCACTATGGAAAGAGAATAAAAAGGACAGTTACCTTATCTGGATGTTAAAATCATTAGAAACCACAATAAACTTACTTTTGGCATCTTCAGAAAGCCCACTACATAAAAAGCAATAGCTACAATCCTATAGCACACAAACATATTGTTCTAAACAGCACAATTCAGACTGGTACACCTGCCTCTGGAAAATGAGCAACACCAGCACATCATACAACTAGCCATCAAAAACCCTAATAGGTAAGAAGATTAAGACATTTGAAAGACAGAAACATATTCGAGAAATAACAACACTCCAAAATCCACAAGAACCACAAACATACTGAAAGTTCACTTGGGCACACCAAAAATTCCAAGAAATCTTCAAAAAGCAAAACATCACCTTACTCCTCAGAATCACCATAGTGTACAAAAACTGCTGTGCAACAAACAAAAGACTATCTCTAGAGAAAAGTTAGCCCAAATAGATTGCGACTGTAATCTAGTATACATAGGCAGAACTAAGAGAAGTCTGGAAACAAGACTAAAAGAATATATGAGATGTTTATACCAGAAGCAGCAGTAGCACATCATTTTTGGACATCATACCCGGTATAAAACTTTTAAAACCTATTAAAAACCACTACGAATTAGAAACCTGGGAAAAGATTCATATACAAAAACACAAAGACCACGTAATGAATTTCGAATTACCACCACCAACCACCCTTGGGAGATTCATCACCCTGAGAGCACCAACAATCTATAGCCTCCCCTGAACAGGAAACGAAAGCAGCACAATCATGTCCAAGTAAGTGTTTTTTCAGTGATGTAGTGTTACCATTTGCCAACTCACTTGTTATATAACCTTATTTTTATATTTTTTTTCTTTTTTTTTTCATACTGGCAATGCAAAACGAATCTAACTGTGATTTGAATATCAAATCTGATTTGAATATCCGTTTAGCTTAGTGCATTTCCTTATTTCCCTCCTACTTTGGAGGAAGCAAGTATTTCTGCTAATATTTATCTTGATTAGCATGACAAAGATAAAAAAATAATATTTTGTAAACAAAGTTTGTTCGTGGAACGCTAGAGAAAGTTATATGAATAGAACAAATCAGAATTTTTGTAATACAATGTTTATAATATTAGTTCTTCTCCACCCACTCATTTTTCCTTACCTAATGTATACTTTCACTTATGCATTTTTCACACAATTATTTCTTTCCCCATGATCACTGAAAAACATATAAATGAAGTTTTATTGTAATGGCCTTTCATTAAGATTAAAAAGACATAATCCAGCTGAAATATATTATTAGTAGCATGTTGTTTGTTACAATTTCCAACGTGAAATGTATGCTTCATTGTTGCACAGTTTTAAGGCATTTAGATTATATATATTGTTAAGGGATTTAGTTTACCTTCAATCTTCTGCACCACACTTGGAAAATGTATGGGGATGTGGTGATGCAAATTTCAAGGTGTGTCATACACAGGTTAAATAGAAATAATGATTATGCTTTGACCATAGCCAGTCCAAAGCATTGGTCACCCTCCGTGGTGTAATGGTTACCATATACCCAAGGTGGCAGGTTCAAACCCGGCGGAGGACGATGAATTTTTTCGGGTGTAAAAATCCTTAGCATGGCTTCCTTCAGAAGGGAAGTAAAGTCGTTGGTTCTGTGTCGTAGATTTATGGCATGTAAAAGAACCTCAAGCCTGATAGAGAGGCATCTGAGCAAGATTAAGCGGTCTTTCACACCCAATTTAGAATGGGACGCTGAGAACAGCAGCAGTTAAAGAGCATCCATAAATAACACGCCATTTACATTCACCCCCCCCCCCAAAAGCATTGGTTGTAGAATTTACCTTGAAAAATGAAGTAGGGTTGTTGAATGCATATTTCTGTAAGCTTAAAGCATTCGTTAACATGATCATTATGTTTTACTGTCAGAAATTTTTCTTTTGGGAAGCTAAAAATGTTGACACCAGGTTGTATGTGGTTAAGATGTTCACAGCATTGATCTTCTTCATGAGTTCAAGCTTTCAAATTTCAGAATGGCAGTGAAGCATTTTGATATTTATTTACCTAAATATGTGTCAATGTTATTGGCATAAGTGCCTGTTCATTTGAAGTATGATACTACTTTTATTGCCTTGAGTAATTTATATGGTAGTTATGCACATCTGCGTACATCCTGCAATACCTAGCAGTTCTTGCATGCTGGTATGATAATCTTGTTCTTCTTCACTTTTCTGAATCTTAATTAAACCTGCAAATACACATTTTCCTGCTTCTGTTACAATTTTGTTATAATGAAACAAATTGTAAAAACTGCTAAACGTTTGTTATGAACTATTTGGCATTCTGTAACTTCCTAATGAAACCAAATTTTACTAAGAATAAAGATTTGTTTGTGAAATGCAACAAAACCCAAAACCCTGTTGCTAACACATTTGTTAGGGTACAGAATCACAAAGACATCATTTTAATGCTACTGTAAGAAAAAATATATGATTCCCGACTTAGCTATTAAGAGATGAATTTTAATAACAAAATGAATGTCATGTAATCTCATATCATAATAGAAAGTAAAATTCTTAATTTAAGAATTTTAGATTAAAATTTGATTTGCTTTGTTCATCTACATATTAGTTTCATTTTTAGGTTAAATTTAGGAACTGAGCACTTTTGAGGGCTCTAAACTATTACATCATTTAATTTTTGTTCTCAGAATTATTTTAAGAGAATTTACCACTCACTAAAATAAGCAGATAGCAGAAAGCAAATTATAACCTTTTCATAAAATGTAAGGTGCCATGAACAGCGTAACAGAAGACAGTGAGTTTGGTTTTAAAGTCAATTAAATCATTTTTAATTTATACTTAATAAATATGCTTGCGAAAAATAATCCAAAACACTAATAGGAGCAACATTTTCCCAGTTAATAGAACATATGAAACTAACTTTTCTTTTCCGTACATCTTCCACTTAACAAATTCCTAAAATAATATGGATAATTTTCAGATATGAATTATGATATTTATTCAAAGATTAAGAGGTTGAAATTTATATAGAACTGAACTACAGCTAATCACTGAATAAAAAATCTGATGTGTTGTATTCGCATTACTTTCTCTAGCAGTTCAATAACAAACTATTCTTACAAAATATTATTCTTTTGTTTACATCATGCTAACTGAGACAAACATTAGCACAACTGACATTACTTGCATCTTTTCAAGCAGAAGGGAAATAAGCGAAGCGATAGTCAAATCTTTTAAAAGCTGGTTGCTGTGTGAAACAATTGAGGTTCAGTTCAGTTTGCATGTCCAGCAGTAAAACAAGAGAGATGAAATGAAAGGTGGCTTCCTGTTTGAGAAAAGTTAGGTAGTATAAAATTGAAATAAATAACAAGGAATATCTCAAAAACAGTCAACTCTGTATGAAAAATCTGTGTGCCATTCATATGACTTATTCTACACCTCTGTAACAAATTATAGTTAAAAAGCTTATTCTTCTAAATACTTCATGCAATCGAGATAAACAGCAGAAATTGTTCTTATTATTTGGTTCCTTGTAAGTAGAAAGAAAAAAAATCTAAAGTGTTCCATTCACATGATGTCCTCTAGCTGTTCAGGAAACAAATCTTTTATTCAAAACATTAATCTGTTATGTACATCATGCTAATTAGGATAAACAAAAGCAGACTTAGTCTTATTACTGGCTTCCTTGTAAGCAGAAAGGAAATAAGAAAATGCACAGGCTAAAGTGATAGTTTCGTCCTTTAAAAGCTGGTTACTAAGAAACAATTGAAACTCCAATTTCTTGCTTGCCAGGAGTAAACAAACAAGAAATGAGAAAAAAGATATCTTCTCGTCTGAGAAAAGTTGAAGTAGCTTAAAATTGAAACCAATAATATGGAATATCTCAAAAATGGTTAACTCTATAGAATAATAAAATTGTATGTGACATAAATTGTGTGCTTTAATGAGATCTACATATATCTTTTTGTTATGGTTTGCCAGTTATAAAAATGTCATCCAAAATAAAGAGGTCTTTAGAGGCTATTCCCAGAAAATTCAAGATATGCATTTTGTTTGTCATAAAAACATCTTATATATAAGGTATTTTAATCAAAATAGTTACAGAGCCATTTTTGAGAAAATCAAGATTTTCGAAAAATGTTCCATGTAAAGGATAGTTTAGGGTGGGCAATTTTCTTGAAAAATATTTGTGTCACATCCTTGGAAGATACTCAACTTAAATACCAAGTTTGGTGTTTAACGGTCTTTTTGTTTTTGAGCTCACACACACAATTTTTTTTTAAATGTTTTTTTTTTTTTGGATTCAGGGGGTCTCAAAACATATTTCTGGTGTAATCTCAGCATCAAATTTTTGGGTGCATTACAATAGCTTCTCTATACACTACGTACATATTACATGTGGAGAAAGTAGAAATGTATACAACATAAACTGTATGTTTTAACGAGATCTACTTTTTTTATGCACAAGTTTTTGTCTATCTCTTACGGTTTACCAGTGGTACAAAAGTTAACCATAATGAAGAGGTCTTCAGAGGCTGTTCACAGAGAGTTCAAGATATACATTTAGTTTGTCATAAAAATATCTTAAACATATAACATTTTAATAAAAAACGTTAGAACCATTTTTGATAAAATCAAAACTTTCAAAACACATTCCATGTAAATGTAGTTGGGGCTCGGGGGGTGGATTTTCTTGAAAATCTTCATGTTGCATCCTCGGAAGATACTGAGCCTAAATACCAAGTTTGGCATTTAACCAACTTTTCATTTTTGAGCTATGCTGCACACACAAGGATATGTTTCTAAAAATGTTTTTTTTGGATTTGGAGGATTTCAAAATATGAATTTCCAATGGTAACACATTTTTGGGAGAAATACAATAGCAACAATTATGGATTGACATAGATCAGGGAAACTTTCATCCAAATAATATGATATTCCAACTCTGTGCTGTTAACTATTTTGCTGGTCTCTTCTAAGCTAAAGTTGAACTTCATTTTACAGCTGTTCAGTCACTATGTGTGTTCCCTATGACATATATAATTCTTTGGGGTAACTTCCTGTTCTAAGTAATGGTGGAAATTACATAAAAAAAATCTGATGCATTCCATTCACATGATTTTCTCTAAATCTCTGCAACAAATTATTGTTAGAAAGATGTACATCTATTTACTTCATGCTAATCGAGAAAAAATTAGCAGAGATAGTTTTATTATTTGCTTTCTTGTAAGTAGAAGCGAAAAAAGGGAGTACCATAGGTTAAAGTGATAGTCAAAAGCTGGTTGCTGTGTGACTGAAATTCCTTTGTTTGTATGGACAGGAGTTGACAAAAATTCCTGTATGAAAAAAGTATGTTTTTCAAAGCTGAAACAAAAAGCAAGGAATATCTCAAAAATGATCAACTCCATGAAAAAATGTATGTACATAAATTATGTGTTTTAAAGTGCTCTACATTTTTTGTGTGGTTAAGTTTTTGTCCATCTCTTACAGTTTAGCAGTTATGCAAAATTCCGTAAAATTCATCCAGAATAAAGTATCTTCAGAATCTATTCCCAGAAATTTCAAGATATACGTTTTATTTGTCACGTAAATATCTTTAATATACAATATTTTAATCAAAATCGTTAGAGGCATTTCTTTAGAAAATCAAAATTTTCAAAAAAAGTTCCATGTAAAGGTAGTTTGGGTGTGGGAGGATTTCCTTGAAAATCTTTGTGTCGCATCCTTGGAAGATACCAAGCTTAAATACCAAGTTTGGTATTTAACAGTCTTTTCATTTTTGAGCTATGCTGCCCATATACACACACACACACACACACACACATACATACAGACACACACACACAGACAGACAAACACACACATGAACATTTTTCTGAAAATGCTTTTTTTGGATTCAGGAGGTCTCAAAACATATATTTCCGGGGAAATCTCAGTATCAAATTTTTGGGTGCATTACAATACCTTCTCTATACAGTATGTATATAGTACATGTAGAGACGGTAAAAATTATTTCTCTCAATCTTGGCAAGGAAAAGTAATAAGTGTATTGACAGTGAGGGAACAAGATGCTATTGATGTTTACAGAATGCCTAATATAGGAACTTTCATTATGAGCAGTTCTTTAAGCTTAACAAATAATTGTAGCTGGCTTGTTAACAATGTAGTTACACAATAACCCTGATTGTTGTTTTAAGCTCTTGATAGAACAATAGTTTAAATCAAGTCAGCCATGTGGTAATTATTTTTTATTTTTTACCCTTCTCATACCTTGAGTTCTGCCTGACATCTTTTGAGTTCTGCCAGAATTTCATCATCAGCAGTATCTTTATGTTCACTAATATCCAGTATACCTTGCTCCTCAAGTTCTTTGCGGACTCTCCTCTCCAGAGATGCTGAACTGCTGATGGCAAAGCTACGGAACATTCCTCCTGAACGAGGTGTAGTGTTTTCTGCTCCACGACATCTGCAAAACATCATCACGACATCATTTTTGTAAGACCAACTGATGTCTGCAATCACAATCATAACCTTCATTCAGCAAACAGTGCACCATGTTTCACAAAGATTTTACTGTAGTAAAATACTGACCAACACAGAGCAATGTCATTTGTGATAAAAAGTTTTTACTGCAGTTTAATTTGACCAGTCATGAACAGCTGGTTTTCATTGATTATCACCCACTTTAATTTGGTTTTAATCTTAAAAGCTGGAATGGCATAGGTTAGAATTCCCAACTAAAACAAGTTCATTTTTACTAATGAACGCATGATAAAATTATAGTCTATCAGTACTTTCTAGTTTTTAATGTCTTAAGGCTTTTTATTGTCAGGTGTCTTAAATATCCTGAGTGAATAAGTTACAAAAATCCAAAAATCATGGTATTAGATATCAATTATATTAGTTAGAGCATAGTTCCAAGAAATAAAGTGAGCAATGAATGGATTTAGTACATTTTCAGGAATGTTTAGATTCATTAATGCACATATATAAGGATCTGTAATGCTATGAGGTATGTGCCAAATATGAAATCATCATGGTGTGGTTGTATATTCAAGAGGTTTCAGTTCAAATTTGTTGGGTTTTTCTCTCTTTCAGAAGGGGAGCGTCAATGAAAGCATAATCAATGTGATAAGAAACAGAAAAAATCATAGTTGAACATATTTGATACTCATTTGTAAGACCAGCTCATTAATCTACCTTTTAGTTATTGCTTCTATCTCTTTACATTAAACCTTTTCTTAAAAAATTGCCTATTAAATTTAAGAATATCTACTTCATGGTTAGAACAACTTTTGCTTTCCTCCACTGCACGGTGAACAAGTGCATACAGGCCTGACACATGCGCCAGGTGTTGGTATTGCTGCTATGGCAACTCCACACCACTAAGAGAAGGCCTTCAGCAAACAGATAGAGAAAGTGAGAAACAGATGTAAGTTTACATGGTGCACTGCTGTGTAAGATAAGGTGAACATTTCTCATCAATTTTTTAATGAGAATGATGCACATGGCCATGAATAACATCACCTTTCTGTTATAATGGGCATTATGCTCAAATAATTAAAAACTCAAGACATTTTTTACATTTTAACCTCAATGAAAATTTAAGCAACAAAACAGTTCCATCTACATTTTGTACACACTGTGTTATTATACACCTAGGTGTATTTCAGTAAAAAATTTAAATAAAAGACATGCATACAGACAACAAAATTTGGAACTAACAAATTTGTGAAAAATCTAAAAATCCAACTTTGGGTACATTGGATAAACTCTTAAACCTAGGGGATAGCTACAAAATGATAGTTGCAGCACATTACATACTATTTTAATACCAAAATGTGGAGAATACTCACTAATAATACTTTTGCAACACTTATTCACTTATAACGTATTTATAATCATAACTTTTCTTCATAAATCTAATGGATGTCACTGCGAAGCATAACAGTAACATTACTTTTCTCCTTGTCACTCCAAGACAATCTGAATATAACAGAAGAAGCCGTATAGCATATCCGAGGGTAGAAGGCCCTAAGCTGTAAAGAATGTTTTAGAAGGAGAGGAGTATACACAACGTGGCCAAAGTTGCAGACACGGAATGACAACAGGGCATAATCTAAGGATCTGTGAAGCTAAACCTCAATGTACCATGGTGTTGTCATAGAATGTAAGAATTATAAACCCATTTTAATTACCAAAAATTGTGGATTTTCATTTTAGAGATATTTTCATAGGTTGGCAACAGTGATTTACTACTATTTTTGGCACTCATGGCAGATGATGTAGTGATTATGGCATTACTTTGCCATATAAAAGTTTGCAAACAAGGGCGGGTGGGACTTCATTGGAACAATATCATCTGCCTTATACAAGTTCATTGTTCCGTCAGGATTACGCTGGATATAAGAATCACTGGAATCTATAAGTTTTTAGTTAGTAAAACAATTACTTTCGAGTTTGGTAATGAAATGCACATTTAATGATTTTTCACTGGCAAATACCAATATTAAAAAAATTGCCTAAATTTTCCAAATCTTTAGGTTTATATCCAAAAATACTCTACAATTTTGGGAAGTTTATACCATTTAACCTGTTGCAGAGTGTCAAATGAACATCAGAATTAGTTACCTCCTATCACTAAAGGGGTGTTCTAAATGTGTTTTTGTAGACATTTCTATTAGTTTGGAGTGCATATAATTCCACTATTCTTTAAACAGTAATGCAAAAAAAGCAAGAACAATACTTAAGCACTTTATAATCGGTATGTTCAATGGAAATGAAATATGCAATAAAAACGCTTTCAAAAGGGTTTTAAAAACAAATAAATTCTATTATACAATTATGCACAAGTAAAAACAATTTATAGTGCACACTGAGACAAAACATTTGAAAGAGCAAAGGAAGTGAAAAAATAAGACTTCTCCCTGATGAGGATCAACACTAATATGCCTTTAGGAACTTTAACTTTTATTCTTTTACATGTCTGGAAATAAATCAACTGAGGTAGCAGCTGTAATATTTATCATTAAGTAAGTTGATCAAAGAATTTCTGATTTTTTTACATTTAACTAACTGGTATATCAGCAGCATGGCAGTCTATCCTCTGGTTCCCAAACCTGGTGGAGGGTGATGGATTTTTTCAGGCAGGCTTCCTTCAGAAGAGAAATAAAGCCATTGGTACTGTGTCGTACATTTGCGGCATGTAAAAGAACCTCAAGATTGATAGAGGAAATTAAATACTCTTTCATGCCCACTATAGATTGGGATGCTAAGAATTGTAACAGTTATATAGACTCCATAGAGTAAACTCAATTTAATTTAATTTCCTGTACTTGCAAATGACTGCATTTGTACAGTTTATTTCTTTAAAAGATGAAGCAACAAAATATTTGGTTTTGTTTTGTTTAAACAATTGTACTAAGCTGTAACTCTGGATAATTCAATGTGCTTTATACTTTCTCTACTTATACTTAGTACATAGGTAGAGAATGTATTGTATTCCCCCCCCCCCCCCAACCAAAATACAAAGATTTCATTGGAAATATATTTTTTAGGGTCCCCTGAATAAAAATATAAAAAATTATAGTAAGAGAACTGCAAGTGTCCATGAGTATGCCTGTGAGCAACATAACTCAAAAACAAAAAGTTGGTTAAATACCAAACTTGATAATTAAGTTTAGCATTTTTCCAAGGATGCGACACAAATATTTTCAAGAAAATTGCCCCACTGCAAACTACCTGGCAAAATTTTAAAAAATTATGAATTTCTAAACAATGGCTCTAATGATATTAAAGCATAGTGTATTAAAGATATTTACATGAAAAATACACGTATATCTTAAATTTTCTGGAATAGCCTCTGAGATTCTCTTCATTATGGAAATTTTGTTTAACTGATAAACCATAAGATAAAAACTTACTATACAAAAAGTGCAGATCTTGTTAAACCACACAATGTATGTTATATACTTTTCTTTGTTTTAAAGTCAACCATTTCCAAGCTATTCCTTGTGATTTATTTCAATTTTTAAAAGCTTAAACTTTCTCAAACGAAAATTTGTCAATCATTTTTCTTTTGTTTTACTCCTAGCCATGCAAAGAGAAACTGAATTTCAATCTTAGCAACAATCTTTAAAAGATTAACAATCACTTTAGCCTAGTGTATTTATTTATTTCCCTTCTACTCATAAGGTATAACGTTTATCTTGATTAGCACTGAACCCTTGTTAATCTCAGTAATCTCATTTACATCCGGCTCCACCAGAAAAGGAGCGCACAACAATTTTAACTACTGTGCATAACAACTTGTTAGTTAATCATAATATTAAATAATGGTATATTTGAAAATTCGGCTTTCTTTATAATTCAGTATTCTGGCTTCTAAAAGGGAACAGGTTATGCTACGCCTCAAGCAGAAACTCAAAATTTTAGACTAGTTGAAACAAGATTCTTCACAAAAAATCATTGCTGCCGAATACAATGTTGGACAAGCAACTATTTATGACATCACAAAGAAAGATGTTATCTGACAGTAGCAATCCAAATGGAGAATGAAGATGTGAAAAGACTGAAAATGAAGAACTAGATGCAACAATTTATAGATGACTCATACAACAATGCAGTAAAGGAATTGCGACAAAAAAGGAAAAAGCAGTTGCATTTAACAAACAACTTGGCAGTATAATTTGTTTACAGTGAGTGAGGGTCGGCTATCAAACTAGGAAACACAACACGGTGTGTGGTTCCTGAGTCACCAGAAAAAAGTCGCTCAGCAAACAAAAAAGATGCAAAACAGTTAGTAAAGAAGATAGGGAAGAAGATTTAACCTTGTACAAGATGATTGCTCCAAAAACATTAGCTACCAGGAGTGAAATTGAAGCGGGTGAATGCTGGTGTATAGTAATGGAAATGGGAATCTAAATTCCTCTAATGATCATTATCCATGTTGTTTTCAACAGAGTGATGACAGAAATGTACTATTTGTACCAGCTGTGAGAAAAAGGCTAAAGAAGAAAAGTTATCCTGACGAAACACAAGCCCAGTGACAGCGCTGATTGAATTAATTGTCTCCTTACTGAACGAATGTTGAAGGAGCGGTGTTTTCCAAACAGCAGGAGTGGAGGACACTACCACAATGAAGAGGGGAGAAAAATGAGCACAGTTGGAGCAACAGCAATGAGCCACTTCCTCAATTAACATGGTCCACAAGCTTCCACAGGAGGAGAAACTCATGATGACATTGCTAAGTGGATGAATGAGGAAAATGGTGCAATAGACCAGACTTTAACATAATCAAAAACATGCAGGAAAGTAATGAAGAGGGCATAAAAGGAGAGACACTGCTGATGCTGAAGCTGCAAACATCTTCCTGGAGTACAATATCCAGTGCTGATGTATAGCTGGAGTGTGATAAAGCATATCATCATTGTCACATATATACACAATCAAGGACTAAGTTTTCTTTGGATCTAATAAAGTATAGTCCCAATGTTATTAAGGTAAATTTCATACACTTTCAACAATTGGGCACTTCTGCTAATCCAGCACCCATTTTGTGAGGAATGGCTCATTTAGTGAGAGTCTAGTACAGATAGAAGAATAAGCTTTTGTAAGAATATTATATTGGTGATGCTATTAATAAAGAGTTTTGAATTTTACTGTTACAACCAGCTGAAAAATCCAATGCCATAATCAGGATTTTAACTCCTGGTTCTGCTGCTCTTCATGTGGGTTTGTTGTAGGTAGAGGAAGTCACGTGAATGTTTACTTTCTCTACTATGCACTTCATGCAGTACATAGATACAAAAAAAATATTGCATTCCACACTAAAATTTGATACCGAGATATGACTGGAATTACATATTTTAGGGTCTTAGGAATCCAAAACAAACATTTTTAGGAAAATTGTGTGTGTGCATGTGTGCGTGCGTGCGTGCGTGTGTGTGTGTGTGTGTGTGTGTGTGTGTGTGTGGCATAGCCCCAAAAGTGATTAAATACCAAACTTGACATTTAAGCCCAGTATCTTCAAAGGATGTGACATGAAGATTTTCAAGAAAATCACCCCATTCCAATCTATCCTTTACATGAAAAATTTAGAAAATTTTCATTTTCTCAAAAATAGCTCTAACAAATTTGATAAAAATACCTATATTAAAGATCTTTATTTGGCAATATGTATATTTTGAATATCCTTGAATAGCCACTGAAGTGCTCTTCATTCTGAAAGAGTTTTGCATAACTGGTAAGCCATAAAAGACAGACAAAAGCTTATAACACAAAAAATGTTCATCTCGAGAAACACAAGTAAAAATCTGATGTGTTACACTCACATAACTTTCTCTATCTGTTCTACAAACTTAATACAAAAGATTCTTCTTCTTTCTGCACCTTGCTAATCGTGGTGCTCATTAGCACAATGTTCTTATTATTTAGTTCCGTATAAGTAGGAACAAAACAAGGGAATACACTAGGCTAAACCAATAGTCAAATGTTTTTAAAGCTGTTGTTATGCGATTGTCATTACAAATCACTTCTTTTCTTAGCCAGGAGTAGAACAAAAGAAAAACGGACACTCCCGTCTGAGAAAAGTATAAGTACTTCACAACTGAAACTAATAACAATGAATACCTCGAAAACGGTAAGCTCCACGAGAAAAATGTATATGACATAACTTGTGTATTTTAACAAGACCTAAATTTTTTGTATAGTAAGTTTTTGTCTTATCTCTTACAGTTTACTAGTTATGACAAATTTATCCAGAATAAACAGGTCTTCAGAATCTATTCCCAGAAAATTCAAGATATACATTTTATTTGTTAGGTAAATATCTTTAATATATGATATTTTAATCAAAATTGTTAGAGCCATTTTTAAGAAAATAAAAAATGTTCGAAAAAAGTTCCATGTAAAGGGTAGTTTGGGGTGGGGGGATTTTTCTCAAAATCTTCGTGTTGCATCCCTGGAAGATACTAAACTTAAATACCAAGTTTGGTATTTTAGCTACTTTTCGTTTTTGAGTTATCGTGTTCACAAACACACAGACCTTTTTCTGAAAATGCTTTTTTTGGATACAGGGGGTCCTAAAACATATATTTCTGATGAAATCTCGGTATCGAATTTTTGGGTGGAATACAATACTTCTCTATCCCTAAGTACATATGGGGCTAGAGAAAGTAATAATATTAACACATAATTACCCACTATTACACTAGAAATAATCAACAGTTAAGGATTAACTTGTGTAAAAGAGTAACAACTAAAAATAGTTTTAATGACTGGTAAAACTTGTATAATGTACTGCCACAGCATATTAAAAAATCTGATAGCTACCATTCACATGACTTTCTCTACATCTCTGCAACAAATTGTAGTTAAAAAGCTTATGTTTCTATTTACTTCATGCTAATTGAAAAACATTAGTAGAAATAGCCTTATTATTTGCTTCCTTGTAAGTAGAAGCAAAATGAGAGAGTATCATAGGTTAAAATTATAGCCAAAAGCTGGTTGCTATGTAACTGAAGTTCCTTTGTTTGTATGGGCAGGAGTTAACAAATTCCTGTATGAGAAAAGTATGCGTTTCATCCAGAATAAAGTAGTCTTCAGAGGCCATTCCCAGAAAATTCAAGATATACATTTTATTTGTCAGGTAAATATCTTTAATATACAATATTTTAATAAAAATTGTTAGAGCCATTTTAAGAAAAAGAATTTCGAAATTTTTTCCATGTAAAGGCTAGTTTGGGGTGAGAGGATTTTTCTCAAAATTTTTGTGCCGCATCCCTGGAAGATACTAAACTTAAATACCAAGTTTGGTATTTTACCAACTTTTCGTTTTTGAGTTATCATGTTCACAGACACACACACACACACACAAGGACCTTTTTGTGAAAATGCTTTTTTTGGATACAGGGGACCCTAAAACATATATTTCGGGTGAAATCTCGGTATCAAATTTTTGGGTGGAGTGTAATACCTTCTCTATCCTTATGTACATTGTACATATGGGCTAGAGAAAGTAAAACGCATTTTTATTGTGGAGAGAACCATTTCCAAGATAGTATTTGTTATAGGTAGGGCCCCTGAAATTTCATGAATTCTTTAAAATTTACAACAGGTTTTTTTTTAATGTCAACAGGATCTCCATGCTTCAATGAATGAACTGTATGTAAACAACATTCAACAAAATTTCACGAATTTTGAGCAGTTTTAGCTTTTGTGTGATATTTTGTGTGAAATAGCACTTAAAATTCTATTTCCATGCGTTAACGCCACCAAAAAGCACATTTTACGTTCGATATGATATTAAAAATTTATTTATATCGAATTTGAACTAAAATCGATATTATCTCATACCCAGCGCTGTCGATGTTGAACAATGAAACTGCAATCAATTTTAATCGATGACGTAACTGCCTGCAAACAAGGCAACACTCTCCACCTTGAAGTCTTATTTCACCCACCTGGGTAATGCGGTTATGTTCAACAGGTCGTTAATTTGAATCTCGCTTAGGGTGAGTTACCGAGTTACGTTGTTTTCTTTTTTTTTCCCCGGGTTTTTCCTTATCCTGAGAAGATAAATGTTGAATAACTTATAAGTTCCATTGATCCTGGGATCATTTGAATATCATTTCACCAATTTCATTTATCGTCCGATATGACCAAAGGACATTAAGCTAAAAAACAAAAAAAGGTTTCATCTCGTCTATCTGATGATCTGTTTGCCTCCTAAACTCAAGCATGGAAGTGAAATAGTACTGCTGGATGTGTTTTTAAACCAAGCGCATACTCCTGTGTATCCAACGGAAATTCATCATACGGTTTTTAAACTTGTCGCAGAGATCCATCCACTCATTCCTATTTGCAGCATAGGATGGATCGCTTGACCATCAGTTGCATCGTCCTTAAGAGACGAATGAAAGTGATGGATGGTCCCTTAAAGCAACTAAACTGTAAACAATCGAACCGTTCTTCATTTCAGCAGGAAACAGAGTTCGCAAATCCCACTGGTGCAATCCATCGCTCATCGGTTCGATGAATAAAAAATTTGCCCGCCTACGTGTGCGATAGATGTTATCAACTGCGGCAGAGCTTAAACAACGATGATGGATGATTTTCTTTTAAGACAACATACCTATCATAATGCATTGTTGAATTTTCATAATGTTTTAAGGAGAGGGGAGAACGAAAATTTCCCACTATGTATGTGATGGGAGATAACAGCAGCAGAGCTTCAGCAACAACGATGCATACATTTTCTATTTAGACAACATACCTACACAACGTTGTTAACATTTTAGGTTCGTATTTGCGCAGAAAATTACATAATGTGTGGAAGGAAGAGGGGAGAACGGAAACATTCACAGTATGTGTACAGTAGAAGATAAGCACACAGTAAAACCTCTTTTACCATTTCAATGAAATGGCCTGTTATTTATGGACGCTCTTTAACTGCTTTGGTTCTTAGCGTCCCATTCTATATTGGGTGTGAAAGATCGCTTAATTTTGCTCAGAGGCCTCTCTTATCAGGCTTGAGGTTCTTTTACGTGCCGTAAATCTTCGACATGGGACCCACAGCTTTACTTCCCTTCCGAAGGAAGCCATGCTAAGGATTTTGACGCCCGAAAAAATCCATCGTCCTCTGCCGGGTTTGAACCTGCGACCTTGGGTATATGAAGTTAGCATGGTAACCATTACACCACGGAGGGCGACTTTTTACCATTTCACCATTGGCAGCCGATACAGTAGGCAAAATAGAAAGAAATCCCATATATATAATATATTTATTTTAATCTCGAAGAGAAATGTAAATGGTGCCTTAATATTTTTGTTAGTATATATTTAGTTCCTAAATAAATACAAACAAATTTTTTCTGAGAATGCTAACAGCTAACTTTACGGCACAAAATGAAACACACAAACACCTACTGTATGCATCACGACCTGGGTCATACAATTTCTGCTGTGTTTCACCACTGCAGTACCCGCAAAGTTTGTAACTTACTTTTTCTCATATGCTATTGGGAAAGTACAGGGTGTACATTAATGAATATCGGGGTTTTAACTCTTTATAATATTTATTACATTCAACTTACAGTTATAAATGATATGTCTAATGAAAAAGCAACTCAAATAGTTTTGTTTGTTGGCACAAGTGCGCATATGCGTGCAATGTTTCTGCTGCAATCCGCTAGACAGCAGTAGCAACAAAGATGGCGACTAGTAAACAGAAAGAGTTTTGTGTTTTGCAGTTTGCAAAGACCGAATCTGTAGTTACTGTGCAACGTGCATTCCGTAGTAAGTTCGGTTGTGATCCTCCTAGTGATAAAAACATTCGTAGATGGTATGATCAGTTTGAAGATACCGGCTGCCTTTGTAAAGGGAAGAGCACGGGACGACCAGGAGTAAGTGAAGAGACTGTTGAGCAAGTGAGAGAGTCGTTCACTCATAGCCCAAAGAAATCAGTCCGGAAAGCTAGTTGTGAATTACAAGTTCCTGTGTCGACTGTTTGGAAAGTTGTAAGAAAACGCTTACAGCTATGTCCTTACCGTTTACAGTTATTACAGGCTCTAAAGCCGACAAACTATGAATTACGTGCCAAATTTGCAAATGACATGTTGTTTCATGACGATTTTGTGGATCGGGTTGTTTTCAGGGATGAATCGACCTTTCGCCTTAGTGGACATGTTAACACTCATAATCTGCGAATCTGGGGCTCAGAAAATCCTCACGAGATGGTACAAATGCAACGAGATTCCCCTAAAGTGAATGTTTTTTGTGCCGTATCCTGGCGATAAGTTTATGGGCCTTTCGTTTTTGGTGAACCTACTGTAACTGGCACTTCTTACCTTGATACACTAGAGCAATGGCTCTTCCCTCAGTTGGAAGAAAATGAGCCAGAGAACTTCATTTTCCAGCAGGATGGTGCGCCACCTCACTGGCATAACGAAGTACGCGATTCGTTGAATGTCACTGTACCTGAGCGCTGAATAGGCCGCAAGGGCCCCAATGACAGGGCTTGCTATGCATGGCCTCCACGTTCTCCTGACCTAACGCCATGCGATTTTTACCTTTGGGGCTTCATCAAGGATCATGTGTACGTGCCTCCGCTACCAGCTAACCTCCCTGAATTAAGAAACCAGATTGAAGCAGCTGTTGCTACAATTACTGAATACACACTTATCAACGTTTGGGAAGAACTCGGCTATAGACTTGATGTGTGCTGTGTGACAAAGGATAGTCACATTGAACATTTATAAGCTTCTTGGTAAAACTGTTTGAGTTGCTTTCTCATTTGACATATTCATATCTGTAAGTTGAATGTAATAAATATTATAAAGAGTTAAAACCCTGATACTCATTTATATACACCCTGTATAATGAGAAAGCAAAACGATCCCCCCTCCTCCGAGTTCTCAATTTTAATATTTTTGGGAAAAAACAAAAAAAAAAAAAAAACAACAACATTGTCTTGTATTCGAACAACTTACTTTGATCTCTGGCTTAAGCACTGATATTACTATTTGAACACTATGTTGTTTAAATAACTCAAATTAAATATAAAATATATGTTTCAATTGCTATTTATGGCGCTGAATTTTAGGGACCTATATTTTGGAACTGATTTGGAGATATTCCCACAACATAAACCCGTAGGACACAAATGCTCCGCATGTGGTCAAGCAGGAGGAGGAAGTAATATTGGCTGTCAATGGCCAAAAGGTGCCCATTATGTGCCATTTTGGGTTTATTGTGTTGCTGAGGTGGTTGAGCTGTACTGCTGAACAAAATGTATTTCTTGGTGGCATCAAGATGCTACAAAATGCAAATACAACAACAGAGTGTTTTAGAATAGAATTGGCAGTCCTTAAATATTTTGACAATTTCAGTATGACAATGTTGCTGGCCTTGTCACAGATTCTGCAAGGTCCATGACTTCATGTGCACAAATGTGACATGCTCTGCCCTGCAATGTTGGGACCACAAGCTGAACATTGTGGCGAGCATTTGGTCCACACAGTTACAAGAACTAAATAAATGTGTGACAAATGCAAAGATGCTATTTTTGATTGTCAGGAAAAGGAAACACTAACACATTTCTTTTCTCTGGGATGTTACTTGGAAGAGGAGATGAAGATAGCAGCTTTTCCATCACCAATGATGACCAGATTGAATTCTTGGTATAAATCTGTGTTCTATGTGGTGATCATCTATAGAAGATATGGTCAACTTCTGCACTTCGATGGCCTTGCCAGATGGAGGTACTGCTGTGCACTTTTTTCTGAATTGCAAAATAAGAAGGTTGCGATCATCACTGCCAGTGCTACCTTCCTTAGAGAGCACAGCTAGATGATTATTGATGTCATAACCACCTTAGCACGATCTTCATATTCCTTTTGTCACAAAAACTACAAAGCAGAATTGCTGATATTCTCAGCAACTTCAGATTGGCTGTATGATCCTAAAACAGCTGCAGCTATCAGTATTCTCAAATCTGAGGTAAGGAAAGCTGAAATTAAGCACAACTTTGAAAACATTGCGAGACAAAATTGACAAGAATTGCAACAATGGATCCTGTACAATTACTGAGAACATGGGCAAACTGTTTGATGAAAAAAACATTGTCAGAAACAATGAAGCAACTTTATTAAAAATGTCAGCTGCCATGGGACTTCTTAAAAATCTGGACAGTCATGTGCTACCTTCTGGGTACTTGTGCTTTCAGACAATCATTAAAGAAGCCATTCTAAAGGGTGAAGTTGTGAATGTGCTTGACATTTTACTCAGCAAGAAAGGAGAACATTGCAGATTTGTTGAATGCTGTATGAAGGCATTATGGTACCATACTCAAATGTAGATAGTGAATGTACAACCTCCTCATGTAGACATATTTTGTCAGACTTGAGAACAAGTGCCTCTCCAGAAACTTTGGAAATGGAGTTGAGTGTATATTTTGGATCTGAGCTAAACAGCTTGACTTTGTGGTGGGAGTGTATATATAATCCTTTTTACTTTCTCTATATGCACTACGTACATAGTGTATAGAGAAGGTTGCATTGCACCCAAAAACCGAGATTTCACCAGAAATGCATGTTTTGAGGCTCCCTGAATATAAAAAAAGCATTTTTTGTGTGTGCATGTGTGGGGGTGGGGTGGGGTGGGGGGGGAGCAGCATAGCTCAAAAACGAAAAGGCCGTTAAAGCCCAAACTTGATATTTAAGTTTGGTATCTTCCAAGGATGCGACACAAAGATTTTCAAGAAAATCCTCCCATCCCAAACTACGCTTTATGTGGAAAATTTTTTGAAAATTTGGATTTTCTTAAAAATGGCTCTAACGATTTTGATTAAAATATTGTATATTAAAGATACTTACCTGACAAATAAAATGTATATCTTGAATTTTCTGGGAATAGCCCCTGAAGACTACTTTATTCTGGATGAATTTTATGGAATTGTGCATAACTGTTAAACCATAAGAGATGGGGGAAAACTTACTACACAGAAAATGTAGCTCACGATAAAGCACACAATTTATGTCATGTATTTTTTTTCGTGGAGTTGATCATTTTTAAGATATTTCTGGTTTTTCGTTTTAGCTTTGAAAACTTATACTTTTCTCATACAGGAATTTCTTAACTCCTGTCCATACAAAAAAGGAACTTCAGTTACATAGCAACCAGATTTTGGCTAACAATTTAACCTATGGAGCTCCCTCATTTCCCTTCTACTTACAAGGAAGCAAGTAGTAAGACTATTTCTGCTAATTAGCATGAAGCAAATAGAAGCATAAGCCTTTTAACTACAATTTGTTGCAGAGATGTAGAGAAAGTCATGTGAATAGAACACATCAGATTTCTTTTAAGTTATGTGGTATTGTAGTATTATGGTAACTTAAGATGTTTTGTGTATAGAATTTAATTTGAATATGCATGCTTTGGTAAGGGGTGTTTCTTGTGTGTGCAATTTAAGATATAATTATGTATATTAAGGTTGGATGTGTGTGTATTTAAAGAAATAAATATAGTTTTTTTTATTTACCGCTACATGAAAGCTTTGGTTGTTTTTAACCCGCTGAGAGCTAAATTTTTATACAGCTTTCCTTTAAATTTATTTACCATTTTTTAGGGACCCTAGTTATAGGTTCAAGTTAAATTTTCCAATACTTATACTTTTCTCAAATATGAAGCACCTACTCACATTTTTTTTCATCCTGGTCAAGCAAGAGAGAACAGAATTTTGATATCATCACATAGCGACCGACTTTTAAATGATTTGACTATTGCTTTAGCTAATGGTATTTTGTTATTCCCCTTGTGCAAGGTAATATTTTGTAACAAAACTATTACTGCTAATTTTTATCTTAATAAACATGAAGTAGATACAGGAACAAGCTTTTGTAAGAATAGTTTTCTACATCATAGGTAAAGTTATATGAATGTAGCAAATCAGATTATTTTTGTTGCAGAAATTAGGCTCTATTTGTGAAAGCTATTTCATTTTGCACTTGTCACATGGTATGATCTGAAAACATTTACAGATACAAGATTCTGTGTCGTGTGATACATGCACCTCAATATTACGGTGACATCAGGTATATGTATCACGATCACACTAACATGCCGCTCTCTCTCTCGACTCCAGTCCCAACTACTGTGCCGAGACTGTCATAGGCTTGGTTTCACTTAGGTCAAAAAATAATTACTACTCAGTAGTTCAAAATCTAGAACCGTATATGTGAGTCTACCACACGATCCTATTTCCTTGTGATTGACATCCTCTTTTAGAGATTTCTATTTCTAGTTTTGGTCCTTCCTAAACAATGAACCCTAAAATGACTTATTGCAATGCTAAACTGATAATATCAAACTAGACCATGCAATCTTAACAAGAACTTATATACTAAAGACCTCCCCTCCCCCTCCTCAAAAAAGTTGTCATTAATTACAGAAGCTAACACAGCAAAAGCTTTTTCTCTAAGGCTGGTTCACAATAATATGTAGTTATTATGTGAACATTCACAGATACTGGAAAGCTTTCCTGATGAGGAAACAAGATGTTCAATCTTAAACCTTTTCATTGCCTTGCTAGTTATAGTATCTTGCATTCACACATTTTAAAAGAAAATGATTTACAACACTCTTTAACTGCTATGGTTCACAGCATCCCATTTTATACCGAGAGCGAAAGACAACTTAATTTTGCTCAGAGACTCTTTATCAAATCAGGACAAAAAAAAGTTGAAATAATCTTTCAGGGGATGGGGGTGGCTTTTGGTGGGGTCAAACATGAGGTTTCTAAGTTATACACTTTATATGTGAATTAAATTGTGTTATTAATTCCTAAAACAACAC
Source organism: Hymenopus coronatus (assembly GCA_030762935.1). Lineage (NCBI taxonomy): Eukaryota > Metazoa > Arthropoda > Insecta > Mantodea > Hymenopodidae > Hymenopus > Hymenopus coronatus. Next base: position 3,004,100 of record CM060884.1, read on the forward strand.
AGAGGTTCAAGGCATTATTTTGAAAGGCATTTAGGGGTGGTATAATATATGATATCAAGTTTTCACTGTTTTTTTGTTTTGTAATTTGTCCATCGATACACAGCAGTTAGAGATAGAAAAACATGCAGAGCAGAATGTATCAAACATGATACCACTGGCTGCCATTATTGATTCATTCAATAGGTGAGAACAAAATTCAAAACCTGAAGTATCATTAGGGGCTCTTCATTTTTGCAAAAACTTTTTTTCATGAATTAAAACAAATGATTCATGGAAAATTAAGGTATATTTATGATTTTGGCATAATTTGCAGCTGTTTTACACTTGCAGCATTTCACAATTTTTTACATTTCTGGTTTATTTTGCAAATTTACAAGAAATTCACGATTTTTCTGCAAAATTGGTCACGAAAAAACTGAGTAAAGCTCATCAATTTCGGGAGTCTCAAAACATATATTTTGGGCAGAATCTCGATATGAAATTTTTGTGTGGAATCAATACCCTCTCTATCCACTAGGTACATTATATATATGTGCTAGAGAAAGTAAAACGAAAGGTTGATACTTGAAAATATCTTGGCTTAATTAAAAGCATCTAATAGCTTCTATGACAGTATCAACACATTTCGGAAGTGCTACAGTTAACAATTTTAGCGCATATTTGCAGATAAAACATATGTTAAAGATTTGGACATATTTTAGATAGCACAAACAAACTGATATTTACTAATAACTAATGCGTATTCCTGGTCCTCGCCTGTACTGTGCAGGTCTTGATTAGGTTCCCCGAGTGCAGTTATGTAACTGGGTCTCTGAGCGGCTTGGTCAACTTCTCTTTCACAAGGAAAGGAATGGCAGCCTCCTCTGGGATTATGTGATTGTTAAAACAAATGGGCTTGCAGAGTTTACACTGTGGTTAAATGTGAAAGTGTACAGCCAGTTCCTAGTTGATGTGGTTCCTGCTCATTTAAATAACATGGTTCCAGGATGTTGGTTTGGATATGGTGCTGATATTACTTAGCCACCATGTTCTGTGGGAACACATTAAGAGCCTTGAGTACAAGACTACTGGCGAGGATATTGGCTGCAAGTGCCATAATTCACAACACTCCAGGCATCTTTGAAATGAAACAAAACAAATTTGTTTGAAGATGGAGATTCTGCATGGATGTTGGAGAACATCACTTTAAACAATTTCTTAATTGCTTAAGAGTAGGAGCTACAAGTTTGCTTACATTATTTTTGTCCATATTATTATTCCCCACTTCCTTAATTCGAGAACTCTGATTATTATTATTATTATTATAATAATAACATGACCTCCAATTCAAGACACAAACAAGAAGCTAGTTCGTATGAATCAGGAATATCTTCAACTTGCAGTGTGAATAACATTCTAAATTTGGTATCTCCTTGTTATGCTGAATTTTCTGGATTCTGAGGTGTGAATAAGTTTGGTTTTTTCTTCTCATTCATTTTTCTTCTTCCTTATTGTTTTCATTCCCCCAAATTAGGGGAGTGAACAGAAATTTTTACATGCAATTTGCATTAGCTATTCTTCACCTCTTTATCTATGTACATACATATTTTCTTTTTATTAATGAGGAACAAATCTATTTCTATGTGTAATGTTCCTTCATATTTTCATGAACGAGAATCCGAATGCTCTCTATTCTTTCTCTAGTGTCACCCTTTTGCACCCACAAACAAAGATTGAGGTGTTCATTGCTCTTTAAAGTTATTTCCTCTGTTAAATTTAACAATACTGGTCAGCATATGAAATGGAATGTATTCAGTCGAAACATGGATAAAACATAAAAATCTTGTTGCGATTTCTACCTCTGAAGGTTAACCATGTGCATTGCAATGAACTCTTAATTTTACCATTTGTTGCAAGAAGTGATGTTAAAGTTTAAATGAGAGACATATGTCCTCACAAATCCATGCTGCTCTAAAACTTCTTAAATTGCTAAATTCTAATGGAGTAGTAACTTTGTTTGACAGCCTGGCTGTATGAACAAGGTTGATAACTTTGACAGGCAACCATCTCTACAAAGATAGCGAGAGTTTCTTGATGTGAAAGGCTTCTTTAAAAGTAGTTTCCTTTCAAATTTTGTACTTGTTCCCATTAGGAATCCAGGCTAGTTCATGCTGCTTTAACTTCAGTTATTTCCAGGAAGTATGATGTTATAGTGCTGCCTGATATCACGAGTGTATTTGTATGTATTTTGAAGGGGGGGGGGGGCGGCACCATTACCTTGTTCTCAATAGGGCACAACCTGTACCTTGCATTTTAGCAATTAATCTGGCTCCTCCATGTAAAGAGTGAGTTAGGGGAAAGGTAACTACTTCAGCATGTGTTGTGTCCCTCAAAAAACAACAGCAAAAACTTACAAACTATCAGAGAACAATAAAGAGCAAACTAACTTTAATGTTGATTAACGTTTCGAGGAATTTAGTGACAGTGACGGTCAAATTAATAAAACATAACTTTAATGTACCTATTATAAAGGCAAGATACTTTCATTAGAAGAACCAGAAATAATAATGTCTAATGTTTAGAAAACAATGATGATGGCTGAACTGGAGCTTCCTTAGCTGGGATAGAGGTACCTTTTAGCTGGAGACTCAAAAGAATCTTGTACAGGCACCATGATATTTTCCTCCATAAGTGCAGAGATAAGGCGTTGTGTAAGTGGCCCAGTTGTGCCCTCTGTGGAAGCTGCACGCTGCTCCACTCTCTTCAGCATGCCAGTGGCGACATCTGCAGACTGAGTGCGCATCCTTCCAGCTGCACGTCCAGATTGTCCAGAACCATTGTCTTGCTCGTCAAGCAGATCCTCTTGCGCCCATCGTAATGAGTAATGACGCCCAAGAGCTGGAACCTTTCAACCAATAGCATTTATAATTACTATTTTTGTTTACAGTCTGAAAAACACATACCTTCAGAGATTAATGCCATATGAGTAACAAATATTAACTAATACTGATAGATGCTATGCAAAGAAATCCTCTTTATCTAGAGGTGCCCAAAAGCTGCTCTTATGAACTAATTGCATCACCTAGTTGTGTTACTCCACCTCCTTCGTTCTGTGCATGGCCAGGTAGAAAGCATTTCCCCTTCAATCATTCAGTAACGTTTGACAGAGTTTGACTCTCGACACGATAGCAGGTTTCAAGCAAACCAAACATATTGTATTCCAGAAAGAATGGGAGGAAGAATATTTTTTGTTAAATGCAAAATGTCATATTTGTAAGCATCATTTATCCTGGGGGTTCCAATGTAATATTAAATGGCACTTTGAAAAGTACTATCATACTGATTATGTCAAACAATTTTTATCAGCTATGCAACCAGTAACAACACTTGAAATCAAAGATGCCCCCCATGATCTTCAAATGGAAGTGGTTGCTTTGCAAAATTCAACAGCCATTAAATTTTCTCAGAAAAAAGATTGCGGATTTATTTAAATCTGTTCCTAATGAAAAATTTCCCAAATTGCAAAATTTTGCTGGAAAGCATATATCAATATTTGGTTCTACGTGTTACATTTGTGAAAATGAATAAAATAAAAAGCAAATATTGCAGCACGGAAGGGAGGGCAAGTTTACCTTTTAAGACTCTGCTGTTCATCTCTGTTGGCAAACATTGATCAACTGGTTACAAATAAACAGTGCTAACCAAATCATTAAGAATGGTGTTCAAGAAGTTTTTTTTAAAGTAAACCCCATCCAGAATAAAGAGGTCTTCAGAGGCTATATATGTCGCCCTCCGTGGTGTAATGGTTACCCTGCTAGCTTCATATACCCAAGGTCGCGGGTTCAAACCCGGCGGAGGACGATGGATTTTTTCGGGCGTAAAAATCCTTAGCATGGCTTCCTTCGGAAGGGAAGTAAAGCTGTGGGTCCCGTGTCGTAGATTTACGGCACATAAAAGAACCTCAAACCTGATAAGAGAGGCCTCTGAGCAAAATTAAGCGATCTTTCACGCCCAGTATAGAATGGGACACTGAGAACCAAAGCAGTTAAAGAGCGTCCATAAATAACAGGCCATTTCATTTCAGAGGCTATTTCCAGAAAATTCAAAATATGCATTTTATTTGTGATCTAAATATCTTTAATACACAGTATTTTAATTAAAATCATTTAGAGCAATTTTTGAGAAAAAAAAAAAGTTTCAAAATTTCCTTGTAAAGGGTAGTTTGTGGTGGTGGGATTTTCTTGAAAAACTTTGTGTCACATCCTTGGAAGTTGTGCGTGCAGACCTTTTTTTCTAAAAATGCTTTTTTTGGACTCAGGGGAACTCAAAATATATTTTTGGTGAAATCTTGACATCAAGTTTTTGGTTGGAATACAATATGTTCTCTATACACAATTGAAATTGTAAATATGTGCTAGAGAAAGTAAAACAGATAATGAGATTAGATAAAGGGAAAACAGCAGAAGTGCATAAAACTATGTTCCTCTTACCTACAGATAGAGTTGAAATCAAAATATTATTTACAAGTTACAATATAAATTTTGCTATGGTATATAGCCATAGTCCCCAAATCTAATCTGCCACCAATCTAACCTGCGACAGCTAATTGCTTATTGTTGTTATAGTTGCTGGATATAATAATTCTATTTTATTTACTTGCTAGGTAAAGCTTAATGACAAGTATAATAGGAGAAAATTTAACTTAAGCATAATAACAAACAAGTTTCACCTCAGTAGTTATGGTGGGATAAAGAGCGATGTTTTTAATGTATATATCCTAAATCAAACATATGATTTTTATCCTGAAAATCCCTCATTAACATGAATGAAACTGCAGGGTGTCCACTTGTAAAAAATACTAATAAGATTTATATAATGATTTGTAGTTGTGAACCAATTTTACTTGAACCAATTATTAAAAGAGATTAAAGATTCACATGGTTAACTGAGATCTGTATACATTCTTTGTGTACTTCATTTTGAAGAATGTTTTCTCAACCAGTAAGTAGTAACAAAAACAGCCAACTTGCAAATTTATACAAATTATCAAATTGTACAAGTAGAAGAACCTTATAAAATTCCAAAAAGATGAGTTTTGATACTTGTTAAATACATCACTGCACTGTAATTCAATAATTTCCATTTGAAGTTCCAGGGCTAGGGTTTCAATGTTAGAATCAAAAGGGTTTTGAAAAAAATCTTAATTTCATTCGCAATGACATCAATGATGGGAGCCTCAGTATCAGTAGTGTGGCTGAATATTTCACATGTTTTAAAATGTGCGAAACATTTTTTATGCAATTGTGATTGAAACAGTATTATTTTCTGCTGGAACGATTTTATATTAGTGCATAAATCAGGAAAAAGCTGGTTTTCTTCTTTCATTCTCATAGAATGCTAGCTTCCACAGCCATTCGCTATTTTGTAATTTGGTAAGAGGGCGATGAAAAAACTTTTGATTTCTGCTTGAAATTTAAAAAATCACAGAAGGACACTTCCGCAACTAGCTAGCATATGACAGTATGATATGGTAAGTAATTTTCTTCAATGTCTTCAATAAACTTGTGGAATTGTTGGTGATTCTGGTGAGATTAACAACTGGTTTTAAAACTTCAGACATATCCGAACGCTTTTTAAACTGTTGATGAAAGATACAGTGTAAGACTAATGTCTTGAACTGCCTTTGACACAATTACAACCACTCCTTTATTTTTACCACACATGTTTTTGCCTCCATCTGTTGTAATACATTTCAAGATTTTTTCCATCAAAGGTTCTTTTTATTAATGGTATTTTTTAACTCCCTTAAAAATATCTTCCTGAGTAATCATGCCATGAAAACCAACAATATCAAGCATTCTTTATACACTTCATTACTTTCATCCACTCCTGGAATAAAAATCAACACCTGAGCAGTATCTGACTGATCGAAGGCCAACGAAAACCATTTTGTCAGTCAGCTGAGATGATCTCTTGTGCCCTTATTTCCTGACAAACTGACACTTTTAAGTTTACCTTTTCTTGAACATTTCTTCACCTACTGCAATTATGCATTCTTTGATCATTTCTATATCGGTGAATGGTTTTCCACATTTTGCAATTTCAAGAGCCACATGAAAGCTGGCACGAGTTGCAGCCTGTTGTTCAGTATTGACTTTCGTTAACAAAGATTGCTGCGATTTCAATCCTCGCTTCAAATTTTTCTGTCAGCAAACTTGCTGTATATTTTGAAAATGTTTTGTTTTATAATGATGATTAACGTAATATTCTTTGAGAACAGCTCTGGTTTCATTGCAAAACAGATGTAGCGCCTCATTACTGGACTCAATCACAAAATATTGATAGTTCCATTGATCTTCTTCTCCATACTAGTAAATCACAGGTTCAAACATGTCTTTTAAATGGGGTTATGCCCCACTCTCCCTGGGCAGCCTGATTCGCAGTCATGCCATCTTCAAGTGAGTGGAATACATCACAACTTTCTCTAACCGACGTTATTCACAAATGTTTAATTGTTACTGCACTTTCGGAAGTACTAGCACCAACATCTGTTAGCAATACAGTTTTCTATGAATACTTATTTCTGCTTTTGACCACCAGATGTCACCAAGTATCACAGTTGTAACAATGCACAATAATAATTGGGCTAGTGAATTTGGCAAGCATATGCTCGTTCAGGATGCTTATTCAGTGACTACTCTAGATATTACAGATAATGTCTGGAAAATTAAACGGTTTTGGCCCTTGGAGTAATCAGGATGGCCCCAAGGTTGGAGCTTCCTGGTATAAAATAGCATAGCCCCTGGCTGACATCTCAAATAGTTAGTTTCAACAAGCAATCTTTTCACACCCACTCAAAATAACCAAACCTAAGCCCTTGTATAAAAAATCTGATGTGTTAAACTCACATGACTTTCTCTAGCGTTCTACAAATCTCTTACAAAAGATTATTCTTCTTTCTACACCATGCTAATTGATATAAGCATTAACAGAATGGACCTATTACTTAGTTCATTATAAGTAGAAGAGGACTAAGGGAATACACTAGGCTAAACCGATTGTCAAATGTTTTAAAACTTGTCGTTATATGGCTGTCATTGCAAATTGCTTCTGTCCTTGGCCAGGAGTAAAACAAAAGAAAAATAGATTTTTGTTAAGGTAGCATAGTTTAGTTGAAATTAGTTCATTTTTGTTGTTTGTTTAATATGTTACTGTTTCGATTGATATCTGTTATTCCATAAATTTGTATCCATTGAGAACATATGATGTACCAAATAACTTGTATTTGGAGTTTGTACATATTTCTCCTTTTCATGCTGCATTTTCTTAGTTTCCTCATTGTTCATATTTATCTTCTTGTAAGCATTATGGAATGTGGAAAATAACTTTAAGCTCCATCGACCCCGAAATCATTTGAGTATCATTTCATTCATTGTCTGATATGACCAACCAGGTTAAAGGATGTTAAGCTACAAACAAAACATTTACTTTGAAATGAAGGAATGTTATATGAATTTTTCCAGTATATAATCATGAATACAGTATGTAAAAATAAATCAAGTTCATTTTCAGTAATTCCAGTATAAACAGACACCCTGGCAAATCATATAAAAACAGAACTTGCCTAATTTATGTATTTAATGAACAAATTTGTACTAAGTGTTTTAGTGCTATTACAATGTCTGTGTGCCTTATCCCCAAAACGTTTGTTACTTACCTTATAGTACTCTGAGTTGCGATCATATTCAGTAATGAGGTCATCTAGTAGCTTAAGATCCTCATTTGTTATATCACAGCAGTATGGCTCCACTGAGAGCCAAAACTTATTGGGTGTATCATTTTTTGGAAGTACCACCTATCATCAGAAATACACATTAAGATAAGTAATGAACAAAACTAAATAATGCTTCATTAAATACATGCTATATTTTAGACTTTATTGATCTAAGCTTACAATAATTATGCTATTAAATCCTGATATGTTGGGAGGAAAGGAAATATAAAACTCTGAAATAGTAACTTGACTAAATTCCTCACAGATTTTCTCCCAGGATGCATTATTTCTTTTAAGTTTATTTTGCAATTGATAAATCTTCTATAGTTCATAATTAACAGTTCTATAATTAATATCTTTTCAAACAGTGAAAAATTAGAAAAGGTGCACTTAGATTTTTCACAATATTGCAATTCTAACCTCAAACAATCAGGAAAATCACATGATAATTTATCCATGAATGTAGCTAGTTGTTTGAGCACTACTGAAATAGCTACAATGTACAAGGGCAGATCGAAAAGAAATGCAAAATAATTTTTTTCTGCCTTGGTAGTGCAGCTGGAATGTTGCAATTTCACCACAGAGGGTTTCATGCGCAGCTCTAGCGAGAGAAGCGTGAACTATGCAACAAAGATGGGTTGCATGCTACTGTCGTCGACATATGAAGAGCAGAGAGGTGTCACTGGTGATGAGTCTGGGCATACCACTACATGCCCGAAACAGAGCAGACAAGTATGGAGTGGAAACAGGCACTTCCCCAAACATGGTGTTTGGACACAGGGTCAATGTGAATGCTGCAGCCTGTACTAAAACTTTGGTGAAGTTGTGACAAACTCCTCAACATTAATGCTGATGATGTTAAACTTCTTCATGACAATGCTCACCCCAATGTTCCTGCTGCTGCTGTTCGTCAGAAAATCACCAAATTTGATTGGTAGGTGCTCCAACATCCACCATACAGTCCGGACCTTGCATCTGTTTGGTCCTATCAAGAAATTCCTGGCCAGCCAACGCTTTGCAACAAATGTGGAAGTGAAATCAGCAATCTGCATATGGCTGTACTCCAGGGAAACCACTTCTACAAGCAGGGCATGTTGAAACTGGTATCACGATGGACAGATGTGTTGACAATGTTTGTGACTATGTCCAAAAGTAGGTAAATGGTGTAAGTTCATTTGTGATTTTTATTTGTTTTTTTAACTATTAAACTTTTTTGTAAAAAGATTATTGTGCATTACTTTTCAATCTGGCCTCATATAATAAAAATGCAGCAGAATACATTCAAAGCCATGTAGTTTGGCCACAACCTTCTCAAAAGCCATTGTAACAGTTGCCTTGGATGTTGACATGTTAGCTAACAATAATTCACGATAAAAACTTGGCAAAACATTATGTTACACCTTCAACATAATATTAACAAACAAACTATTAGAGTGTTTTTAACATTGATTGGTGAAACTGGTTCTTAAGATTGTTTTTATGTAATGTGCGTAGACATATCTTACAAAAGAAACCCTAATAACTATAAAGCAATTGCATTGTTACACAATTTCGGGAAAATGTTCACAGGAATTATAGCACAGGGAATACAAAATTGGGGGAAGAAAATAAAAGGATATCCCCATTTCAAGTCGGTTTCAGATCACAAACAAGAACAAAGGATAACATATTTATAATTAAACCAATGATAGATAAATATTTAGCAAAGAAAAGGGGTAGATTGAATGTTATATTTATTGATCTGGAAAAAGTTCATGACAGTGGTATAAGCTAAATAAGAAAGGTTTAAGTGTCAAATATGATTGGTACATTACAAGATTGTGTGTTAAGTGTGGTAACTAGGACTGTCAGTCAAGAGAGAGAGCTTAGTCCCATATTGTTTAACTTATTCATATAGAATATTTTGGATTGTTTGTAGGCACATGCCTGTAATTAAAAATATAGATATCCCTGTGTTACTTTCTGCGGATCATTTAGTGGCTTGTTCAAAATCAGCGGGCTTAAAGGTGGCCATATATTGCCAAGAGTGGGGGCTGAAGGTGAATCAGGATAAATCTAAATTATGGTGTTTACGAAGGGTAATAAATTGCAAAAAGATGAAAACTGGTTAATGGTAGACAAAAAAATTGAGATTGTTAATACTTCACATATCTGGGTATAAAATTGAGTAGTAATGGAGGATGGCAGAAACTAAAAAGAACTGCACTGGCTAAGGGAAGAATGGCCATGACTCCAGAAATGAGTTTTACATCGTTTGAAAGGCTTTACTCTGCCTTAGTTGAATCTCAAAGGGTTTACGGAGGGGAATAGATGAAGGTGGTACAATATGGGTTTAATATTAAGAAGCTTTTGAGAGTTCCCAAAGATACTGCAAATACAGCAGTAGGAAAGGTAGGAGGTGTTAATAATGAACAAAGTATTGGACCGAAGAGCTACCTGATACTGACTTACTGAAAATATGCTCGATATATATATACAACAACTCTTGCCTAATGTCTGGTTGAAGAAAATCAGAGAGCAGTCAATTATAAATGGCTTAAGATATTTTGGATATTTTGGAAGGAAGAGGGATCCAGGATAGAAGATATGGATAGACAAATTTTATTTTCTCAAATGAGAGAGAAAAGTTCATTGGCTTTTTACAAAGAGCTAAAAAATGACCGAGACAAACAGAAGTACATTTTGAATTATAAAAAGAATGAAAGAGAAGGGATAGCCTGGTTTAGATTAGGCATTTGGAAATTAAGAGAAATGAGGGGAAAGGTTATCCTGGGAGTGGGGAGAAGGAAGATGAAGTTCACATTATCTTTCAGTGCACTGGAGGGAAAATTTAATAATTAGGAAATGGCTACTGGGGAACAAACAAATTGCAGGATCATAAACAGATACTTAAATTAGGGGAGTTTTTATGGAAGGTAAGGATGACATTGAAATGGTCAATTGAAAAGCATGGAAACTAGATAATTTTGGAGCATAAAAAATATTAAGAAATATCTTGAACTGTTGTATATTCAATATTTATGGCCTGGCCAATTAACTACGGTTAAGATCGGACCATAATCATGTATACACTTAGCAGTATAAAAAAATCTTACGTGTTCCATTCACATGACTTTCTCTACATTCCTGCAACAAATCATTGTTAAAAAGCTTATGCTTCTATTTATTTCATGCTAATCGATAAAAAATTAGCAGAAATAGTCTTATTACTTGCTTCCTTGTAAGTAGAAGTGAAGTAAGGGAGTACCATAGGTTAAAGTGATAGTCAATGCTTGCTATGGTTTCTATGTGACTAAAGTTCCTTTGTTTGTATGGACAGGAGTTGACACATTCCTGTATGAGATAAGTATAAGCTTTTCAAAGCTGAAACCAAAAACAAGGAATATCTAAAAATGATCAACTCCACGAAAAAAATGTATATTACATAAATTGTGTGTTTTAATGTGTTCTACATTTTCTGTGTTGCAAGTTTTTGTCCATCTCTTACGGTTTAGCTGTTATGCAAAATTCCGTAAAATTCATCCAGAATAAAGTAGTCTTCAGACGCTATTTCCAGAAAATTCAAGATATACATATTATTTAAAATAAGAACTGAAGCTTTCCTGGCGACGTGTTAATTCAAAATCTTCTCGGGCTTCTAGCCAGGTAAAAACTTGGCTTGACACCAACGTTTCGAAGAAGTGCATCTTCCTCGTCTTCGAAACGTTGGTGTCAAGCCAAGTTTTTACCTGGCTAGAAGCCCGAGAAGATTTTGAATTATACATATTATTTGTCAGATAAATATCTTTAATATACAATATTTTAATCAAAATCGTTAAGAGTCATTTTTAAGAAAAACAAAATTTTTGAAAAAAGTTCCATGTAAAGGATAGTTGGGGGTGGGGGGATTTTCTTGAAAATCTTTGTGTCGCATCCTTGGAAGATACCAAGCTTAAATACCAAGTTTGGTATTCAACGTCCTTTTCGTTTTTGAGCTATGCTGTCCACAGACACACACATAGATCTGTTTCTGAAAATGCTTTTCTTTGGATTCAGGGGGACCCAAAACATGTATTTCCACTGAAATCTTGGTATCGAATTTTTGGGTGGAATGCAATACGTTCCCTATACACTATGTACATATTAGGTGTAGAGAAAGTAAAAATGGATCCTGAGCAGCAAAATCGTAACATACATATCCGTTTAGAAAAAACTGCCAAATCTTACAGAACAATGACTAAACTAGAAAACTGGCAGAAATATAAAAAGATCAACATAATTTCAAAATGATAACAGGAAGCATTAGCAGTCAAGTAAAAAAGACTTAAGTCAAAGAAAGTGGCATAACAAAATTTTTATCTCAATTAAGCCACAGAATTGACAGCATAAAAGCTCACAAATTTAAACCCTTAAATAATAGAAAATAAAATGATAAAAGAACCTGTAAATTATAAATAAAATTTATGGTGACAACCAAACATTTTGGTATGTTTTACCAAATGTTATTCTAAGAGAGATTATCGAAGGAAAAGTAGGAATTCCAAAACTGGATATCTGGAGAAAAGCTGTAATAGTCCCAACATCAAAACCAAATAAAGACCCAACAACATTTGGAAATTACTGGCCAATTGCTCTCATAAACATTTTGGCACAAATTATGGAAAAATGGGTTATATTGGTTTGTAGAAGAAAAACAAATAATAACACAAGAAAAACAAATAATAACACTAGTAAAAGCAAGATTCTCAACTTTCCATTCCACTAAACAGAAAGTTGCAATGCTTAGTTATGAAATTAAAGACTTTAGACAAGTCAGAAACCAAATTAACAGAGTTCATTGACTTCAAAATCACACATGACTCAACATGGAGCAGAAACTGCTTACAAAATGTTTGAAGTATATTCTCATGATTTTCTCTGCCCTTTCTTGAGCAAATTATATTCTATCTAGTTCATATTAGGCGAGGTCAATATCTGCAGAAATATTTTTATTGCACATTTTCTTGTAGATTTGGGGAATTCAATACACTTAAATGATAGTCAAATCTTCAAAGACTTGGTTTATTATATGACGACTTTCATAATATATTTTGTGGCAGCAATTCAAAGTTGATTTCCTGGTATTGATTTTTAATGAGGTGGATTTTTTCCAGACGTCAAACTCTGCTGCATATCTGGTGAGTTTTATTAGGTATATGTTAGGTACTATTTAATGGTTAGTAGACCAAAAGTGGTGTGCAACAGCTGATTTGTCAGTTTGTTTGTATTTTACTGCTCTTAAGTGTTCTTTTAGTCTAGTTTCAAGGTGTCTTTTTGTTTTATCAATGTAAAATTTATTGCAATCTGCGCAATTTTTCTGTAGATTTCTAAGTTTTTGTGTTCTGGGATTTGGTCTTTTAGTTGTTGCAGATCATTTCTTTGTAGGCTGAGCTTATTTTGGGGTGCAAGGTTGATTTTAAATTTTCTGAAACTTGTGGTGCATTTTTGGATGATTAACCAAAAAATACAATACCTCTCCTATTTGCTATATGCAGTACAGAAAGTGATTACATATGTAATAAAAGGACCCATGTTGATGGTTTCAGAACTTTATTACTACTAAATATGGGAACACCTATTCAAAATTCAAACAGGCCATTAAAGTCTCCTACAAGGATCAGTCTTCTAACATTACCTGTCACAAAAAAGGAAATTTAAGGTTGCTGATGATTTTGTCATCTGGAGATTGCACGATGAATTAAAATTATCACAAGAAATAGATGACAAACTGTGTGTGTGAAGAAAACCTTATGAGAATAAATCTACTATAGTTGAAACTCGCTTATGCATTATTCACTTCAACATTTTTTGCACATATACGCTAAAATTTTAGGGACCAGTCGTTTTCCATTCAAATTTTGCTCGATTATATATTCTGGTTATGTTTTCTCGGTAATGCGTCACCTTTTCTGATCCCCATACACAAAATATACCCATTTATACGTTTTTAAAAAAAAACATATGGTGGTATGCTTCGTGTGTATAGCCTTGGAATTGATTGCCTGGTTTGCAGTTTTCACTGACGCTTATAGTTTAATTGTTGTCATATCATTCCAACAATCTTTTAACCTTGGTTCCAACAGTCACTTCTCTGCTTTAAGTCGAGTACTGCTAGTGTGCTGTTTTCATTGTCATTTATCCTTTCATTGTCGTTATATTGTTCCAACAGTCACTTGGCTATTTTATGTGGAGTTTCGAGTTACAAACAGGAGAAGAAACATGTGTGAATATCAACCAGGAAGGAAGAAAACAAGAAAATCCTTAACTCTTGGTAAAAAATTAAAAATTCTGGATGAAGTCCATACCGAAGAGAAAATCAGTTATGTGTTTTCTCATTCATACAGTATTTTACTAATCTCCCTTGAAAAACGTATAAGTGAGATTCCACTGTATATATTAGTTTTTTCACCATAACACAAAACACACCAAAAATCAATATATTTGCTAAACAAAATGCTTAGCACACAAGCTAACAAATAAAAATATTTAGGAATTTATCTTCATCAAAAGCTGGAGAGCTGATAAAGAGAAAACCGCTGAATAAGCACAAATCTGACTGAAAATCTTAAAAAAAGATTAGCTTCTACAAAATGGGGTAGTTCAAGATCAACAATAAATGTAACATATACATATTCTGTAAAACCAGTTCCAATTTATTAGTATCAGATTTTAGCTGCAGAACATTTAGAAAATATTCCAAATCAAGCCTTAAGAATAATAACAACTTCAGGCATAAAAACTACTCTTATAGAGGCAATTAAATAAATTTAGAAGTAAAAAGGAATGTCTCTATGAAAAGTTCAGAAGACTATCATATAACAAGTACTGAAACATTTACATATTTTGAAGCAATAATTAAAAAAACCAAGAGTGTTTATACAATCAGTTTTACAACTCAAAGACAAATTTATCAGAAAAGGCTTCAATCTTCACCAGCTTCTATAATTTGACAACCAACTATTTACTCTATTTAATAAAAGAAATCAATAAAAAAACTTTGAAATCAAAATGAAATGAAAACAAATAGCAATAAAAATAAAATGTAAATGGTATCCAGAGCAAAATTGGGTGAATATTTACACAGATGGGTCATTAATGAATAGAAAAATAGAAAGAGCTGGAATAGCCTATAAACTTTTCTTACTACTCACAACTGTTAGTCTTACATAAAAGCTCTTTCAATAATGTTACAATTCTTTTTGAAAAGCAAAACTCTTAACCACACTAAAAAACAATTTAAAAAAAAAAAAAAAACTAATTTTGAATTTATATAACCATAAAGTGGAAGAAGAAAAAAAAAAAAAAAAAAAAAAAGAGGAAGATGATGCTAAAATCCAATTTTGAATTGGATAGCTCTTGATCAGAATGGGGTTGCCTTTTTTAAGCTCACCTAAAAACCATTGAAGCCACAACCTTGGGATCAGAAGGCCGGCATCTAACCAACAGACTGACCCTGGAAACAGATCATAAATGTTTAGCAGAACATCTCTATATATATAGGGGCAATTGTTTACAATCTCTGATTGCTTAGTATAGAAGCTACGCGAGCAGCAGAAAGCAGACATGCGCTGAAGGCTACTGCGCAACTCTCACACTACACACTCTGCCATTGCCGGCCTCAAGGCATCAGTCTGCATTGCACTACAATCACATAAACATGGCTGCCGTCATTGTTGCTCCTGCCAAGTGTGAATTACGAAGTGTAATTCGCTTTCTGCAAGCAGAAGGGAATAGTGCAGCAGAAATTCATCGGAGAATGAGCCAAGTGTACGGTGATAACTTCATGACTAATGGTGTTGTGCGTGAATGGTGCCGAAAGTTTAAAGATGGCCAAAATGATGTGCATGATGAAGGGGTCCAAGGACGCATGTCTGTCTTTACAGTCGACCTTGTTGAACAAGTTGACAGAATGGTTAGAGAAAATCGTAGGTTTATCATAATTGCTTTGTCTATGGAAATTCTGGAAGTTTCAAGATCTGCCGTACACTCTATCATTACTGAACATTTAGGCTAAAAAAAAAAACTTTGTGCTCGTTCAGTTCCAGAAATGTTAACAGGTGCCTACATTAGTCACCGAATGGCGTCAGCTTTGAATTTCCTTGACCATTATCATGAAGAAGGAGAGAACTTTTTGAAATCAATTGTTGCAGGAGATGAAACTGGGATCCTATGCGACAAATTGGAAACAAATCGGCAATCACAACAATTGATTCATCCAAATTCACAACACAAACCAAAAAAATTCAAACAAACATTCAACAACATAAAGGTTATGGCTACTGTATTTTGGGACCAAAAAGATGTGTTGCTGTTAGAGTTTATGCACACCGGAACCACTAACATTGCTGACTTCAGGAATTGTGTTGATCCATGACAATGCTTGTCCACACACTGCTGGCACAACCCATCGGCTCCTTGAACAATTTTAATGGGACATTTTCGATCATCTGCTATACAGGACCTGGCACCCAGCAACTTTCACCTTTTCTCTGAACTGAAGATGTGGCTAAGAGGGAAGCTTTTAAAACCAACGAAGATCTTCAAAACAATGCCAATGCTCATTTAAAATCATTGGCGGCAACATTTTTTGAAGCAGGTATTGCAAATCTTGTGCACAAGTATGATAAATGTCTCAATCTTTTCGGTGATTATGTTGAAAAGTAACCATAAGTGTACAAAACTTTTAGTAATAAAATAATTGCTTTCTATGAACTTGAATTTTATTTATAGCCTATTGGAGGTTTAAAAAAAAAAAAGACCCTTATTTATATATATATATATCAGAACAAAGAAAAGTCTGCAAAATACTCCAGAAAATGTTTAAAACAGAAGAATTCAAAATAAACGCTATTGGGGAACCTGAAAGCAAATCATGTATTATCACTATAGTAATACTACTGCAACTTACTTTGCCAGATAAAGATAATTCTTAAAAAAATTCACCTTGGGCGCATCATGTCTGGAATGCTCTGCAGGCTCGTGTTCCCGCACCTTCCCGACAGCATGTTGCGACTTGCTCGATTCTTTCAGTTTCTTCAGTGGTCTCTCTCTTTTTCCTGGAGATAGAGGTGCTACCACAGCAGGAACTGTTGGTGGACGTCCTGGACCTGGCCGAACTTTCTTACTGTCTCCCCGTCGTTCTTCTGCACTACTCAACACTGCTATTTCCTCCTAGTATATAATTCATACACAGATTATATACATGCTCCTTTTCAGATAAGATGTCAACATTTCTTAGTAAAGCCAGTATTACGAATTAATATGCCAGATAAATTATTTAAGGGTAATTATTGAGTTGAAATACAGTGGTTGAGTTTTCAAGAGACTGCTCAGTTGATCAGCATCTCTTGAAACTGGTCAAACACAAAAGCTTAAGTGATGTGTGCAACCCAACAATTTCCCTTAAATTTGAAATCATATCACTATTATTAGATTATCCAAATATTATAATAAGGTACATTTATCATACTATTAAACTTAATTGCAAAGATGGATATATTTAACAGAATTTGGGATATCGCAGTTATAATCTGCAGTACTCTTCTGAAGGTAGAGGCAAAATCATGCTGGATGAAAGAGCAGTGTGAAACTAATTAAGATGCTTTAATTGCTTCATTTTCTTAACATATTTCAGGGATTATCAGTGAACAGTATACAGTTTTACATTAGTTGGTTATCCAGCCAATAAAAAAATAGCATTTTTTTTTGGTAGTGTTTAAAGACCGCTTTTACTGCTTTGACACCGCAGGCGATGACATTGATGATACACGAAGATGGAGCCCCGGTGGAATGAGATGGTGGGGGAAACCGGAGAACCCGGAGAAAACCCACCCCTACCACAAATCTCACATGTGGTCGCTTGGGATCGAACCTGGGCCGTCTAAGTGAGAGGCAAATGGTCTGACACTCGGCCACAGCGCGGCCAAATAGCATTTAAAAAAGTTTAAGAATAATAAGACTCTGCAAGTTATTTTATTTTGGCAAAGGTAGATTATTTAATGAATGCCTTATGCATAACCATCTCTAAGTAAACAGATATGCTACTAGGTGCTTTAATAATTTGAAATATTTTGTATAGCACATTATTATCATGGCTGAGTGGTTAGACCACTTGCCTCCGACTCATTCCACCAATTGCTTCATCATCACCTTCCCCTTCATCCATTTTGCTTTCGTTTCCTCACACTCATGCCTGGCTATAAGCCAGCCAATTGTTCCAGGTTCTTCATTCTGTGGTTTCGTGCCATTGGTTCCCTGACAGGCTTCGGATCCCTAGGCACCCACCTGTAAGACCTAGAGGAGTGTCAGTTCTACAAACAGGGAGGGTAACCTGATTACGAAAAATATATATTTATATATTATTGCAATAAGCAGCATTTAAGACAAAGAGAAGTTTGTATTCTGTGAATGGTTATGAACGGTGGCAAAATGTGCTGTGTCTATGGTAACTAGTTTATTTACATAAAAGGCGTG
Source organism: Hymenopus coronatus (assembly GCA_030762935.1). Lineage (NCBI taxonomy): Eukaryota > Metazoa > Arthropoda > Insecta > Mantodea > Hymenopodidae > Hymenopus > Hymenopus coronatus. Next base: position 3,022,344 of record CM060884.1, read on the forward strand.
TATTATTATGTAGCCAGTTTATTTTTATTTAAAATTTGTTTTTAATAAGTTTCACAAAAGTACACTGCAGAGGGTGGTCAAACAGCCTAATATAACTGATGCTTACAGCAATTTAGTAACAGTGACATTCAAATTATAAGGGTAAAATTGTGGTGTCAGTTTTTAATACACTTCACTTACACTTTTTATTTATGAGTGATGAAGTTAGCCAAGTTGTCAACTTAAGAATTTCATTGTTCCACCACCAGTGAAGAGGTACAACCAACAATGACAGTTGAACCTAGTCCCACATAAATAAGAAGCAATGTAGATTTAAAACCCAACTCCAAATATACCGGCCTAATATAATTTATGTGTAGAATACTGTTTGGTTAGTAAAGGTAGAAAAATTCAATGCTATAGCCAAGATTTGAACCATGGATTTCCTGGTATTCATCCTTTGCTCTTACCACTGAGCTGCAATGGCAACATGCTGACATAACATTAAATTTTCAAACTGACTCAATATTTTCCTGGTAAACCACAAGGAGATCTAAAATGATTTTGAGATGACATGCCCTGTGGCAACTTAAATTGTCATAAGTGCTTTAACTGACATTGTTTCGTTATTTCTGAATACGTCTTTTAAAAAGATTATTTGCGGGAAAGACTCCATTACTTACTTGCAAGAACATTCACAGAGATCTATTGGCTGTTCACTTGAGAAAAATTTCAAATGGAAACAACACTATGAAACAGCTGCCTATTATGCCTTAATTATTCTACATGTAATCACCACTTTTAAAATGTTGAGAATTTTAATCATTCATGAGGAAAACTAATAGAAAAATAAATATCTAAAGCTGTTCCAAGAAAATGACACCAGCATATTAATATTACTTACTCTTTCCTGCACTGCAAATCTTCAAGCATAATATTACATAATTACAACACCTTTCACAATCATTCAAAATAACAAAATAGGACATAGTTATTCTTTAGCCATAATCTTGCAACAGAATGTTTAGAGCAGCATAGTACTTAATTTATACTGTATAAGAAAATCTTACAATTAAACAGTATTATTAATATCCGATTACATCAAATTGCACAATAAATAATTTCAGTGTAAATGAAAATGCTACCTAAGTTTAATCTGTTTTTTTTTTTGTGATGCACCTACTCTGTATTTCTAACTAACAGCTTAACCCCAAGTTGATACAGAGGCTCTGCAATACACCATTATCACAACCATGCTCCTCTCATGTCTGCCAAACTGCTACTGCAGCCCAGAAACTGCCTCTCCACATTTTTACCATCTTAAACAATGGAAAGTCTTATCTGATTTCTCACAAAAATAAATATTTCCTTTTAGGGATAATATTCCAGTGTGCATCCACACATCTCTTACTCCAAATTGATTTCACTTATCATTATATTTCTCTTGTCCCAAATTTATTTTTGTTACTATATACAGATTTAGTGAACTGTTGTTCTCAAAGCTTGCCTACTCTCTGTCTTACTTTTTTGAAAATTCACTGGTGATGCTTTCACCCCATCACCAACCTTCCCCCATTTCAATCTTCTCTAACAGTTTTCCCACTTCATTGACAGTGTTAGATCTTGGTACAAATATGTATAACAGCTTTCCTAGATAATTTGCCTTTCATTTGCAAAAATTCTTGAAAACTTCAAACCCAAATAACCCATTTCTTTCACTACTCTAGTGAATTCCCAATAATATGCCATCCCTTTGAATTTCTTTACATTTGGTCCTTTTTTAAGACACTATTATCTTAAATTTCTTACTGTTTATCCTTAATAGCATTCTGTACATTACCCAACAATTTCAGTCATAGATTGTTGAAAAACCATCACAGTTTTTGTTCCGGTTATAAGGGCTGCAAAAAGCAATCCTTTTTAATAATGACAGTGTCACCGTGTGTAGGAAAGGAGTTGGATAGGTAAATGTCATAGCCAGGATTTTAGACACAGTTCTACGGTCTCTAGCTGGTTCCCCTAGACCACAAGGTGATCTCAAATTATTTTGAGATGACATATCCCAATTGCGACTTACAATGTTTAAGTACTTTAGGTCCCAGGATTCATAATTTAACCAGCTATTAGGTCAAGTATTGATAATTAATTGTTGTTTCTACAGTAGCCATGTGCAGGACAAGGGTATAATTTGAGACCACCTTATGGTTTACCGGAAGTCAGTTGAGGAATTTAATAAAGTAATGTCATGCTGCTGTGGTCGCTCAGCGGTTAGAGTAACCGGCTAGAGATTGGGAGATCCTTGGTTCAAATCCAGAATATGGCAATGAATTTTTCAGTCTTACTCTACAATCCAACTCCTGTGGAAAAAAACAATTATCAGTAATTGACCTAATAGTTGGTTAAACTATGAAGCCCGGAACTTACGGAATTGTAAGTCATCATTGGGGTACAAGGAGTGTTCAAAAAGTATTGAACCTTATTTTTTCCCATGTAAACCAATGAAGCACAGGAGATGCAGTTGTGAACGTTTTCCTGCCTGCAGAAATTGTTATTCACTGTCAGTCGCCATATGAGTGAAGACGTGTAGTGAGCAGTCATGAGATCCAGTTTCTGTAAAATGACAAATATTGCTTGAGCAGTGATATTGCATCAAATTTTGCCAAAAGGTTGGCATTACCCAAGAGGAAACCATTCACAAGATACAGCAGTCTTTAGGGGATGATGTCATGAGCACCTCATGGATAAAGGAATGGTACAACTGCTTCAAAGACAGCTGCACATCAGATAGGCTCTCAAATGTCATTGAGCAAGTACAGGACCATTGTAGCACAGTCGGAGAAGCTGCTAACAATGGAGCAAAGCAATAGCATCTTGACATGCTGGACAACACAAACAGTGACCTCAACATTCTCAACACCATGATCACAGACGAGGAGACATGACCTACTGCAGTGTGGCAACATCCATCATCCCAAAGCCCAAAAAGAGAAGCAAAATGAAGGTCATGTTGACCATATTGACTCCTACAATGTGCAAGGGCAAACCATCACAAAGCAGTACTACCAGGATATACTTGATGATGCACCTGCCCAGGTTGCTCCTCAGGCTCCTTACTAACCCAATGTGGTTCTGTGTGACTTGGGCATTTCCCAACACCACTCAGTCAGAGAAGACATCATGCCCAGCTTCTCACATTCCACACACCTCGTCATCTCAAAATACTTTAAGATCACCTTGTGGTTTACTGGGAAACATATCAGTCAGTTGAGGAATTTAATGCTTTGTTGGGATGTTGCCATGATAGCTCAGTGGTTAGAGCAACCAGTTAGAGACCAGGAGAGATGTGTTCAAATCCCATCCATGGCATTGAATTTTTCATTCTGATCCTACCTATTATCCAAAATGTTCCCTAAAATAGATTGGATGAATAGCTTAGATTTTAACCTTGCCTCAATGTGTATTTTACTTTAAATAATAATTTTTAGTTTTATTACTTGTATCTACGACAAAACTTGATTCCTTCATATAATTTTTGAAGCCCTTGAATAAATTCAGCATTGAGCCCTATGTATTTGTTTTGTACACCAACACATTTCTGTTTAATATTGTCTATTGTTCTTTCTTTACTGTAACCACTTTCAAAATCTGATAATTTTTGCAATTTTCTCACTAATCCTGAGATAGACAAATTAATTGCTAATAATTACTTGGACCAAGCACTACTGTCGGGTCCTGGGTTCAAAGCCTTGGGACCACCAATCTGACACAAGGTGTTTCATGGTTTTCCTCAGAGACCATGTGAATACTGGCTTGGATAATTTGATCCTGTCATCCCTTCTTCATCTTACCACCATACCAGGCATTCGCTGATCATTCATTCTGGATATGTTAATTTCCAATGTTTGTTTACTCCTCAGGTTACTGATCCAAGGCATTGGCTTGTAATTCCTACAAAGAGGACAGTAATCCGAAAAAGAAGAAAATTCCCCTTTACTCTTACAATCGTGTTCACTTTTCAGCTCTCAGGTACTTCCTCCTTTTTAATCCTGTTTAATAACAGTCTTTACCACCTCAAATTCCATCTTTTGCCAAAATTTTCCAAAATCCTCCTGGAATTCCATCTGTTTCTAAGTCCTTTTTCTTTCAAATCACTGATCTACTGGAGTTTTTTTTCCCCTTTTAAATTATTAATCTGGTAACATATCTCTCTCTCATACATGTTTTAATTCCAGTGCTTTCTATACTTTATTACATTCTCCTACACAAGAAGGAGCAACTACTTATGTATGTCAATGTCTTCACTGAATCCCATTTTGTCCTGTTATATTCACAAATGTGAACCCACTTCATTGCTCCTGCCTCTTAAATCATTATTCATAATTAGATCTCTTCACAAAATCATTCATCTTTCTGCCTTTCGTTATTGAAAATTTCATTCACGCTTTTCGTTACTCATTCATAATATTTTACGCATTTACATAACCCACCCATCTTCAAAGATGGTGTTCATCTACTGGTCTGATTTGAAATCCAGCTATAGTAAACTTCATACATGTTCCTCTAGACTTTCATTCACTTTTATATACAAGCTGTCAGCTGGCAGCAAGTCTCAACAGACACGGTTATCAAAGTTGCTAAAGGTATAAGTACATCCCATAGCCAGGACATATATGGTTTTTCCAATGAATTATTAAAGAAAATAATAGACAAAATAGCTGTACCATTGACTTTCCTGATCAATCAGATATTAGTTCAGGGCATATTTTCCACTTGTTTTTAAGGTTTCAAAAGTCATACCTATCTTTCAAAAAGGTGACAACTATCGTCCCATTACCTATGGAACCTATACTGAGTAAAGTTATTGAATGCTGCATCTTGACCCAACTTTATAAATATTTTACAATAAATAATATTCTAGATGACAAGCAGTTGTTTCAGAAAAGAACATTCTACCGAAAAAGCAGTAGAATGCTTAATCACAGAAATTTTTAAAAGTTTTGAAAATAAAGAGGTAATGGGGGCTACTTTGATAGATCTAACAAAAGCATTTGACTGCATCTCGCATAATATTCTCTTTGACAAACTTGCCTATTATGGAATAGGAGGGAATGAATTAAAATTATTAATGTCATATTTGGAGCAAAGAAAGCAAATGGTATTTGTAAATAATGAGAAATCTAATCTAAACCATGATAGCAGGAGTCCCACAAGGGTCTGTGCTGGGACCCTTCCTTTTCCTAATATATGTAAATGATTTAAAATTTAACATTTCTGGTATTTCTATCCTATATGCAGATGATACCACTTTACTGAATAGCAACAAAGATATGAATATTCTAAAACAACAAATGAACTCCTCTAGGGAAAGTGCAAAAATTTGGTTCTCCCTAAATAATTTAACTATGAATGTAGAAAAAACTAACATACTATTTACATTACGACACAATGAGGTTAAAAATTCAGTAAAACTGTTGGGAATACATTTGGACACCAGATTAACATGGGATACACACACATTTCAACTTTGCAAAAAGCTTGCACGAATATGGTATTTGTTACGCAAATTGAAGAAGTGTGTAAGTCGCGATATACTACTTACTTCATACTATGCTTTCTTTCATCCTCACTTGTTATATGGGGTTATGCTATGGGGAAATTGCGCGACATCAAAAAGTGTATTTATCTGGCAAAAGAAAGTTATTAGACTAATGGTAGGATTAGGTCCACAGGAAACATGTACGCCTAGCTTCATGAATTTTAAGATAATGACACTACCTTAATTATATATATTCAGTAATATTATGCATGTCAAAGAAAATATTAATGATTTTGTAGATCGATCATTTGTACATGGTTATAACACCCGATGTAAATATAATTTAGATACACCACATAACCGATTAACCAAGAGTATCAATAGCCACTGCTACCAACAGCTAAACCTTTTTAATAAACTCCCACCAAATATAAGAGACCTACCACAGAACAGTTTTACCTTAATAGTAAAAAAATGGCTTAAGAAAACAGCATTCTACTCTGTAAATGAATTTATGGAGTGTAATATCCATACCTCAGATTTTATTTGATTACTTATATGTAGAAGATTAGTCCTAACACTTTTAAGTTTTCTAGAATTAAGTAATATTTGCAATTTTCATATCAATAATTGTAAAAAACTGTGCCATAATACTTACATTGCTTGTATATATCTGTACATATGTTTTTGACGAAACTTATTGCTTTTGTAAAGTCTAATGGTGAATAAAATTATTATTATTATTATTATTATTATTATTATTATATTATTATGATGATGAAACTCTGATGCCTCACTTATACACTATTCCTAATATATAATTCCCTACTTAAATCTATTCAACTGCTTTTATTAATGCACACCGCTGTCCTATATTGCTCTTCCTTATCCCTAAGGAATGAATTTTTTGTGCTAAAAAATTTAGAAGTATGTAAAAATATTTTGTTTCAATATTACAAAGCTTTAAATATTTATGTTAAAAAATCAGTCAGCAATCATGCTGAGGCAGTGGTGGATTAAAACCACTCACTGTAGCAGTGAACCTTGAAGACTTTCTCCAAGTTTTCCATCACAAACCAATGTCGGTTGTCTCAAAACAATGCACGAGAGAAAGACCTTTCAACATCACATGAAGATAGTCTTGCACATTTCATCAAAGGAACATCTGGCACACACATTTTCATATCACCAATGTCTACTTCCCCTTCCAAAACCTTGGCAATTTTGCGTATAGTAAGAAATGCACAATTTTTTTCTAACACATTTTTAAATTTCTTTTTATAGCTTCCGCTGTTGCGCCTTTGAGTAAATTACTTTTTTTTCTCAATGCCATGCACTTCAGTTAACAAGCTTGTTGTATTTTTAATGTTTTGATAGACTGAAACAAAAAAACTCAAATTTGCAGATATGTAAGACAATACATTTTTTAGTGTACTGTCATTGAGTAGGTTCTGAAAAATTTCAATTGGAGAAGCATCATCCTTAGTTAGTTCGCCAATCACGGATTTAAAACTTTCCAAATTGTTTGCTGATGCTTCCAACCATTTCCACAACAAGTAGCTATGAGTCTAGGTGGAAGTGCAAGATCTAGCTTTTCGTTCTGAACAAATTCTTCTTGGTACTTTCACAGACACCTTTTTACCATTTGAGACCAATTTGTCCAGTTTAAGATAATGTGCGTATCTGCTCTCATATGCTGTGTAAACCATGTACTATACAAGTTATGTATATCATGTGCGGGAAACTTACTTCGGCTGCATTCTTCATGTATGGAGCACCATCCGTAATAAAGAGTAAAACACTATCAAATTTCCCCCCATTTGACCATTACAGCTGCAGAGATTCATTGAATAAGTGAGCCATTGTCATGTGATATTTCTCTGAATGCTAATAGAAAACACTGCTTGGAAACTAGTTCATTATTTTCTAGCACATCTACCACTTTTCTACTGCTAGAGCAAATGATTCGTCAATGCTTATCCAAATTTTTTTATTTTCACATTCTGCTCTGATCTTTCTTAGCATTTCTTTGTAACAGGCAGGCACATACAATTTTCTTAGTGTTCATTCTTCTGGTGTTTCAAAATGTGTGTATTTCGTATGAAAATTTCTGAGTTCTGTACTTCTCAGTTTATATAAAGGAATATCACAGAAAGAAAGGTTTTGCATAAATCTGCAGAATATTGGGAATTTTATGAAACTAGGGTATGTGAAGAGAAAGCAGGTTCACCTGAAAGAACTTGTCTATGTTTACTGCCTGCTGAATGCTGGTCTGCATTCACTGTTTTCTCACATTTTTGACAGATTAGAATTCCTTCATCACTTGTAAAGATGCCACTAAATTCAGCAACATATTGTTCCAAACAAGAGTGAACGCTTGTCTTTACATTATATCACTTAACATACCACACTGTATTAATGCTCTACTTTAAACAAAACAAGGGCAGTGACGTCAGCCGTGCACACATAAATAAGGGATTCCCCTTTCAGATATAGGCAGCACGTGTATAGGTTACTCACTGCGCAATACGTTTACGAATGAAGTTCATTCAACTAATGCCTTCTCATAGATATGACAATGCACAAGACTTTTTGTAAAATTTAAAAATTATAACAAAGAAACTGACAAATTATAAGGTTTTAGCAAAATTATTTAAAATATTTACATAAAAATGTTACAAAAAATATGTATTTTTATGTGAAATAGAATTTTGTATACGATTCAACTGTGCAATTTTGGGAAGTTCCATCTTAGTTACGATGGTTTATCTATAAGTAAAAAAAAAAAAAAAAAAACCCATGTATTTATATAAAAATGCATTCCCTAATGATCGCCCATCTATAATGAGATATAGTGCAAAATGCTGATTTTCATTTTCTGCAACCATTAAAACTAACAACTGATGCTACAATAAAGATGTAAATTACCTGCAAATGCTGTAATGCCCAGATTTGCTTAAGCAGCTATGTAATGTTTTTGGGATCCTACCTATAGCATAGATCTGTCCTGCATGAGATTTACATCAGATGGACAGCCATGCAAGGAGATACTGTGCTGAGCATGATCATAATACCAGAACACAAATTGATGTATGTAGGTAAGTACATTCCAAAAAATTCTGTGACATGTAAAATTTTAGGTGCAATACTGTAAAATAAACTTCCTAGAGAGCTAAAATTGGTAAAAAGCATTCAGTTCCAATCTAGATTTAATAAATAGCTTGTAAGTAAACCATTGTACAGAATGGATGAACTGTGCGTGTATGTGTGTGCGCATGCATGCGTGTGACAGTTTGAAATCATACTATAATCTGTATGTATAATCATTTGTAATGTTAACACATGCTTATAACTTGTTTTTGTACATTATTATTAGCTATCATGTCTCCCAACTTCACCATTTATAATTTCTAAATTCAGTAACACTACCTTCTTGTTGCACACCAACCACCTCATTACATGCCAACTTCTTTCCTTACTCGACTGTTGTACATCACAGCCGCAAATCTCCTCTGCACTGCTCACACAATGTTTGGTATCCACTCTTTTAAACTTTGCCCTTAATCCAAAATTCTAGAACTTTTAAAAAGACTTCTTTCTTTCTTCCCTGGCTTGATTCATTTTCCTTACTATGGGCTTGTGATACCTCCTGTAAGCTTGCTCTATCAAAATTCCCATTCCTTTTGACTTTCTTGTATTGTTCAGGAATGCCCATTCAATTTTTTTTTCATAGCTAAGTTAACTAAAATTGATCTGGTCACAATTTCCATTGCACCATTTCAACACCAAACATTCCTAAAATATTTCTTCTACAATTTGTAACAATCACTTATCTCTATTACCTTCAACTTCAAACATTATTATATTATGTCCTTTTCTCCCCAGCTTTTCCATTCTTTCCCTACTCTGCATGGTTTTTCATAAACCTCATTTTTACTATGAAATATGGCTTTTGCTTCCTCTATCCTCTTGCCCAAATTTGCCTCCATTCTTTTTTTCTATTTTCTTCAGATCAACTTGTCTTCTAATATAATTCCTTGAATTGCCATTATCTGCATCATTTCTTTGGGGCCCAGGTTGAATTCTAAACCCTGATTATCAACATTATGGCCATTAACACCCACAAATGTTCGTTAGCCATTTGTACACTTTAAGTATCGTCCAATTCAAGCTGATATGCCTCTAGATCATGATATTCCTCATTATGTAGCCTAAAAGTATAGTGGGTATTTTACATATATGTTCTCACTTATGAAATTTAATTCACTGTTATTATTTATCACATCGTGCTGTACATTTGCAACATGCAGACATAAAATAAGATGAACCAAACTAAAAATGTCTCAATCTTAATTTAAAATAAGTTAGTTGAGGCAGAAATAGCATAAACTATCTCAAAAAAAGTTTTTGAATTTGGGATTATTCCTCTGTAGACAAACATCAGGAAATACCACTGGATTTTTGGTTATCTTAATTAAGTCATTTTTTCCCCTAGAAGTGGGTAGGACTCTTTGGAAATAAATCTTCAAACTAGGACACTTAAGGATTTCAAACAAAGCTTTTTGCAATCAGTCAACTTACTAATTACTCACAACAGACTAACTGCTACAAGAGCCATAGAGATGAATGATTAACTGGGTGAAAAACACTTGCTGGTTGTAAAAGTGGCTCACGAATATTTTTCTCATAGCACATAGGTCTAGTGGACTAATTTTCATTGCTATATGTGAACCTCTGAGTGTTAATACATATGGACAACTTGGTAATAAACATCATGTTATTTTTCCCAAAGAAACTATGCTGCTATCTGATACAATATAAAAGAGTTGCTATGCATTAAACAAATGAACAATGTTTTGTCAGTTGAATGATAAACCTTTACTCTTGTATAGTAATCATTGGAGTGCTTTAGCTCAACTTTCTGCTATTTTAAATGAGCACTCAATTAAATTATTTAAGTAATATTTTGTATTAATATAAAAATAATAGTTGCAACAAATCTTCACTTATCTTTTGGAATCCTTGCTTTGGACTAGTTTTGCAATAGTTTTATTTCGTGTTTTTGCGTAGCTGAATGGTTAATTCACATTGTATTCAACGTCTGGTACACCTCTGTATATCTATTTTGATAAGTACACCACTTATTTACACGCATGCAAGGGCTGTTGTTATCGGATGCATTTTAATCGCTGAACCTAGAATATGTACATTTCTCTCTTATTATTATTATTATTATTACATTGGAAGTTAAAAACAACAATTCTCTTTAAATAGAGTTAGAGCTGACTTTCCTAAAATCAACACCAATCAATTTTAAAGCACTAGGGATATGTTTAACACATAACTTGCTTTTATTTTCAACTGCAATCTGACCATTATACCGCAATCAGTGTACCTGTAAGTTATGACAACTTGAATACAATTAAGAAAACTCTTATCTATAATGAAGGTTATTTGAAGCACCTGAAGAATGCGAGAACGAACAACGACAGCTGAAAGCAATCCCTCCAGTTCAAGCTGAAGAGCATCAAGATCTTCCATTCCAACACCATCTTCTTCTGTGCGGCTGAGTATTGCTGAGTAACGAGGCAGCATGACACGCTTATTCAGCAAATGCAGTATCCCCTCACCCCCACGTGGCTTACCCACGTGGCTTTTCTTGGGGCTACTCTGCTTCCCTTTCACTGTACCTGCTATCATCCTTGTTTCTGCAATCACAATAGAATCATCTTTAACGGTACTTTCCTTATAACTATATTCAACAGATATCAACATCATTACAGCTGAAGTGCAATGTATAATCAATTTAAATGCAATGCATGCTCAGCATAATACTGTTGTTTCTACATTAAATCATAGGGTAGTTGTTATTTCTGAAGGGGAAAGCTTTCTTTATTAAATAAAATATTCAAAGACATTGCAGCCCCAGAGCAATGGCTATAGCAAACACTCCCTAAACAAGTAAACAAGGAACGCCATAACAACACACTGCAATGATGTTATTGATATACAGGGTCATCCAAGAAGGCTGCAGCAACTTCAAAAATCATATGTCCCGTTGCAATTGAGATAAATTAATAATTTGACCTGCAAACTATCAGGAACTCATCAATTCTTTTTTTAGATGTATAGCATTAGATGGTGATATGAACATTTTGGAAATTGGCAGTATTGACGTGAAGAAGTCCACTGGATGCCCTAGAACCAGTGACGAAACAGTGGAGTATATACAGCAGAGCTGTTTTCGAAGCCCAAAAAGATCAACTGCAAAGCGAAGTTTGAAACTTGGAATACTTACATCAACAATTCAAAATGTGTTACACAAGTGTTTATGTCTTGACGCTTAAAAAATTCATCTCAGACATTGCATTAAACCTACAGATCGACCAAAGCGTGTTGAGTTCACAAATGACATGCCTAAAAAAATTGGGGATGATCAAAGTTTTTTAAAATGCGTAATTTTCAGATGAATCTATATTCCATGTCAATGCTTGTGTCAACCAGCTTAATTGTAGAATTTGGGGATCTGAACAACCCAATGAAATTTTTGAGTATGACTGAGGTTCTTCAAAAGTGAACATGTGTTACAGTCATTGGCCCTTTGCTTCTTATTGAGCAGACTATCACAGGGCATGCTAGAACAGTATGTTTTCCTGCAAGTACACCAAATTGAAGAAGAAAATAAAGAAACATTCTTTCAACAAGATGGCACAACCCCACACTTTTCCCTAAAAGTTTGATACACTCTGCATGCAAGATTCCCTGATCGGTGGATTGGTAGGTCTGGTCCTATTCAATGGCCTCCTAGAAGCCCCGACTTGACACACCTATACTTTTTTTTTTTTTATAGGGATATGTAAAAACACATTGTGTACAGTGAACCAATCAGAGATCTGCAACATTTAAGGCAAAGGGTAATTGATTCTGTTACAGTAATCACGCCTGATGATCCAGCACTGTTGGGCTGAAATCTACTATCAGCAGGATGTTTGCAGAGCAACCAACAGAGCGCACTTACAAACATTATAAGATAAGAAAAACAACTTTTTGAGTTGGTGAATTGAACAAAAAAATACTTGTTTTAATATCTCAAATAGTTCCTGAGCTATGGTTTTTTTTAAATTGCTGTAACCTATTTTGATCACCCTGTATATGTAAGCTTTCAGAAACATTGGTTGCATATTCAACATTATACACATTTAAACTATTTGTGTATCTTCATCAAGATTCAGGAAATAACAGAATCAGTGAAAGATAAGCTTGAACCAAAATCACCAGAAGCCCGTAGACAGAGGACAGACAGTGTATATAGGTCAGTACAGCTAATGAGAAACAGTGGAATAGCAGAACATTGATTTTTAAGGGTTACAAATCACCCCCTTACTTCATAGTTATCAACGTGTTATGAGAGGTTGAAAATAAAAGCAGCAGAACATAAACAAAGATGATGGCATGCAAATCAATATCATATAACCATAGCAATTGCTCACCAATGAAGTCAGATTGTAACCAAAGTGTCTAATGGTAATAATTGATCTTTATCCTGTTCCTGCTACATGAGCTCATCTTTCTATTGCCTTCCTTACTTGCACTTATCATGCGCAATTAATTTTCATTGCAATTCCAAATACTGACAGTTGCATTCCTACTGCACTATGTGCAAGAGATGTGGTGCACAGCATACCAGATGATGTGCTGTGTGAGAATAAGCACACATATTTCATTCTATTTTAATATCTGTATAAATAAGCCACATGATAATTTAAATTTTTCTAAGCAATATTACATTTTCCCCACTTTCTCTCTTTTGTTTTACAATTTCAAAACACGCTACAAATCAGTTTTTACTTTCTCTACCACATTTGTACAATGTACATAGTAAGTATTACATTCCATCCAAAAATTTGATTTCACTGGAAATATGTTTTGAGGCAACTTGAATAATAAAAACAAAATACTTTTAGAAAAACGTCAATGTTCACATGTGTTTGTGTGCCTGTAACAGCACAACTCAAAAATGAAAAGTAGGTGTAGTATCAAATTTGGCATATAAGTTTAATATCTTCCAAGAATGTAACACAAAGATTTTCAAGAAAATCTCCCAATTCCAACTACCCTTTACGTGGTACATTTTTCAAACATTTTCATTTTCTCAAGAAATGGCTCAAATGATTTTGATTAAAATACCATAAATTTAAGACATTTTCATGAGAAATGAAATAAATAAATATATATTGAATTTTCTGGGAACAACTTCTGAAGACCTCTTCATTCTGTATGGCTTTTGCACAATTGTTATACTACCAGATAGAGACAAAGTTTACACACAAAATATGTAAATCTTGTTAAAATACACAATTGAGGCCCTATACTATTTTTGTGGAGTTAACCATTTCCAAGATATTCCTTCTTATTGGTTTAAATGTTCTAATACTTATACTTTTCTAAACTGAGAAGTGGTAATTCATTCTTCTTTTGCTATTTTCACTCCTGACCATGCAAAGAAAACCAATTTTAATATGATCATATGGCAAACAGCTTTTAAAAGATTTGATTATTGTATTTCCTTATTCCCTTGTACCTACGGGGAAATGCATAATAAAAACATTTCTTCTAATGCTTATCTCAATTTGCATGAAATATGAAATATATATATATATATACTTAAATAACTTTCTCTGCTCATTTTAAACAACCTACTCTTACAGGAGTTTAATCTTCCATTTCCTGCAAATTGAGATCAGCATTAGAAGAAATGGTTTTATTATGCATTTCCCCGTAGGTACAAGGGGAATAAGGAAATACAATAGTCAAATCTTTTAAAAGCTGTTCGCCATATAATCATATTGAAATTAGGTTTTCTTTGCATGGTCAGGAGTGCAAACAGCAAACGAAGAATGAATTATATATACATACACATGAAAGAGAAGAGTTAGCTTGTTTTAGATTACGTGTTTGGAATCTAAGGGAGGCTATTCCAGGAAATTTGCTCTATTTGTGGGGACAAGGAAGATGAAATTTACATTTTACTTCAATGTAAGGCTACAAAGGCTTGGAGAGAAATCCTAATAAAAAAGAAATGGTTATTGAGGAACAAAGAAATTGCGTTTAGGAAGGTTTTTGAAGATCAGAAGCAGATACCTAAATAAGGGGAGATTCTGTGGAAGGTAAAAATGATATGGAAATGCTCAGTTGAAAAACATGGTACCTAGATCAGATTTAAGATGACAAAGAACTATATAATATTGTAAAATAGCTACGTCCTGGCAAACTAACTAGGCTTAAGGTTAGCCCTAACTATGTATGTACCTGCACTTTGGAAAATAAATTAATTATATGTAACAGTCTTTACAGTTTTTTGTATTTGTGTATTCTCTTGTCTATTACGCTTTTTTGGAAGCCATTGTTGGTAGCTCTTTGGAGTATCTGCTGGTATTCTTTTTGGTATTCAATATTCTTCAAAAGAATGTGCACTAATCTATATGTTAAACTGTTCAGGACTGCATGTTTCTGTGTTGTGGGATTGTAGCTATCAAACTTTATGTAGTTTTCTGTATTTGTGGATTTTCTATGTATTCCAAATGTTAGGATATGTTTTTCTGATATTATCTTGATGTCCAGGAATGGTAGGCATCCTTGCTGTTCGGTCTCTATGGTGAACTGAATAGATTTGTTTCGCAAGTTGAGGAGAATGAGTGCATCGTTTATGAGTTTTTCCTGAACTATGGCGATGATGTCATCTATGTACCTATACCATTTTTTGTAAATGCATTCACAAATGTTTTTGAACTTGTTGAAATGGCATGTAAATTTTCTGGAAGTGGAGTCTGTGTTTGTGGTGAGGGTGCTGGTGTCTTTGGTGCATTTCTTTGATTATTTTGTTATGAACTAATTGTTCGCTAAAACTGTTTGCCTCTGCTATTTCAATTGTGCAATTCAGTTCACTGGTGAACTCTTGCATGTCCATTGCTATGTTAACTATTCTGTGTGTGAGGCTGTTAATTACTGCACGTTGGTGGGATATGGGGTTTAAGTGTAGCTTTTGACGAGAGTGTAGGTTTTCTGTATAAAACAATCTTCAAAGAACAGAATATTATCCTAGCACCTACAAATAATTTTTCTATTAAAAGTCTCCTGCATTCAAAAGTCAAAGATGTAATTCCAACAATAACAGAGCCGGTATATACAGATAAACTGCTTGGACTGTGAGGAAAAGCAAAGAGAAATTTGGTAACTAGGAACAAAAAAACATTTCAGGAACATTAAATTAAAAGAGGAAGATAAATTGGCAGTGGCATGGCATTTCTGGAGAGAACACCACAACACCAAATGTAGCAGAACACATAAGAGACAGTTGGGAATTAGAAACCAGTGGGAGAATATCCACATCTGGAAAAATAGAAACAATTTATTGAACTTTGAGATCCCACCCAGAGACATGTTCGTCAGAGATTCTTAAATTCACCACAATACCTGCAAACCACGACACTGGCAGTCGAGGGAAATTTGATAATGGAAGCAATGGAGCTTCCGAAATATGTCCTTAATTGTAAAATGTGATGTAACAGTGTTACAATCAACTGAAGTAATCCACTACAGTCACTGCAATGGAATCTTTACATGGTAATAAAAGCAACAAACACTGACTTTACATGATTTTATTTTTAACTTCTCTGTACCATTAGCACTTGGTTATATTTCCCATAACTTGTATCACTTTCATGGCATCAAGTCTGCTAGGTTTACAAAATAGTTTTTTTCCATTTCCACCCACATCTTCAACTCTTGCTGCTGAACTTATGGTGGGCCATGACTTTGCTATAAACGAAAATATGTAAATAGAAAATAATTCAATTTGATCACTTCAAGAGATTAATTTCTTGGTTTCAATACTTATATTTTTGTTTTGTGAGTTATTCATAGTGTTATTGAATCCTAGTTTTTCATATATCTAATGTTATGAGAAAAAGTGCGAGTGCCATGAAAAGTTTGTTTTCTACGCATGGACAGTGGAATTTCACAGTGTTATACTGATAACAGTAATGCAATAAACAGCAATGGATGCCAAAACAATGAATATCTACATAGAGAAAACTTTTCATACATGGAATCTGTAAATACCATTCTAACCTTAAGTGTTAATGAATCTAATTCAAGTTTATGTATTTCTGCCAGTGATACCAACAAAACAATTAACAGTCGAAAGTGAGTAAAGCAGAAGATGATTAATGTGCAAACAAAGCATTACATCAACATCATGTTAAACAAACAAAACTATCGTTACCTAAGACCAATAAAGATTCTATCTCTAAAAATCAGAAAGCTGGAGATTCTGTAATGGATATTGCATGTTCCAGTTCAAGAAAATGTCCTTTACACATAATAACCAGCGTTCATGCACCTACAACAATGTAGCAGGGAGCTCATTCATTCCCATAGTTTCAACTCAGAATAGATTTCAAACATGGATGATGATCCTGTGGAGCCTAAACTGAAAGTACCACCAATTTGCTTAAGAGATATTGAAAACTATCAGCTTCTCATCCAAAGCATGCGCGGACATACAAAATCAAAATTTCGCACAAAACTAAGAGGTTCAACAATAAAAGTATTCTCATCAACTTCAGATGATTTTCGATCTTTAACTAAATATTTTGAGTCCATACATCAACCATGCTGCACATACAAGAGTTCCGATGACAAAAGATTTTCCGTGATCATACGAAACCTTCCTTATTTCATATCTGATGCAGAAATATTGAATGCATTACAGGAATTGCACTATCCCATGCATAATGTAGCACAACTCCTGGGAAAAAGCAAACAACCCATGCCACTCTGTGCAGTAGAACTTGAAGATAGTGATGAAGAGAAATCAATCCTAAATTTAACGTGCTTTCTAATGCTATTTGGCAAGGTAAAAACCGACGTCTGAATCAACCTACTACAGAATCCACAACATCTTCTCTTCTCTCTAATCTTCTGCAAACATTTATTCCTCACATCATCACTTTCCTAACCGCACATCTACCAACAATTGAAGAATTCCTAAGCTCTCTTCTTACATCGATTTTTCAAAATGGCACCACGTAATACAGTCTCTATTCATCAGTTAACAATTTTAAACTGGAACGCAAATGGACTCCGAATGAAAAAATCTTATATTTCATTTTTATCAATGCATAATACAGACATTGCCTGTATAACAGAAACGAGTCTTTCTCTCTTCCTGGTTACAAAACCTATAGGAAAGACAGAGTAAGTAACAACACAGCTGGTGGAGTAGCAATATTCATTAAACGTACTATTACTCATAACACAGTTCTTTTACCTGACACGAGAGATCTGGAACTAGCAGGAGTGCTTATAAGCCAGCCTGCCCACTTAATGTCGGGCTTCTTTCGTTACTATTTCCAGTCAATAGTTCCACTCTCCTCGTGGGACACACATCATGAGGTTGCAGAACAACCAATCGTAATAGTCAGCATCTCCTTAACTGTTGTATTACTCATGGTCTACATATTTTAGCTCCAACTGAACCAACTTATTATTCATACAATCCAGCTGTGCTTCCTGATATTCTTGATATTGGAAAACAGAAAAACATGCGTTTTCCAATGTATGTTACATCAATTACAGCACTAGACACAGACCATTGTCCAGCCTTAATCACTTTCCAATTAAAACCTAAAATAGCTCTACAAAAACCTTGTGTAATAAACGGTACTGTAAATTGGTAAATATATCAGTCAACGATGAATTCAACCTTGACGTCAGCAAATATTGTGTTAACACCATCTGACATCGACAATGCAGTTCAGCAATTTACAGAAAGTTGTTTTTGTGTTAGAGAAGCAACAATTCCTTCATATAGACTTAGATCCGGTTACAACCTACCAACGCACATTCTGGAGCTTATACAAGAAAAACACAGAATCCGCAGACAATGGCAACATGAGAGGCAACTATGGCAATGAAGAAAACTCAACAAACTTATGCATTAAGTTAAACATGAATTAGACCAGCAACATTTAAACACTTATCACACTTTTTTATCACCCATTTCAGCAAATGACAACATGTTATGGCAAGCAATAAAGCAAATCTTACAAGAACCACCATTATTCCTACTCTTCGTGCAAATAATTGTACATTTACCGATAATGAAGACAAATGCAATGTAATTGCATCTTATTTTGAAAAAGTATTTTCACCCAATAATGACAACCAGCAAACTGCATCAGACACTGAAAAAGAACTTCTTGAATATATCAATAAACCAAATGTGCCAAATAAAATTGCACACACTTCTCCACAGGAGCTACTCTACTTTATCCAGAAGCTACCAAATAAAAAGACACCAGGACATGATCTTATCCCCAATATCGTATTAAAACAACTCACAGGAAAAGCTCTTGCATATTTAACTAATATTTTCAATAACTCGAAAATTGGTTACTTTCCTCAATCATGGAAGTTAGCAGAAATTATTGTATTCTATAAACCACAATGATCTAAAAATTTACCATCCAGCTATCGCCCAATCAGCCTTCTTCCTACTGTATCAAAGCTGTTTGAAAAGGTGTTTCAACCTTTATTTATCAAAACAATGTTATTCCCTGCTTTCAATTTGGCTTCCGTGCTCAACATTACTCATCAATTGCCAAGAATTACTGAGTGTATCATTAAGAGCTATGAAAAAAAACAATACACTGCTGCAGTATTCCTAGATTGAGCACAAGCTTTTGATACTGTATGGCATGAAGGTCTACTGGTGAAATTATATAGAATAGGACTTCCAGGTGAGCTCATTCAAGTTTCTCTCGAAGCATCAGTTTTTTGTACGCAAATACAGCTTTACGTCAACACCATGCTCAATTGTTGTGGGAATACCACAATGTTCCATTCTCGCTCCTCAATATCTGTTATGATCTTCCAGATTAAAGCCCATCTGTATTGCCATGTATACAGATGAGACGGTGATATTTTACTCAAATTCCAACTTGAAAATGGCAATCAATAGTCTTCAGACTTCTCTCTCGCTTCTGTCGGAATATCACAACTTGGTGTTTATCAATAAACTCGAGCAAAACTGAGTCCAAAATCTTCTCACTAAAATCTTACCAACATCCACCGCCATTACACCTCCTACATCAGCTATTAACATGGCTTCCAACTGAAACACCAGTAAAAATATCTTGGAGTCCTGCTAGACACAAAGCTCACCTGGAATGCACATATTACTTGCACAGTCTCACTTGCTTCTTCTCAAATCACCAAGTTATATAAATCACTGATACATCCACTCATCACATATGCAGCTCCACTCATCACATATGTGGGATGCAGCTAGCAAAACGCATGTTTGTCGACTACATGTACTACAAAATAAAGGCTCCAGAGCAGAGGTACATCAGATAGCTCTGCTTGTAGGATTCTACATGATAAGCACATTTTTCAAGAAAACCTTCTTTGTGTCTGATATCAGTGTATTTACGTCTGACTCTGACATTTGTTGCAATGCGTGAGCCATATATGTTAACATGCACTAAGTTTGGATAAAATATATTACGAGATTTCCCCAGTTTCAACATGTATGGAGTTGCATCCATATACATCAATAGGACCCTATCTTCTATTCACTACCTGGTAGTAGTTCATCATTAATAATCCAGTATTTTTTTAACTATTTGTTGCCTCCAAACATTTACAATAAATTAAATAGGGTTTAGATGAGCCTCAGAACCAACTTGCCTACAATTAGATAGCATCCTTCATCTCAACAGAAATCCATTCAGGTAATTTACCTATGCCAGCCAGAATTTTCTAATATCTTAGTGTGTCAATATAAACAGAATCTAAGTAATTCTCCTTGAGAGTGTACTTGTTGGGAGTGGTGCAACTGCTGTACGTTTGTTGCAACCAATGCCAAAGTTAGATGAAGTTTGGATTGCTTCTGTGCACGTGTGTGTGTCAAACAATCTAACCCTTTTTCCTAATATGGATAAGCTGGTCTCCAATGGGAAAAAAGTGTTGTAAAAGTCCCAACCTTCCATAGTCAAGCATTGGGGTACTTGGCTTAAAGCCATATGCACATCATTCTGAAGCAGTAAATGAATGGGACAAAGAAGATGGTTCTGCAATTGAGCTTATCCACATTTTAATACATGATGCTAATTTACAATGTGACTTGGAGTTCACATCTTCAAATTTTGATTTCTTGATCCCTATAATTAAACAAAACTAGAAATTTCTTTTAACCTCTTAAGTAATTCAGTTAAAATGATACATTTGTTGAAAAACAACTTTACACTATCTTAAGTCCAAAAGCAGAAATTCTAAGAATAAATTTTCAAGGCATGTTTGAGAAAAACAGTGGTTACCAAACCCTCTGTAACATGATTCAAATTTTAGAAGTGAACTTGAAAATGTGTCTATTAGTGGTATTCCCAATGTAAGACTGTGTGATGAGCAATCTAGAGATGCCATTTCTTGTGCACTGCAACTTCAACCACATCTTTAAATCTCAAGTTTACCTGCAAATTGCTGAGTTCCAATATTAATTTTTCTATTAAGCCTGGCATTTCCTTAGTTTTGTTGTATTTTTTAAAAAACTTTTATTCAGCTTTTAGAATTTTTAGCACATAAAAATAAATATTTTTAAGTTTTTATGCATAAAAATGAGGGTGTTAGTGATAACAATGCAAACATACACAAAGTTTTGTAAATATCAGTGATGACTTGACTATTCATGAAAAACGTAATTGGCAGCCTTCTAGCAGTTTCTGAAACTTTTCTGCCGGATGTGAACCGCTACAATCTTCTTTAATTTAACCTACTTTCTGTAGATTTTGGAACTGATGGAACATGCAATTTTTTGCCACATCACATGGCAAGGGACCATTAAACTGTATGGTAATTAGGAATGGCAATTATTCAATATTATGTCTTATGCCAAGCAATTTTTTGAATGTTCACCTCAATGAAGATGCTAGTTGTCCGAACACATGGTGGGACTTTATCTCCACATATGTCACTATTTCATTCAGTCGGGCAGGGTGTTGCCAGGAATAGATGATGACTAAGCTCACAGTATTGCTCCAACTTCTATATCAAAGTGTTACTAAATCAGGATGTTAGTGAGAAACTCAACACCACTAAATAGCATAAGACAATAGTTCTCAAATTATGCATCCTAGTGGGGATGGATCTAGCCTAAGAAGGAAGATGTATCTATGGAAAAAAACTTCTGCTTTGTCAATAATTGAGACATCCAAAAATCATCAATAATTCTGGACAGTTTGTTTTTGATATCAAGTGATTAATTTTTGCAGAAAAGTCAAAAGTAAAACTTTATTATTTTATCAGTTTCCATTTGTGACCTTAATTAGTTATATTTTCAATTGTTTGGAGAAAATAGTAACCAAATACTGAAATTAAAACATATGAACTATTTTGTCACACCCATAACAACATGCATCAATAATTTGTATGTCTTTAATCAAAAGAAAATCTATGTTTAAAAAATCTGATGTGTTCCATTCACATGACTTTCTCTACATCCCTGTAACAAATTATTGTTAAAAAGCTTATGCTTCTATTTACTTCATGCTAATCGAGAAAAATTAGCAGAAATAGTATTATTACTTGCTTCCTTGTAAGTAGAAATGAAATAAGGGAGTACCATAGGTTAAACTGATAGTCAAAAGCTGGTTGCTATATGACTGAAGTTCCTTTGTTTGTATGGACATCAGTTGACAAATTCCTGTATGAGTAAAGTATAAGTTTTTTAAAGCTGAAACCAAAAACAAGGAATATCTAAAAAAATGATCAACTCCACGAAAAAAAAAATGTATATTACATAAATTGTGTGTTTTAATGTACTCTACATTTTTTATGTGGTAAGTTTTTGTCCATCTCTTACAATTTAGCAGCTATACAAAATTCTGTAAAATTCATCCAAAATAAAGTAGTCTTCAGAGGTTATTCCCAGAAAATTCAAGATATTTATTTTATTTGTCAGGTAAATATCTTTAAAATACAGTATTTTAATCAAAATCTTTAGAGCCATTTTTAAGAAAATCAAAATTTTTGAAAAAAGTTCCATGCAAAGTTGGGGGTGGTGGGATTTTCTTGGAAATCTTTGTCGCATCCTTGGAAGATACCAAACTTAAATACCTAGTTTGGTATTCAACGGTCTTTTCATTTTGTGAGCTATGCTGTCCACAGGTGCGCACACGCACGCACTCACACACACACACCAGCGCACAGACCTTTTTCTGAAAATGCTTTTTTTTATTCAGGGGGACTCAAAACATGTATTTCCGGTGAAATCTCAGTATCAAATTTTTGGGTGGAATGCAATATCTTCTCTATACATTATGTACATAGAACGTAGAGAAAGTAAATATGGTAACCTGGTCCTGAAATGAGTAGAGATATAGAAACAATTACCTATTTAAGCAAAACATTGAAATTAACAGAGCTACTAAAATAACTGTATGAATACACAATGCCAATAGATCTGTCACACCCTAACACTTAGTCTTTCCTTACATAAAACAAATGAATTACCGGTGATTTGAAAAGGGGAACAACTCTAAATACAACTGCGGGTATTTGAATATTTAATAGGAATTGGTATATTAATTAATGTATTTTGATTATCATTTAATTTTGCAAAAATAAGTTGAAATGTAGATTGTTTGTCATCTTCAAATTATAAATTGATGTAAAAGAAGTAAGTTCAGGACTAGTTTGCCTTTTATATTCACAAGTGTGATTTTGGTTAATTACAAACAGCTATTCAATTCATTCAGCATTCAGACTAATGTAAATGGCGTGTTATTTACAGACGCTCTTTAACTGCTGTGGTTCTCAGCGTCCCATTATAAATTGGGTGTGAAAGACTGCTTAATTTTGCTTAGAGGCCTCTCTATCAGGCTTGAGGTTCTTTTATGTGCTGCAAATCTATGACATGGGACCAACAGCTTTACTTCCCTTGAAAGAAGCCATACTAAGGATTTTTAACCCAAAAAAAAAAATCCATCGTCCTCCCACAGGTTTGAACCCACAATCTTGGGTATATGAAGTTAGCATGGTAACCATTACACCACAGAGGGTGACCAGTGATTAGATCTTATAGTCTATGGTGATGAATGTTGTTATTAATTTAATTCTTGTTTAAACTAATTGTGTAATGAATATGACAACATGTTAGCACTTCTAAGCTACTCTTTTTTTACAGTGGTTAATGCATACTTTAGCAGGTGATGACTGGAGATACATGAAATGAAGATGGAGCACTGGTGGAATACAATGGCTGGGGAAGCCTGCTGCGCCGCCTATACTACTTATCATCAATAGTTCTGAAAGTGAATCTCTAAGAAAGAATGAGAAACAATATTTGAAATACTGAGGAGAGAAAGAGAGCTCATAGCAACAGTACTAGATATTGAAGATATAGATTTCAAACACTGATCATAGAAAACAATCAAAGCTATTGCTTGGCTGGTAGTTCTCAGATTCTTTTAAAGCATAAACATCTAACCTATGATAGGATACACTTTTGTTACTGCGAGGTATGTCAACATTTTCATGGAATTATTCAGCACTCTTAAGTTGGCAAAGGACCACCCGCAATCTCAAAAAATGTCCCAATCAACTATAAGAAAAATATTACAATACATCCCAGATAAACATACAGACTTTTACCACAAAATTTTGACATGGTAAAAACTGATGCAGAACTTGTTAAGAAACAATTGCTAAAAGCATTTTATAATGTCAGTATATTAAAATATGTTAATATAATTCATTTGTTTTCTTAGCTTAACATTGCAGAAATAAAATCAATACATTTATACTTTTCTCATATTGCCAAATAATTTTAAAAAGGAAATAAGTCCTGAATAAAAGTTCTGTAAATCAGTGAAATGAAAAATCTGATGTGTTCCATTCAAATGACTTTCTCTACATCTCTGCAACAAATTATTGTTAGAAAGATTGTGCATCTATTTACTTCGTGCTAATTCAGAAAAAATTAGCAGAAATAGTCTTATTACTTGCTCCCTGTAAGTAGAAGCGCAATAAGGGAGTACCATAGGTTAAAGTGGTAGTCAAAAAGTTGGTTGCTATGAGACTGAAGTTCCTTTGTTTGTATGGGCAGGAGTTGAAAAATTCCTGTATGAGAAAAGTATGTTTTTCAAAGCTGAAATAAAAAATCAGGAAAATCTAAAAAAATTATCAACTCCACGAAAAAAATGTATATAATATAAATGGTGTGTTTTAACGTGCTCTATATTTCTTATGTGGTAAGTTTTTGTCCAACTCTTACGGTTTAGTAGTTGTGCAAAATTTCATAAAATTCATCCAGAATAAAGCAGTCTTCAGAGGCTATTCCCAGAAAATTCAAGATATACATTTTATTTGTCAGGTAAATATCTTTTATATACAGTATTTTAATCAAAATCGTTACAGCCATTTCTAAGAAAATCAAAATTTTCAAAAAAAAGCTCCATGTAAAGGGTAGTTTGGGGTGGGGGGATTTTCTTGAAAATCTTTGAGTCGTATCCTCGGAAGATACCAAACTTAAATACCAAGTTTGGTATTCAACAGTCTTTTCATTTTTGAGCTATGCTCACACGCACGCGCAAACATACATACACACATTTTCTAAAAATGCTTTTTTTGGATTCAGGGAGTCTCAAAACATGTATTTCTGGTGAAATCTTGCTATCGAATTTTTGAGTGCATTACAATACCTTCTCTATACACTATGTACATAGTGTGTATAGAGAAAGTAAAAATTGAGATTACTGAATAGTACAAACAAACAATAATGTCTACGTCTACAAGTTATCTATGGAACAAAAATTTCCAAGATGACAACTTAAGAAGTCATGAAGTTTTTCTTTATTTTCCAAAAACTACGAAAATAGGACTTGTTTCCCTTTCAAATCACTGAATCAATTATTAAGGGTCAACTATGTTAAGTAGAGTTAGCTACAGCCCAAGAGATTGTAACATAACCTGATATCTGTCACAATGGAATACACGATAGGTAAGTGTGTTCCCATCCCAAGGAATGCTTTTGGAGCTTCAAGTTCTCTGTCCAAATTTACACTTAGTACCTGCAGCTTTTAAAATTACCAGTATACTGTAACATAGTTTTCAAATATTACACTATCGCCAATAATTATTATAGATTTTTCTTTTTTGTTTTACTTAAAATTAATGGAAATGTTAATTCATGTGTAATCAACCACCTCATGGTACATATTAAATGTAGAGATGATTTAAAAAGCTTTGTGCATAAAGAGCAGTTTTGAAATATTGGCCATTGAAATTAGTTCCCTGAATCTAATTAATAGTGATCTCTAGCTATAGATTACCCTTTTATAACACACTAAATCCTTTTCTTACCAGATTAGAAATTCTATTAAGTGAATTACAAAATGACAAAAAGAAAAAATTATAATTGCCATGGATAACATCTTCCAGGTGGGAAACATAATAATAGTAAACTGTATAATATGTATATTAGCATTATTCATTCCCATGGGTTAGAATTCTGGCATACTTTCCCCACTCGAATCACTAGGTCATCCTCAACTTGCATATATCACATAATACCATATAAAATTTATGGTTATAATAAATGTCTGACATGGGAAACCAGCCTATCAGATCTTAGAGTGACGTTTACTGTACTGCAGACAATGCGTAAGATATCTAGTAAGCCCAAAAGGATAACAATGGTGTAATTATAGTGTTGAAAGTATTGTCAAATTCAAATAAAAAATACAAAATATCAACTGCTTTTTACACAGTGTGGAATCGCTGGACTCCAATTACAACTCTTTTCTTTCAGAATTGCTTAACTATTATAATGAATGCTTTCCAAAAATCATAGATCCACAATCATCAAAAAGATATTCTTTAGATTGGTGCAAAAAGGGAATTAGGGTATGTAGTATATGCAAAATTTATAAGACTAATATAAATTTTATACAGTGCTACAAAAATTATTGCAAAATACAAGTGATTAAGAAGGCAAAACAAATTGCTATAGGAAAAGTAATAAAAAATGCAGATAAAAGCAAAGCAACATGGAGAATAATAAAAGTAGAATTACTTATTGGGGAGAGAATATGGATAAAGTAACTGTTTAATCATTAAATAATTGCTTTGTAAATATAGGAAGAGAAATTCAACAGGATTCCCCATCTAATCAGAACTCAATTGAGGGATTGTATTATAATAATAATAATAATAATAATAATACTTATGTAATAATACTTATGTAATAATAATGTCTTATGCAAATGTCTCCATTTCAATTTTCAAGAGTCACTCCAGAGAAAATTAAGGAAATAATAGCAAAACTTAAACCTAAAAACTCATATGCGTGGGATGAACTGCCCCCATTCCTTATTAGAGAAATAAAGCAGGAAATAAGTGACCTACTCTGTCAATTAATAAATCTTTCCCTTGTAACAGGTATTTTTCCGGAGGAATGAAGTATGCATAGGTGAAACCCATTCACAAAGGAAGGAAAACTGAATTTCAAAACTACAGACCAATCTCTATCCTTCTTACTTTCTCCATCAGTTTTGAAAAGACTGTTCACTCACAGCTTTGTTTGTTTGGTCCCACTGCGAGCAAGAGCCCAGTGATGTTGAACATGTCATACAAACGGAACATACATCATGACCAATAGAACCCCCATCACCAATTATACTAATGTTTTTCTTTATCTTTCTAATAAAGAAAAAATTAATAATTTTTTTTTTTTAAAAAATATCATAACATATCTTGAATACTTTTCCAAAATAAATATTTTCCAATATGGTTTTTGTGAAAAGCATTCAACAATACCAGCCCTAGTAAATCTGGTAAATGATGCCACTAAAATGCTAGGTGAAAAACAACAGACAGCAACTCTAAAGCTTTTGACTGTGTGGATCAGGACATTTACTAGCCAAATTAGAATGTTATGGTATAACAAACATGGAATTAAAATGGTTTGAAAACTATCTCAAAAACTGTAGGCAAAGAGTCGTAACAAATAACCAAACTGGTATAGTTAAATCAAAATGGAAATCAATAAAAAGCAGAGTTTTGCAAGGAAGTGTCTTGGGGCCCCTACTCTATATAATATATACTAATTGCCCAAACAAGAAAATAGTCATGTCTGTCTGTCTTGGTAAGTGGGCAAAAAAAACTTTCAATTACATAAAGAAATAGTCTAACAGCAATGGTTTGAAACTAAATACATCTAAAACATCCATTGTACAGATAAGTACTCAAAGTAATAGTTGCGATAACATCCCATCAGACTAGTGAATCCTATGAATACTTCCAAAATTCTAGGTATTTACTTAAATAAACATATAGGGCGATCACATACAAAACATAAATTAAATAGTACATGCTTTAATATGAGCTGCATAGGGAAAATAACTACCATAGAAACAAGAAAAAAAATTTACTTCAGTTATTTTCATTCAATAATATTGTATGGTATTATATTATGGGGTAATGGCATTGACTGGGAAACAATCTTTAAGTCAGAAAAAAATAATCTGCATAATGACCTATGGAATCTTTTAAAAAATCCGAAATATTTAACTCTGACATCTCAATACCTATAAAAATTAAATAAATATATACATATAAACTTTGAAACTTTACATAACTCTCCAAGTTCATCATGGTCATGGAATAACCATCTAAGATCCTGCATACACAAATTGGCACTATATGAATAAAGTCTGTTATATGCTGGAATAAGCGTATTCAACAACTTGCCCAGTAACATTACACAAATAAAAGATCTAAAATGTTTTAATAAAATAGTTAAAAAGTTATTATGGATAAAGCCCACTACTCTGTATCCGAATACTTGAATGTAGAACTTAATACTTTTGTCATTTGTAACTTACATGTACAATGGCAAACTATTATCGTTGTATATATTAAAATTGTAGATATTATATTGTATATTCAAATTTTGTTACACTGTAAACATTGTGAAATATATTGACGAGTCACCAATTTACGGAACTTTTGCTCTATCATTTGTAAGCGTATGTGACAATAAATCATATGATCTTATTTAATGTTTATTTATATTTGGAATTTCTGCTATACTTGTCGCGCGGATGATTTCGAGTTTTACAAAGGCCTATCCCACGGCTATCCACCGTCGTCATTCCGCATTTGCGGTCGATGCTCCAATTTTCTCCTAAAAAATATCTCTTGGCTACGCCTTGTGACTTGGGACTTTCAACATTGGGCTTCGCTTAATTGCGCCCCAAAAAGTGCGACAAATAAAGCAGTTACCCTTATATTTAAAAGTTTATCTATTTATGTTTTGTTTCCTGGTTCGCTATTGTCAGCATCACTTGACAAGATTTCAATAAATCATTAACTATATACTTAACCTATACGTCAATACTAATGCCTCAATTCACGTTAAAAAAAAAAAAAAAGGCAGGAGTTAGGTTTCTTGAATAAGCCACGATTTCTGTATTGTTACATAATGCATGTGTTTATTTAGCAAGCTTTTAATTTTACCTAGAAATCCATTGCAACTTCGACTACCATCCATACACCTCTCACCAAGTTGCCATGTCTCAGTTGATTGATTACTCGTTTGCTAGGCTGAAGATGACTAATGATACAAAAATGTAGTTAACAATATTGCAGGAATTTTATGGGGTGTAACTTCGATAAACACAGATGGATACTAATATCAAAACTACATGCACATGTTAACGAAAAAAAATGAACATAAAATTACACCGCCCCCGGGTGGGCTCGAACCACCAGCCTTTCGGTTAACAGCCGAACGCGCTAGCCGATTGCGCCACGGAGGCATGTTGGACAACTGCAGTTACAATATATATTCTTCAAACTACGGAGTTATTTTTGAGTTCTTATTTATATTTAAACTTTTCAGCTTAAGAACTTTCCTTCCAAAGCTAATATCACGAAGAAATATAAAATGTATTAAACAAAGCGATCCGCCATGCTGCTAGTTTTTATTGTGTCTAGCTGGCAATATTGCTTAGCTGCTTATATTTCCAATTTATAATTATAATTTAATTAATTTGTAATAAAATTTTGAGGTTGTTTTATTAATATGAACTTTTTTTTTATTTTTAATTAGTAGTTCATATCTTGTTTGCCAACCGGCTTTTCATTGATTATCAAACTTGTAGCAGGGTAGCTGACCAGTTATCGGTTGGTTTGTCAAACAAAAAAAAAATAATATATAAACATTATTATTTAATATTCTTTGATTAGTATAATTTAAATAATAGAATTAACTTAATTTTAAAAATATGAAATATATATAATATTTTAAGTTTATTTTAAATTATTTTCAATTAGCCGGTTTAAAATTCAAACTATTAACGGCCACAGTGGGATGAACCAACCAAATTAAACGCGGGAAATTAACGCTATCTGTGCCAACGCGGTTGTACTACTTCCCTCTTGCCAGCCGTCAGTGCGAACTGCAGAGGTAAGTGTTGAATTATTTTACTCCCTTTTCATTTAATATTTTCTTTAATAAATTTTATTTGGAAGTTGTAAAATTAGTAGCATGTAAATAATTTTTCAGTTGAAATTTTGGTGTATTTTGTTTTCCAAGATTTTTCGTAAATATAGAGGAAAAATTGAAAGAGTGGAATTATCATTTATGATTCCGGGTCTGAGGCACTGGTTATGGCGTCCTGCAACGATCGAACTGGTATAAGGCGGCAAGGCATAAGCTCAAACCGAGAATTTTACTTGAGTTAGGGATCGGATTTAAATTTTATTTCGGGTCTCCGAGAAGAAGTTGTGTTTGGAAATGTGTTTAAGGTATTGCTGATTTTGTATTCAGTCATTAAAAGCTGGTAATACATCTGTTTGCATATTCTAAAAATAGAGAAAAATTTATGAGCATTCAATTCATTATTTTTCCTTCTGAGATGGTCCAATTTGAAAATGGCGGGCGCGGAATTTCAGTTATTTTACAAATATTATTGTATAAAAATGATTATTTTAGGCAAGGACAGAGTTTTAAATTGAAGAATAGGTGTAGCACTTTGTGAAAATTGGAAGCGCCTTTAGGACTGGATGTTTGAAGATGGCGTCATAGGAATAAAGGAAACATTAGATAATAATTGCGGTACTAATTATTAATAATTACGCCTGGTCTGGTTGCTGCATGATTGTGATGAAACTTTGAATTTATATCTATTTTAGTAAATCCATATAGCGAAAAATTAAAGACTTGGAGAACAAATCTGTATGCCAAAGCTTGGGGACTGTTTAGTGTTTCTCCCCCCAAGATAAGGTTAGGTTTTTCCCGGTATCTTTCAATACACAAAGTTTCTTGCAACTATTTAGGATGTGTTTAAGTAACAAGTTGTCTCATCCAGTAAGAGTTATGCGGTGCAAAGTTTATTTCATACAGCGTAATATATTAGGATAAACTAATCAGAATATTAATTTGAGCATATCAGTGTATCGGAAGCTACACAGTAAATTATATTTTCAAAATGAAGCGCCACTGTAATTGAATTTGGAGGGGCTGTAGTGTTCATCAGGGATAATCTGTTGATCACGCTTTTTGGCGCACACGCGTTGTCCTATGCCTCAAAAAAGTGACCTAGGTATGTTTTTATTCAGGAGAGGAGTTGTGGTGCGAAGCTTAATTGAGGGATTGACCCATCTGAAACCCCCAATCATCCGCGCGACAAGTATTAGAGAAACTACGTTGGCAATCTAATAATGTTATATCCTGCTCTTTCCATCATAATCCCAACTTCTTTACTTTGTCTTCTTTAATGCCTATAATTCTGATTGGAAAGGATTTGCCGATATTCTTAGCAAATGTGCTTCTTAGATATTGCTTTTTTCATTTTTATTCACAACTGCAGAGGACAACAAATATCGAAGTATTTAATTGTAGAGGTTCTTAAACAAAGCTTACCCCATGTTGAGGGCACTAGCTGCAAGGGATCAGGTTTAAAGGAGTTAAGCAGAGTGATAACAGTGTAGCCGAGGGACCTGCATGTCTAAACCCCAATGAGTCCTGATAGTTTTCACATTTGAATCGGTCATTGCAGAAAGGTCATGAGTCACTAAATTTAAATTTTACAGGAGAGATAAAAAACTTGGAATATGTTTGCTGAATTCAATGTCGTTGCTAGCAAATTTATACAGGATTCAAAAACAAACAAAAACCTTCAATTTTAATGGTTTTCCTTTTCATAAATTCAGTTTTAATTAATTGGACTCGTGCCCTTTCTGCAATTAACATACTATTACATTTAGGTGGCACATATTTTCATTTCTTTTGAAAAGTAAGTGTTATGTTATAACTTCCATCTGACATTTACAAATTCTGAACTGTTTTACAAATTAATTTTGTATATTGCATTTCTTTTTGTAATTATTTACAAGTTGGGCGCTAACTCTCTCCGCTGCGACTTGGCCAGTTTTGCTAACGGGACCCGTGTGGTTAGAGAGGGATTATGGGTGGGGAGATGGTTTTAAAAACTAATGTATCCATTGCGCTGTTAGTTGGAAATATCGATAATGAGGTACTATCACAATATAAAATTAGAAACTTAATTTATATACACCTAACCTAAACGGATTGGAACCTAACCTCGCGCTAAATTTGAAATCCACAGGCTTTGAAATTGTCATCATAAATACAGTCAATCGCACTTAGTTTCATTTGATTTTAGAGTAGCCGAAGTTGTGCATAATAAAATTCACTGCAGCTGTATCTGTGTCAAACATACTTGTCATACATCAGCACAGCGTCTTGTGACATATGCCAGTGTTGCATTCCACAACACTTCGCCTGCCGCCGACAATGAAACTCCAGTTTTAGGCACTTTAGTGTCTAGTATTATATATTTACATTGCAAAAGTACTACAAGACTTCTTTATTTATATTCTACTCCTTCTAAGCAGCATACTTCATAAATATTCACAAAAAAGGATCGCTATGCGCACACAATAAATTAGCGTCTTAACTTAATTACGGAGCTTTTCCGATAAAAAAAGTTGGTGAAAACGTAACAAGTATAAACCAATCTTAGTCAAACTACAATTTGTTTAATTTCTAGAGGGGCCCAAGTTCTCTATAATGTATATATATATATATTTTTTTTTTTTTTTTTTTTTTTTTTTTTTTTTTTCTCTCTCTCTCCCCCTTTCCTCTCAAAAATGTAATATCTTAATATCTTCACAAAAAATTCAATAGTTTTGTTTCTAAACATTTTTTCACAAAAAAATGCAATAGTTTTGTTTCTAAACATTTTGTAAAACTATAAGTATCAACTTTAAACTTTAACATGCATTTAAATTTAGTCTTCTCCATCATATTCATCATTAGCGGCTTCAGTTGGCCATTTTAAAATCTCTTCATAAAATTGAATATATTCTTGAACAATGAGCTTTTTCACTTTCGTAATGTCTTCTATTTTCTTGATGATTGGTACTTTATGCACTGGATATGCAGGTGTTACAGGTAGCAGGGGTTTGATGTTTAGATTATGTAAAAGTTGGAAATGTTCCTTACTTAGGCTATCAATGAATCCTTCTGCAACCACTGTGCCAGGTAAATGTAATACTGAAAATCCTTCCACTTGGAAGGAGAGAAAGAAATCTTCATTTCTTGGGGATTTTCTCCACGCTGGAAAGCATGTCTTTTTGTAATGAGCAGGCCACCAATGTTTGATTTATGTGATGCTTTCTTTATTATAAGAGTATACAAGTTCTTAGTTAAAACCAGAGTTAGGTTGAAACGAATCATTGCATGGATTTTTGTTCTGACAAGCCCAACTGTCTGAAAAAAGGTGCAACTCGGTCACATTTACATGGTTTTGAATGTAATGATTTATGAAGGAACATACCTCATTTGTGCCCTTTTGGCCTCGCCCTTTAAATATAAGCATGTGAGGTATCAGTTTTAAGATCGTGTATGTTGAATATATGAACCCAGAGCTGATGCAAATAGAAAGTATCCTGAACAGGGATGTGTGGTAGGGGCAAATTTTGCCTGTAGTCAAAACTTAAACCCAGTGTACTTTCTTCCCGGCTGCAACGATCTGATATTTCTTTTATGTTGGCATAAAATTTCTTTGACCTTCTATGATGAACTATTAGTTCTGCAACTGCACTTTGCTTGACAGATTCAGAAAGATGTGGATTACGTATTTTTGCTGATAATGCTTATCATTTTGAACAAGTATCAACTTGTGATCTTCCAAATCCCAAATTAAAGTTCTCATTGAAATATTTTAAATAGAATTTGTACTTTACATTTTCTTCAGGATATTGTTTTAAGAACATTGGTGCATTTGTTTAACATCTAGTCTACCATCCAAATAATGCATTTCCTTCCCTGAGTAGTGAGTTGCCTTCTTTGGAAATGACTTAATATGATCATATATGTTTAGGCATGTTTCACCCGATATAACATTGGCTTTAGGATTTGTGCCTCTTAGGACTTTCCCCAACCTTTTTTCTGTTATACAATGCAGACTGGTAAATGCTCTTTTGCAGACGCTTACTCTGTTAAATCCTACCAAAATAAAATGAGAAATTAACGTTCCTTGCATTAGGGTTGTCCTTTCTTGGCCTACAGCTTTTCACTTGTGTTTCGATGAGACCTTGAAGATGGATATCTTGCTGATCTTTATCATGTAGACTGTTAAGATTAGCGATGATATTCATTTGTGCCCCATCATCCACTAAAAGCACTGTTTCTTGCAACTGCAAATAATAAAATCATACTATAATACCAAATACTACTTTGAAGCCGTAATACCAATATTAAAAAATGCCATATTCCATCTTAACACTTGCAATCTGAGCCAGTTTTCCACGAAGGAACAGTTTCACCTCGCCAGCTTTTGTGTTCCATCCCTTTGACTTTGGCGTTTCTTATATTTCCTTTATTTGTATCTACATTTTTTGTTCTCTTTTTCCCTTTTTCTTCACCTTCAGAAGTGGATAAACTGGTGTCTGGCATGTTTCAAACATGCAAATACCTAGGCTGTATGACATTCATGTCCTTTCTATGTAGACTAGTGCATGTACCTCTAAATATGCAAATCCAATATTAAACTCATTTTCGTAAAAAGGTTGACTCATGGCCTTTCTGCAATAATCAATTCATTTATTTTCATACTATTACATAACTATAGGTAACGATTATATTATGTCTTATTTTGCAGCCAAATATCAGTTTTTATCCACAATAGGGGGAATTGCCCCATATTTGGGTTACATTTTTAAACTTAAGATTACGATTAAATAAAGCAGTCTTTAAATTACCCATGCTAAATGTGTTATAACCTACTAGAGAATATTTAAATGCTACCCTTTCCTAAAATCTTCTGAATTTTCTCATTCAGGAATAACAGGACAAAAATAAGTGCACTTTTACTTCTAGAAAAAAACTTCCTAATTTTGGGTTTCAAATGAGTAATTTAGACGGTTACCATTTAGACTAAGTTTGAATGAGTAACATAGACTTTATTTGCACCAAGTGTTGTCTCAAAAGTAAAGGGTGCTGCATATTTGTTGGTAATTATGCAGAGATTTCAGCCATACTAAGAAAAATTTGCAGTATTTAGCGTTTTTTGATACAGCAGTCTTGTTTAAAATATTTCTAAGCATCCTTTTCGACACCTGCACAAAGCTCATGATGCCAGCAAAAGCAAGTGATATAGTTAATCCAGGTTTCTTTGGAGGTATCAGTTTGATTGCAGTAAATGCACTCCTTGTCCTGTTCATATTCAGAAGAGTCTTGCATCAAGTCTGGAATCTGAATCTTGATGATCCTTCTGTTTTGTCGCTCTGATTCTAAGAACGACTTCATTTCTGTGGCCCCAGACATTGAATGCCTTATCATATGCATCAAATGAATCACCTGGGGTAGGTTTATTTGAAGGTGTGTTTCCAGAAGTTTTTGTAGCTACTTTCTTTTAGCCTTTACCCAGAGACTGTTCCAGAGAGTTTTAAAAAGATAACGCTGCTGACTTTCTTTTGGTGTTGGGTTTGATGGTGGAAATCGAGGATGTCTGCTGGTTTTGGAAGTAGAAACCACTCCCAGTAACTTCAGTCCAACAGTGGATCTACTGAAGCATCAGCTCAGATCAGAGGAAATCCACAGACAAAAAAAAAATGGGTCAAAAGGACATATCTCAAATTTTTTTAAAACGATTTATAGCTATTCTAATGCTGCTGCTCTACAATATGCCCTACCCATCAGTGGCCCATCTTTGACAAACACTGTAAAGGATGTAAGACTTGAAGCTTTCACGGTGAATGTTATTCATTATGCCTTCACGGGTGATCAGCCGTGTCAGTTGTATAAAATCCAAGCTTTCGACCATTGCACACTCCATGGTCTTCATCAGGGACTGCATGAAGCTGCTGGGATACGTTCCATTATATACTGCATCTAGGTGGGCGGAGCCCGCGCTGCCCTGGCCAATGAACGCGTGATGATCTGCGATTGGCCCGACTGACTGAAGGGCCGTATTTCGTCTTGTCCGCTGTTTTCTGCCAGGTCGGTCCTCTGTTCTGGGTAATTGACATTGATATTGCAGGTGTGTATAATGGCCGGCGTCAGAGCTATGCTGGTCAGTTCTATGAACAGTCGCCATGGGTTCTCCTCTTTCACCGACAATCGCAAATCTATTTATGGAAAACTTTGAACACACTGCATTAGACACGGCTACAGACAAACCCAAAGCTTTCTTCAGATACGTGGATAACACCTTTGTCATTTGGCCCCACGGCAAGGACAAACTGGCTATCTTTCTTGAACACCTCAACAGTCTGCACACAAACATCCGATTCACGATGGAAGTCTAGAACAATGGCACCCTCCCCTTCCTGGATGTGTTGGTGTACAAGAAGAAAAATGGCACCCTGGGACACAAGGTATACAGGAAGCTCACAAACACCAATAGATATTTGGACGCATCCAGTCATCACCATCCTTTCCAAAAGAAAACAGTCATCACCACTTTGTTTCATCCAGCTTTCGACATAGCTGATGAGGACAATATTCATCAAAAAATTCACCATTTGCAGGGCACATTATTGAAAAATGGCTACAGCCTCCAGGAGATCAAGAGAGCTCACAAGAAAGTCCGGAAAAAGAGATCCGGTTCGCTGCGCATCTCTAATTCCAAGGGAAGAGATGAGTGGGTGAGCAAGGGCTTCATACCTTACTATGGTCCTACTTCTAACAAAATTGCCCGCATACTCTCCAAACACAACATCAAGACCTATTTTTCCGCTCCCCGAAAAATCCAGCAACATCTGAGATCGGTAAAAGATGCATCGTCACTCAAAGTACCAGGAGTGTACAAAATTCCGTGTGAATGCGGGAAAGTGTACCTTGGGCAAACTGGACGCACAATAGAAGAGAGATGCAAAGAACATCAACGCAATATTAAACTGCTTCAACCGTAAAAGTCGGCAGTATCCCAACATTGCATAGAGAAGGTACATAAAATCAATTTCAATGACATCTTAGTGCTACATCAAACGAATAAGTATTATGACAGACTCATCAAAGAAGTCGTCGAAATCAAGTTACACCCTTGCGATTACAATAGAGTACCTGGACTTCAACTCAGCGCAGCTTGGACGCCGGCCATTATACTCACCTGCAATATCAATGTCAATTACCCAGAACAGAGGACCGACCTGGCAGAAAACAAGACGAAATACGGCCCTTCGGTCAGTCGGGCCAATCGCAGATCATCACATGTTCATTGGCCAGGGCAATGTGGGCTCCGCCCACCTAGATGCAGTATATAATGGAACGTAACCCAGCAGCTTAATGCAGTCCCTGATGAAGACCATTGAGTGTGCAATGGTCGAAAGCTTGGATTTTATACACCTGACACGGCTGATCACCCGTGAAGCCATAATGAATAACTGTAAAGGATGTGCAGTAGTCAGTTTTCTATCTATTGAAGGAAAGAAATACCTGAAAGTGATTATAAGACATTGTCAGAGTTTGTGGGCAATGTGTAATATGAGGTAATGTTGTAGACTAAGGGTCTGTTGGCCGCATAACACCAGGCAGACAACCTTTGCATCTGAAGAGTGTAATGGAGCATACACAATTGGTATTGTGAAAAGGAAGAATGGTAATGCATCCATAGGGTAGTGTGGAAAGGATGAAATTTGCAACTAATGTTGGAAAGTAGGGATGCTGTTGGCATAACAATGGCAACACTTCAATAGTGGGTGTTCCAGAAGTTTCCTGTGACACTCCTTAGTCCCTCACAAGGTAACATTCATGCTTCTGAATTTCTTTCAGTAATTTTGCACAACGGTCCTATTAATTCTACGGAGACTATGTTGTGGCATCTATAGTAGGAATGAAAGTGAAATGTGAAGATTGTGGCACCCAAATCAGGGTGATTCTGCAACTTATATTTATTAACTGATTTTAAATTGTGTTTTCTCCACAATCTGCATATTTCACTTTTATTTCTTGCTATAGATAACACAAGGTAGTTTCCGTTTTGTAGATGGCCCAATTAATACAGCTGTCGTGCAGAGTTACTTCTCTTTCCTCCTCCTTTTTTCACATGTTTCTTCATTTTCAATATCAAAACAGCCTTTTTACTTTCTCTATAGGCACTATGTACTTAGTGTATAGAGAATGTATTGCACTCCACCAAAAAATTCGAAGCTGAGATTTCACCGGAAATATATGTTTTAGGGTCCCCTTTATCTAAAAAAAAAAAAAATAAAAAAAAATAAAAAAAAAAAAAAAGCATTTTCGGGAAAAGGTCCGTGTGTGTGTCTGTGAACACGATAACTCACAGACGAAAAGTAGGTAAAATACCAAATACTCTATGCGACACGAGGGAAAAAAATCGAAAATTTTTAGTTTCTCAAAAATGGCTCTAACGATTTTGATTAAAATTTCGTATATTAAAGATATTTACCTGACAAATAAAATGTATATCTTGAATTTTCTGGGAATGAGTAGTTTATTCTGAATGAGTTTTACTAAATTTTGAATAACTGCTAAACTGTAAGAGATGGACAAAAACTTACACACAAAAAATGTAGAGCATGTTAAAACACACAATTTGTGTTATATACATTTTTTTGCGGAGTTAGTCTTTTTTGTGACATTCCTTATTTTTTGTTTCTGTTATGAAAAACTTACGCATTTCTCATACAGGAATTTGTTAACTGCTGTCCATACAAAGGAACATCAGTGACATAGCAACCAGCCTTTGATTATCACTTTAACCTATGGGACTCCCTTATTTCACCTCTACTTACAAGGAAGCAAGTAATATGGCTATTTCTGTTAATGTTTTACTGATTAGCATGAAGTTAATAGAAGTATAAGCTTTTTAAAAATAATTTGTTGCAGGGGTATAGAGAAAGTCATGTGAATGGTACACATCAGATTTTTTTAAGACTAATGACATAACTAAAGAAAAATTAGATCTGATTAGGCTGACGGTTATTCTTAAAGCTAATGTAAAAATTATTTTCATTTACTAATGCTACTGTTTCTGTTAAAGAAACAAAGCAATTGATAAGTTTTTATTTGATAGCTTGTGTATTAAATTCCTCATTTAACCCAAAATATTTGATAAGTACTAAGAGCACCACAATTGCAGTGTGACAGTGATGGGGCTATCTTCAAGTTCAGATGGAAATTCCTAGCTCATGTACCACATAACCTTGGATGACCCAACATCTGCAATAGGAGGTTAGCCTACAATGGTATGCTAACCAGGTCCATTCATTTCTCTGCCATTTTCAGATTCCAAGAATGATTATTGGTTAATGTGTACAGTT
The DNA here is from genome assembly GCA_030762935.1 of Hymenopus coronatus. Lineage (NCBI taxonomy): Eukaryota > Metazoa > Arthropoda > Insecta > Mantodea > Hymenopodidae > Hymenopus > Hymenopus coronatus. The sequence continues at coordinate 3,061,738 of CM060884.1, forward strand.
TATAACTTGTCAATTTTAAACAATTATCACAAATATGCTTTATCCAGGAAACTAGTGTGGCTATTATTTCTTTATTTAAATGTGACTGACCAATGGAGAGATAGTTAATACATAAACACACATTTTTATTATATATTGCGTCTTTGACTCCATAACCAGGAGCATTCCCTTAGCATTAAATGGGGAAGAAAAATAAAACAGTGCTATTGCAGTAGGTTTTTGTTTCTTTATTTTAACCAATAGGAGCAAGGAAAGGACAGTTAATACATAAAAATAGATTTGAATTTCATCACTGTTGCTTTGCATCATTGGATAAACTGGTTGGTTACTATAGCATTGAATAGGGAAGAATAATAGAGCAATAGTACTACCATCAAATAGCTATTAACTAGTAGTGTTTCCTTGGCCTTGTCTGCTCATTTCTGCACTGCTTTTACAATTTCTAAAGTTGGTATGGATTTTCAACATTGCTCAGACAGGCTCTTAGTTGGCAGCATTACCTAGTTTGACACTGTATTTGAGCATGTTCAACATCAATTTAAGCATATGAGAATGATGGCCATCGGCAATAAGCTGTTATTGTGCAGAACTTCAGCAATCTAAAAATCAAATTAAACTAAATGTGATTGATTGACTTTGTTTCTGATAGTGATTTCAAAGGTTTTATTGATTATAGACGACAAATTCCTGTGCGTGCTTGACAGTTGCTATTTTGCTTATATGACTGATATTTACCAAATAATTATATTTAAACAAGTATTTTATGAATAAATGGTTTATAATCTGCAGGTATAGGCTGAAATGCTGGATTTATAATGAATAAACTTGGTTATGTTGCTATGGAAGACTATTGATAAGCAGGATTACTGCGTTGTGAGAAACTAGCAATAATTCCCCGGTTGGTGTGACACTTGTAGTTGGTGGAGGAGTATGTGAGATTTTTAAACATTTTGTATCTGTTTCTGTAGACGAAACCACTGGCCAGTGTAGTTAGTGTGTATGTATGTAAATTTATGTTTCTAATTTTCCATTGTGGTAGTACTTAGTAGAGAAATATGTTTCAGAACATTATAAAATCATTTGTTATTTATATATAATTACTAGATGACCCGGCGAACTTTCTTCTGCCTTAGAAGCAATAAATGAGCAGATTTTGGATTTTATTAAGTTCAATTTTTTATTAGGATAATAAATATAAATACAAAAAATTAAGTATTTTAATGATAATTTATTGGAAGTGTATTTTGGTGCATGGGTTGCACTCTTCAGTGAAGCACCTTGTGATAGACAACATTTCTTGTTTTATTATCAGGTGCAAGAACAAATACCGCAGATGGTCTTCCAACCCGTGAACATGCCACATATAATTGGCCATGGGAAAAACATGGATTTTCTAGATTCAGAGCACAAACTTTCAAGGATTGGCCTTATGATGGTCATGGCGTATGCAATACCATCCGGAAATTGAAGTCGTTTAAACTCAAACAGCAAATCGGTTGGGATCCTCGGAATGAGAACTTTCTCACCTTCGAATTTTTCTTTGAGTATCATCGCGTAAATCACATACTCATCAATTTACTTACCACCAAACGCCTTCCACTGCACAGTTTTGGTTGGTTATGTTTTGAAGCATGATCACTATGGAGCCAACCTTTAGTCGTAAATTGTGCGGTGGTAAGCAAGGCACATCCAAGGAGTTTAAAAGTTCAATTGGATAGTTGCTCTTCACATGGAATTTCATTTGCAATGTTTCAAATCCTAGTTGCATTACGACTTTGTCTGGGAAGATTCGCAGCATTGTTAATATCGGCACAAGAAGCTAATAGAACCTCAAAACAAACACCATAGACATCAATGCTTTCAGCTGTCTGTTGCGTTTTGTTATACCACGTTTTATGTCATGTACCACGGAAACTGAATAAAAAGTATCTTATGTCCATCTCCTGGTTCTAAGCTACCTCCCCACCAATTTTCAGCCAGATCGGTTCAGCCGTTCTTGAGCTATAAATAGTGTAACTAACATGACTGTTATATAGATTTTGCAAATATCCGGCATGTATGTAAAATACCAACCGTTTCAGCATGCACATATATTTGCCTGTAACATATTTAAAAAAGGCTTTTCCAACAAATAAAACCTTTGAAATCGTCTTCAGAGATACAAGTCAATGAATCGGCCGAAGTTCTCCATAATTACCCCTCTCTGGATCCTCAGATGTAGGTTTTACAACATATATAAATGTTAGAACCACTCAGACAATAGTCAGACACTTATTACGGAGCCTAAGGTTAGGATCTTTGTTTTTGTGCAGAGAAATAATGAGCGTACAAACAAAATGACTGATCTAACCAGTCATGCGAGCTCTTTCTCCTGAAGATACATTTGCCTTTTAAACTTATAACCTTGTTAGATCTACCTACCCTGTATAACTGTGATTCCTCTTGTTGCAATTGAAGATTCTGTGAGAAGCAAATTCCAAGAATTTTGCATCATTCAGTAGATGAAAGAAAGTCTACTACCTCCTTTTTGAAGCCTTTAGCTCTAACTACAGAAAGTTTCTGGCATTACCAAAATCTCAAAAGAGCCTTGTCAGCCAATTGTGTACTGCAGAAGCGTTGTGAGAAACTAGCAATAATTCCCCGGTTAGTGTGACACTTGTAGTTGGTGGAGGTGTATGTATTGAGAACATTTAATTCTAGGGATGTAATAGCTCTAGCTCCAAGTCAATAATATCTCTGATCCATAACCCTGCAATTATGAGCAAGATCTATTATTAGGTGTGTTCCCCCCCCCCCCCCCCACACGCACACACACACAAAGTAATGACAAGAAAAATAACCGTAATCTCCCTCTAGTCGTACACATTTTTCATGTCGACGCCATGATTCCATGGCTGCTGCAAATTCTTTATTAGGAGTGTGTTTTGACCACTGGAAAATCGCTGAGGCAATAGCGGCACGACTAGTGATTCTGTGACCCAGGAGAGTGTCTTTCATTGTGGGAAACAGCCAAAAGTCACTAGGAGCCAGGTCAGGTGAGTAGGCAGCATGAGCAATCACTTCAAAGTTGTCATGAAGAAACTCCTGCGTTGCATTCTCCGAATGCACTGGTGAGCATGATGAAACAGCACGCGTCCAACCTTTTCTGCCCATTTTTCACGCAGTGCTGGGAGGAGTTAATCTTCAAAACATTTTGGTAGGATAAGCTGTCATCGTAGGGTCCTTTGGAATGCAATGCGTAAGGATTACACCACTGCTGTCCCAGAAAGATGTCCATCATTTTATCAGCACTGGTATTCACCTGACAACTTTTTTGGTGGTGGTGGGTCTGTGTACTTCCATTGAGCTGACAGGCGCTTCGTTTTAGGGTTGGAAAGGGCATCCATGTCTCCATTGTCACAGTCGATTGAAAGAAAGTTCCATTCATGCCCTCATCACGCATCAACATCGTTTGACAATTTGCCACACGTGCAAGCTTGTGCTCATCCATCAGCATTCATATCACCCACCTGGAAGACACTTTGCATTTTCAGATCTTCATGCAGGATTGCACAGATCCCATGTAAACACCAATTTTGGAGGTGATGTCTGCAACGCTCAATTGGCGATCCTCCAAAACAACATTCTCCACTCGCTGGATAATGTGTTCAAACCGGCTGGTGCGAGGCCGTGTCTTGTTCTGTTCTCACACGATGTTCTGCCTACATTGAACTGTCGCACCCAGGAGCGCACATTAGACACACCACATGCCTCGCTCAACAGGCGATGAATTTCAATTGGTGTCACCACAAAAGTGGAGAAAATGAATGCATTCATGCTGTTCTTCCAATGTTTTCTCTATGCACTGTACAGGGCTGCCATCTCAGTCACACATTCCCAAAGAATCCACGTGTATTTTAAAACAAACCACAAGTTCCTATCTGGTCCCAGTCCTGAGAAGATAAAAAAAACGGTGCTATAATTTTGCCAGAAGTACAGGTTTTCTGCCTCTTTAGGAACTACATTTATATATTTTGAAGGCATCTGGAATAAAATCCAAAATTATTATTTGTACAAATGCCAAATATCGGGTACCGAAAATTGAGCAACCTATTGAGCCAGAGTAATTAGTAAACAACCGCTTATTACAAATGTCTGTTGTGTGTTACAAATATAAACAGCGTACATAGTAAATTAATACCGATGAATAATGAAACTAATTTGTTATTAATGATAACTGAAAATATCAAGATTTCATCAGAAATGTAGGTTTTATGGTACCTGTAAAGCCCCCCCCTCCCCCACAAAGCAGTTTTAGAAAAAGGTTTTGTGTCTGAACGCTCTAACTCAATCATAAAGTTGGTAAAATATGAAACTTAGTATCTTCCAAGGATTCAACACAAAGATTTCGAGAAAAATACTCCACCCCAAACTACTCTGCATGGAAAAATTTTTGTTTTCTCAAAAAATTGCTCTTGATTTTGATTAAAATACTGTATATTAATGATATTTACATTGCAAATAAAATGTATATATTGAATTTTCTGGTAATATCTTCTAAAAACCTGTAAACCGTAAGAGACAAAAACTTGCTACACAAACAAATATAATCAAGGTAAAAACACAATTTATAATGTTTTTTCTCTTCCCTGTGGAATTCACCATTTCTGAGACATTCCTTGTTATTGGTTTCGGTCTAAAAATACTTAAAATTTTCTCATGCTGGAACTTAACTCCTGGTCAAGCAAAGAAACTGATTTCAATCCCATAGCAGCCACATTTTAAACCATGGGACTATTGGTTTAGCCTAGTGTCTTCCCCTATTTCCCTTCTACGTATAAGGAACTAAGTAATAATGCTGTTTCTAGTAGGTTTATCTTGATTTGCAAGAAGGGAGTAGATGAAAAGCTTATTAACAGTAATTTGTTATAGAGATGTAGAGAAAGGCTCGTGAATGGAATGATCAGAATTTTTTACATATTTTAACTGTGCTACACTACAGAGTAAACTTTTTGAATGTCTTCCATTATTTCCTGAAAGTAATTGGCCAATATTTGTCTAGTTGCTACTGGTAATCTGTCAAAACTGTTAATTTAACTCTAATAGACTTTTCAGCAGAATTTAATGAGGATATCTTGAGACCTTATGGGTACCACAATATTACAAAATCTGAGAATGTGGTGTTAAAACACTGGGGAATTCAGGGTTTGAAAGAAAGTGCAAAGCAAACACTAAAATCAAAGCTTCCTTTCAAGATGAATACACAGCAAATCAAATGAAGACCATAAGGTGTGTGAAGTTCAAAATGTATATTCTGTTTTGCCTGTGATTCCATAGGCATATTAATGTGGTTGTGTGCTAAGATGAACATGCATAAAAAAAATTAATATAAAATAAATAACAAAGAATTGTGTAATCAGAAACTACAAATATTGTTGTTAGGCTAAGGCTGGCAAAATGCTGAAAAAATAAAAGTTGATAAAGTTAAAATAAACAAAAGAATACAACATTAAATGAAATTTTAACATGCCTGCTAAAGCCCATAATAATTCCATGTTGTTTAAAAGGTATTCCATAATGAAGCTAACAAAAATAGTTCAATAAAAAAGTGTCATGCTAATTTTACACTTGCAACAAAAAAGTTTATTGGCTTTTGAAAAAGCTCAAGAATGAGAATGGATTATATAAATTTTGAAGTGTAGCCCATTAATATTGTTAATAGGTAGAAAAAATAAATGCTGCTCTTGAGCACAGTAAAAGAATCTTTGTAGTTGAGTCTGCTGGGTGTGTATTTGGTTCATAAGGCAATTATGTCATACCAGTCATGTATGCAAAGGGCCACTTAAAATGTGCACAAACCAAGATGTGGTGCTGATATAATTTATATTTAAAATTACCATGTATACGTTAAGTGTAATGGTATTCAAAGAAAATAAATCCACAAGGTATCAAAAAATGAGCGTATCCATATGTTCTGTGCTCTTATAGAGCCACCTCTGCTCCTATCTGCAGCAAAAATAGGGATTAGTGTGGTCCTGTCTTAATGGTACTCCATTCAGAACACACTCCTCAAATAATACTTTAAGATAGACTTCTGTATCATTGAAGGAAACCCACAGATCTGTCTCATTAAATGGGCAAGCCATTTCTAAAACTTTCTACTTGTAGGTATATTGCTACAATAAATTCTGCTTAATTGCATGCCCATGTTTGTAAAGCAATAAAACCCAAGATAAAGCACAATCAGAACTTTTTAAAAATGACTGGCTGTTAATTGCTTCCAGATAGTGCCACACAATGTGTTGTGCAAATAACGGGAATATTTGCTATATGAGAAGCAATAAGACAAATTAATTTACATATTTTAAATTTAATTGCAGCTTTTACGTGTGCTTTCCTTAGTATTGATGGTTACTGTTGAATTATGGTCTCATTTTGATTTCCCTTTCATCACTTCCAATCTCCTTGCTTTTAACCCAGTCTTATCCATTCCCAATTTCATCTCTTACCCTTGCTTACAGTATGTCTCACTTTCTCAACTCACAGTTTGTCTTGGCTCTTTCACTTAACCTCACTTCCCCCTACCTAAACTTCCCACATTTTCTTTTGCCTTTTCTGTTCTGTGTATTACTGTAGCATCTTTTCTCTTTAAGACCCATTTTCTGGAATATCAACTTTTCTGACTCAAACCTTGTCTAATTCTCATTACACATCAACTTTTCTGACTCAAACCTTGTCTAATTCTCGTTACACATGCCTATCCAACAGTGGGAACTTCATCTTCCCATAACATCACTGCTCAATTCATTTTATCACACCTGTGCCCTCAACCCTTTTAGTGCCAGCCCGAATAGCAAAATGCTGTCTGAAAAGTGCCAAGCAATTTTAGAGTAGAATGCCACCTAACACACACATAAGCATGATGCAGTTGAACCTGAATTATGCATATATCAAGGGAACAAGGGATGACTATTTGTAACTCAGAATTACTTAAACTAAGATTTGATAATGTATCATACATTTTTTTTTAAAAAAAAAAAGAAACAAATGAAGTATGTACAAAGAAAACATTACTTTGAACTTGGTCATGCTTTAAAGAAATCAGTTAATTTAGCTTATTACACTTTTCTTGCACTAAGTGCATAAACCTCATTTTGCAAACTTATTAATGAATTTAGAGTTTTTTCACTACCACGTTCAGCACTGATGTAATGCAGACACACATTTATTGCACTTCACTTCACTTAGGTATTTCAAGATTTGAGTCATCATCCACATTACTGTTAGTGTCGCTTGAAGTTGGTCCACTTCTTGATCACCAGCTTGTTTTTGGCACATACGAGAAATAATCTCATTCTGTAGTTCTCCACATACGGCTAGATTGTCATCTCCGGTAGAGCTAACTAATTTATAAGCTCATTGCTACCAATATCACAATCAGAGACAGCCTCTTCCTGTAAGGCACCAGGTTTTATGAAGCAGTGTTTGGTTTGGAGGATGACACCTGCTTCCAGGCAGCCAAAATAAATTCCATGGCTTGTAGTAAGTTAATGGCAAGATTTTCATTTCCTGCATCAGTCAGTGTTATTAAATGTTGAACTAGTATTTTTCTATGCAATGATGCCCAAATCAAGTGGCACAGTTAGGGGGGGGGAAATTTCACTCGAACATGTTCCAAAATTATTTGAGGTGGATGTGCTGTACTTCGATCCATGATTCTTCTGTTTCTTTTTCATTTTAATGTCCAGTTTCTTTAACCACCGTTCCATTAAAATCATGTCATCCAAGATTCATATTCCGTAGGTTTCGTTTTGACACCCTTAAAATACCTCGGATTCTTGGATTTTCCTATCAAAAGTGGGGGAAGATTGATCCGTCTTCATTGGTGGCACAAAGAGCTGTTAGGCAAATTTTACTTTTCTTCTCTCCATGGCATGAGTCGCCCTTCTCAGCTAATGTCTTGGGGAAGGAGATTGTAGAATGGGCCAGTCTCATCACAGTTGTAGATGTTTTGAGGCTGATAACCCTTATGATTCCTGGTAATCTCTTTCTTCCCGTGTTAAACTGTTATGTCATCCACAACATTTGACTTGCTGCAAATTGTTTTCCCTGTGATTCCATGCCTCTTATCCTTGCAACCATCTTGATGAAGCCTTGAAATCAGCCGTAATGTTCATTCTTTTAGCTAAATCTGTTGCTTGCGCTTTCAGTATGTTGCCACAGATTGGTAGAGCTGCAGCAAGTTTCTGCTGGAACCATGTGAAAAGTGCCATTTCCAAATCAGCATATCTCCCTTCCTGCTGACAGCTGCGTTTTATTGATTTGGCACCCAATTTTAAAAACTCATCCAAAATAACATTTTTGTTACTGATGACTGTATATAGCATGGGGTAAGCAATTACTAAGTCTGAAGCACTTTTGGTTTTGTGTGGATTAAGCTCCACCTCGTAAGGTTATGTTAATCCAAACTTTTCCTCATTCCAAATTAAAAAGAGACAAGGAAACCTACTTGCCATCGTTGCAGTTACATATTAAGCAGAGCATGACAACCAATCATTCAGAACTGGAGTATACCTAGAATAAGGGGATACATTCAAACAAGTAACATGAGCAATTTTTCTGTTTGAAGATTTACAAATGCATAAACAGTCAGAATTGCATTGGATCACTCAACATATGAGATTCGACTTCTTGCAATTGCAACAAATTATAGACAAATTTTCTACCAGTGTGGTGTATATTGAGCACATAAGCATTATTAAACCAAGAGAGAATCTGATGAACTAAATTATAATGAACTTAAAAGATTAAAACCAAGTATGCAGTGGCTTGTACCTCAGGGATGAAAGGTGGAGCTATACCCATAGGAGCAAAGATTAGCTTTTTCCACTTGAGACAACTGCTGGCACTCTCTGAGTCTAGAATGAAATTAGAGATCTTGGTTTCACGAGGTTGAACGTTGTGTTGTGGCAGCCAACATTTTTGCAATATATTACATAGAACATCACATCCCTAATCATTGCAGTTGTGCTGCTGCCATCTTCATGTTGTGCCATCGCTTATCTGCCATACTTCTCGTTCTCCTCTCCGTCTAAAAATATGCGTTCAGGCATAAATTTCAATTAGGTACGTTTTACTATGTGTTATATTAAGTCTGCTGTCTGAAAAATCATATCTATGGTTACAGCTATGTGGCCACTGTTGCGCTCTACCATCGCCATCAACAATGTGAATATCTGTGAAAATTCAAACTCTGTTTAAAAATTTATGATCCATTAACGGCCGGTTGTACAAACTCAGAATAAATCCTGGAATGGTTATTCCAGGTATAAGTGTGGTGACGAGTTGTATGGTGCAATTTTATTCCTTAGATATCTATTCAACTGTTTGTAGATTTAAAACTAATGTTGCTATGCTGCAAGTCATTCGCGGCCAACTTGATACGTAATTACTGCTTTATTTTGCTGAAAACTTCATTGTTTTCACAATCAGCTGTTCCTAAACTATGTATTATTTTAACTACTTACGGTACTATGAAATAATTATGAATGTTCATAAGCGTGTTCGGATGTAGAATTGCTATACACTTTACAAAACATAAACACATATGTATACTGTGACCTTGCAATAGGTTAGGAGTATGGGAATATAACCTTACCGTATGTGCAAAGTTGTATCTTGTGCTGATATATGATATCTTTCAGTTTCGGTGATCAAAACGTACTTACATTTCTCTATTTTATTCATTAAAATACTTAGTAAGTGAATTTTGAAAATTACATTTGTGTTGCCAATGCCACTATCAACTTAAGATATGTATAATTGAATCGTTGCATCAAGGTAAGTAGAAAACCATTTGCTATATAGGTATTATTAACCAACAGAAATATTAGTAGTTATGTCGTATAGTACATTAAACCGTTCCCATTACAGTTCGCACTTTTGCTGATGGCAATATTTAATACAACAGCTAGAATTTGTCAACCAAACCAATAAAACCGAGGACATATTTTAGGAAAAATATTCTCTATTCAATCAAAATTGTCTCAATGTGTTAAACCTATAGTATATAATATGAAAAATTATGAATTTATTGTAAAATAATATATTTAGATTTACGAGCTCTGATGGCGTCTTTTAATCTGGGCATCTCCTCCCTACATCACAAAGCTTGTAGTGTTATCATTTTTATGCTTGTTTTTCTTTATTAAAATCTGGACATCTATTACCAACACGTACTTCACTTGGTCATGGTATAGATGGGTACTCCATCTATAAAAATAAAATTGACAGCTTCACTGTATGTAATGTCTTTTTTAACATTTTTAAAATTAATATTTGTGTTTATCTTACATTTTGAAGCATATTGCCCTAGAAGTTACCTACCCTTTGTATTTCGTCAATAAAACATAACCTCACTCTTTACAATGCTATGCATCGTGCTGGTGAATTGCTGCACTACACTATTTTATATTTATCTTGGGTTGGATTAAATTTAATTGTTTCCATAAAATGGAGGTATTTTCATGATAATATTGTAGGTAATTTTACTGTTTTATAAATGAAACTATTTATCTATCTTCTTGTCATATTTATCTTACAACCATCAAGTTGTCTGATATCATTTCTCAACTTTAATTTCATTATAGCTGTGTTCATTTATCAGACTATCTCTACAAAATATTGTATTTAGGTATATGTCCTTAAAATATATAAAGAAATGAGTCATTTATATCGGTCAACTATGGGTCAAAATTCTACCGAGTACCCAAGCGGCCATTTTCCTTTTTATACTCTATTCTCGGAATATCGGCTTATCCCCACAAGGAATCACGGAATAAGTTATTCCATATTTATTCTCTGCATAGTCTATATTCCAAGTTCGTACAACTGGCCCTAAGTATGTTGTCTAAATGGAAAATCATATCATTGTTGTTACAGCTATACTGTCACGTCATGTTCTACCATTGCACGCATATTGTACATTTTCATACTCTCACTCAAATTCGAATTAGAGAAAAAGAAATCTGAAAAGTCCTACTTATTTGTAGATGACTTTATCATGTATTATACTTCTCAGTGCACACCATTTTTGAAACGCCATCTATAGCAGTGTTAACACAACTTTTCAGATTGGAGCTCTAAAAGTGGCTTTTGCTTCTCCACTTTGAACATCTGTCACCACAGGAGGTGAGCCAATTACCACCTTTGCTGCGGTTTGCTACAGTTTTACCACCATTCACGGATGACTCAAGATTCCTGGGTTGATATACGATAGAAAATTTGTTGGTCACCACATATAGCCCAGCTTAAAGCGCGCTGTAACCATTTTCTGAATATTTTACCGATACTAAGTGGCATATCTTGGTGAGTGGATCGGACAGTCTTGTTGCAACTTTATTGCACACTGAATCGAGCCAATTTAGATTATGGATGCATAGTTTATTCTTCGGCAAGACCATCTGTGCTGAGAAGATTAGACACTGTCCATAATCAGGTATTCGTGTGGGTGTTTGAGCTTTTCCAACCAGTCCAGTAGTCAGCCATTATGCTGTTTTGGCAGAACCCCCTCTGCAGTATAGGTGTGATATCCTGTTAACAAATTATGATTGTGGGCTAAAGTGAATGGCTTCCCATCCAACGTTCACTCCTTTTTTTAACACTGAGCTGGACAAACGTTATAGAAATTTCTCAATTAGCCCACGGCCTCCGAGTGTTTGCTTCCGAGAGCTTCTTCATAAGCAGGAAGTACACCCACCTTGGTTATGTACAACACCCCACATAAACCTCGGGATGATGGAATACCAAAAGTCTACAAGCCTGTTTCTAGTATTCATAGAATGATTTTAGAATTTTTGTCAAATTACGACCAAACTTGAATATATACTGATGGAAGTGCACCGATGGTGTTGAATGCGTCTGTGATACCGAACCATACATTCTATTTACATAGTGGTACATCCGTATATAGTGCAGAGCTGTGTGCAATATATCAAGCCATTATGCACGTTGGCCGTCAAAATTTTAGTGACTGCCTTATATTGAGCGATTCCCTTAGTGCACTTCGAACCTTAGTGATCTGTACAACCACCATCCTATCGTGCAGCGTATCCAGGATGTCCTCCACTCTTAATATTTTTCTGGGGCTAATGTGAAATGTGCATGGATTCCCGCTCACATTGGCTTGCTGGGGAATGAACTAGCAGATTTTGCAGCAAAGGCAGCAACCACTGAATCCAGTACAAAAATTTCTTGTGTAACATTTGAAGACTTTAAGCTTGTGTGCAGAGCGATACTTTAGTGCTGGCACAAAGAGTAGCCAGCTCTCCAGGAAACAAACTTAGAGTAGTGAAGGACCTTCTAACAAACTGGGTAACTTCCTCTCGTCAATCTCGATGGGAGGAAGTGATTTTAGCTCGTTTGTGTATTGGCTACTGCAATTTTACACATAGTTTCCTTCTTGAGTGAATCTGCTCCATTGTGTCTGCTATGAGAAGATTTGTCTGTCCATAATGTGTTGCTAGAGTGGGTTAATCTAGCACATTCGGAATTCACTGCAACTGCCGGTCAGTCTTGCAGAAGTCCTGGCAGACGATAATCGAGCAGTAGCCATGATTTTTAAATTTTTGTTCAAATTTAGCTGTTTTTATCCTTGTTTCTACATCATTTTGGAGATACTTTTCTGAATTCAACTATCTGTCGCTTTTGCCATGATTGTATATTGAATTTTAGATTTAACTTTTGTTCTTGATTATAACTTTTTTTTTTTTTTTTTTTTTTTGTTTTTTGTTTTTTGTTTTTTTAAGCTGTATCTCTCGCTTTTGCCATGATTTGTTTGATAAGTGCACTGATTTGTTGAGCACCCCTAAACACTAACCATCATAATCTCAGTATAACTTTTTTTTCTTTTATTAAATACATATCTGCATATTATGTACATGTACAGAAAGTAAATACAGCTACTAAATACTGTTCTTGCTTTAGATACAATTTCAATTATACAACCAATGTAACTGTTTTAACAGTAAAGCAAATATGACAGTTACCATAATGAAAATTTATTCTTTTACAGACCGAAAATAAAACATGTCAGACAACGAGGCACCAGCTCAGGAAGACACCAAAAGGAAGCGTGGTCGCCCTTCTAAAGCCGGTGGAGATGTTAAGGTAATATTTGTTCATAATGTGTGTTGAAGTTCCTGATCAGTGTTTTCTAATGGCAAATCATGGCAACAGGTTAATACATTCATCTGCATTAGAAGTTAACTGCTGAGAGAGGAAGTTCTGTACATGGAATGGTCCATAAATCAGTGCATACTGACAGAAACTTAGCTTTCCAAAAGTAGAGACTATTAGACGTTAAATGCAAGTTGTCTTTTATAAAAATTGCACTAGCAAGACATGTATTGCTCCCTTCCCTGGCTGGTTTTTGTGCTCATTTATGCTACCATATTTGCTTATTGATATTATTCCACAGTGCATTTTTCCTTAGTATATAAAGGTCATTGTAGCACATAATAAATAGCTTTTCGTAGTCTCATAATATAAATAGCATAAGTCCCCTTCCTGGTGATTTCTGGTAGTGTTACCACAGTGCAGACTGCCATGCGACATAAGGAAACATTGCTCCTGTCAGAAATTTAAGATAACTGTAAGCCTAGAAAATAAATTTTGAAATTTGGTATATTGGATTAATATAGTACTGCACATATGAACTAAAATCAAATGGCAGAATTTATAAAGTTATTAAAATAGAACGGAATAATTGGGTCATCACATGGCATGGAAGATGGTTATAGAGATATTACTCCCATTCTGCATGTCATATAGTAAAAAGGAGACATTTTTGCTGTATAGAATGTTATATCAAAGGTACTTCATTTGTCAACATTATCATAAGCTACAGTAATATAGAATAATTTCCACATGTTTCTCAAACATTGCCGTACATTATGTGATCATGGATGTTCGATATTTGTTATTGTATGTAAATCTTTATTTTTTATAAGTTTCAAGTTTCTATTTCTGTGAGAAGCTTGTGTTTTCGTAAGAAAAAATAAAAAATAGATCAAAATTCTACTGAGCATTGATAAAAGCAACAGACCAGGGGAAGTACCACTTTATCATTTCTGTTTTAATTTTTGCCTTTGGTTTGTCTTCTCTTAGTATTTTGATGTATACTGCTTACTTGAATAAATAAGTTTATATTTGACACTACTTAAATTGCTATTAATTCTTCCAATCAATATTTGCTCTATAAATGCCTGAATGTGACAGCTTGGAAGTCACTCGACTGCATTCACAAAATATTTCGAACAGTGGTGTTTTCCCATATAACAAATACACAACTAGGAATGTATTAATTGTAATACAAATTTATTTACTGAAGAAGCTACATGCAGATTCACTGACACAAGATTTTTCTTGTCTGCTAGAGTACCAGAATTTGTGCCTTTAATTTATGATTTTAATCATTGTGCAGGAGATAGGAGCAAAGGAAGCGAAAAAGCGTGGGAGATCAGTAGAAGACAAAAAGGAAGTAAAGAAGGCTGATGGGGCATCACCAGCTAAAAGAGGTCGTGGGAGACCAAAGGGCTCCACTAAAAAGAAGGGCAAGGCTGCTGCTAAGGTTTGTATGATTTGGCTTTAAGGATAGAAGGTTTAATTGTTGCAATTAATCCATGTTAATTTTTAAAATATATTTATTCAAAATAATTTAGATTTCTGTACAGAATCAATTCCTTTCAGGGCACAGATTAAATTGGCCACATATGCTGCAGCAGAAATAATCTTTTCTTTCTTTCCCTGAAAATGGGCTTGAATAGGGGTCTAGCAATGCAAGTTTTACTGATGTATCAGAATTGTAAAAAAAGAAGAAAGAAAAAAAAAAAACATAACAGCAGTAGCAGAAGATGAAGTATATACACTTAATTGTAATTTAATTTGCAGAAACCATCTGGAGGTAGTGGACGTGGGCGTGGGCGTCCAAGGAAAGAAGAGAAGAAGGCAGAGTCTGCTGGAGAAGATGAAGAAGAAGATGAAGAGGAGGAGGAGGAAGAAGAAGGAGAGGACTAAATGAAAGAGAGCACAGAGTAGGGAACTCCTAATGAGTGCCCGCAAGAACAACACAAAACTAATTTAAAACACAAGCTAGTGTTTTGTAAGTACAATGTCAAGGGCAGTTGAGATGTTGAAATAGCCAGACCAGGGTGGTGCATTTCATAAGTTTGCTAATGAACACTAAGAAAACTGACCAATTTTTCCCCCCTGGACTGTGTATTAAGTTTGAACAAGATTTTGAACAGAAGAGAGACACGTGATGACCTTTTGATACAAAAAGAAAAAAATGAATACTGCCTGAGGACTAACTCACATTTAAATGAAAGATCTGTATTTTTAGATGTCGTAAGTATTAATGTTCTGATTTGCCATTTTGTGGATTGTAAACTACATCTCATCAAATATGAATGTAGGTGTCTGTGTAAAAGATCATGTTGAAGGTTGAAACCCATGCTCATCCTATTTTTTTAAAACAAAAGTTGCATTGTCCAATTTTGTATGCAATTACACATTTTTGAACATTTGAACCTTCAAAAGTTATTTACTTTTGGATCTTAATGTAAATTTTAATTTCTACTCTGGTTTTTGGTTCTCAACATGAACTTTTAATATATGTATAATTTTTCTCCCATATCTTTCCTTTCATTATGTGTAACTGTAAGAGAGTTAATTAGAATGGGTTGAATTTTAAGAGAGAATACATAGTGTGTTAAAAGATCCCTAATAGCAGTGTAGACTGTCTTAGCTAGCCTGTAGTGCTTAGTTGCACTCCCATTTTTTTCCTCTCCCTTTTATAAATAAATGTACAAGAAATGGAAATAATGCTATTTTATTATTTCTTTTCCTTATCATCCACTTAGCTATATCAATATCCATGGCAGAGTCGTTAGACCAATCACCTCTCACCTAGATTGCCCGGGTTCGATCCCAAGCGACCTCATGTGAGATTTGTAGTGGACAAAGCAGCGCTGGGACGGGTTTTCTCCGGGTTCTGCGGTTTCCCCTGCCATCGCATTCCACCTGTGCTCCATCCTCATTCATGTATCATCAGTGTCAATGCCTGCGGCGCCATAAGTAGTTAAAGCGGGCATTAAACACTAGAAAAAAAATCTCCACAGAATTCAGATTTAAAGATAAACAAAGCTGCACACTCCAAAAGTGTTTTTAAAGAAAAAAGGCATTCAGAGTTTCCCAGATTATTCTGTGTGTTCTTCAGTGCTTTACATTCAAAGTGATCAAATTAGTCATTTTAAAAAAAGTTTGGCAATTGTACAAATATTTGTTGCAGCTATGTATATGTTTTTAAGCAATTCTAAGTTGATTGTGCAGTTGTATTTGGTTCTGCACTATGTTTTAATGCTGTTCACACATACAAGGCTGTATCAATAAATAACTGTATTTTGTAAACCAGCCTGGAGCGTAACAGCAGTGTTAAACAGTGAAACCTTCGTTTAGTAGTGCTATGAATGCCGGTCAATGCAGAACGATTCAGTTGGTACTTAGACCAGGATAAGCCGGTGGTATTTACTGTACCAAACATGGAACTTAAATGTCAGCAATATGCATTGATAAAGTTTTGTGTTCTTCTAGATAAAACCCCTACATAAATCAGAATACATATAAAGACCATGCTTTAGGCAGAACACAAGTCTTTGAGGGGCACAAATGTTTCAAAAAGGGTTATGAAGACCTTAAAGATGCTCTGCGCCCTGGAAGACCTGTAATGGCAAAAATGGAAGTCAACCTCAATACAATTGTGCAAGAAGATAATCACATAGCAATTGTGAAGGTTGCAGAGAATGAAGTTGTCTTTTGGAACCTTAGAAGATATAATTCGCAATGCTATTGAAGGTTGCAGTGATATGGATACCTCATGTCCTGAAGGACAAGAGAAGGCTCATGGCATCGTGACGAGGTTGCCACAGGAGCAGGTTTTCTGTGATAGTTGGTTCCATCGTTATCTCTTTAAAAACAGTTCACATTGGAAACATCCATTGAGCCCTAGGCCTAAGTCATACATCTGTATGACCATGGTGTAACTAATGCATGCACAGATGTGAAGCAACCAGATCTGCACTGGCTCAAATGTGTTTAACTCTGGGCATTGAGGTCATGTCTCAATAACCCTATTCTCTGGATTTTCAGCTTTTCCCTCAAGTGAAAAAGGCGCTTCGTGGTCGCCATTTTCAAAATAAGGAGTTGAACAATGGGTAAATCTGAATAGTTTTATTTCATCAGAGGGAGAACAGTCGAAAGTGTGCAAGTAAATTTGAATTAAATAAAGCATTTACATGTTAATTACAAAATCAGTCCAGCTATTGATACACCCTCGTATATAAATCTTCGGTCTGGAAATGGAAATTTGATTCTTACAGGGTGGATGCATAAATCTAAATATGTTATTGGGCATTGTTTTAATTCATTTGAGATGCTGTTAATACAGGGTAAAACAAAGTGAAAGCTTGAGTGGGTATTGTGTTTTGTATAGTCAGCATTACAACAGTCATCAGATCTTAATTTCCTCCACACAGTATGTTCACTCATGCATTCATATCAATAAGTACATGGTTGTCCCCCCCCCCCCCCCCCATTAACAGTGACTGAAGCAGATACAAAACCTGTATGCACACAAGGCTGTACTACTAATGGTAGATTATGTTTGTGCGATGTTCCACTGAAGAGAGATTAACTTTAAAAGCCATCCATCCCTGTTCAACTGACAATTTCGTACATTCCAGTCATGTTAGGGAACAGGAATGGTTGGTTGCATTTGAAGCAAAGAAACAATATTTGGGCTACTGCCTACAAAACAAAGGAAAGCAAGTGTGTATTAGAATAGATGGGCCAACAAGCTATTCCTCTAGGCTTCAGTAAGGGTAAAGCGGCCAGGTTATTAATGTAGCAATAATTTGTAACACAACACTTCTGTTTATTGGTACACTCAAAACAGTGGCAGCTGGGCTTTAGGGGCACGTCCCTCCCTACAATAATTTCTCCATTATTAGGTGAAATGTTATAATCTATTATTTTGTATAAATTTAAACATACTATGCACCGTGGACAGTTTGAAGTGGAGGTGGATGTCGGAAGTAGTAACCGGCCGCATTTTCGATCACAAGAAATTTTGTGATCATCCTATGCGCAGATGCAGAAGAATTCAATGCTTTCAGATGTTAATTTGTGGGTGCAGAGGCCGGGAGGGGAAGGTTCTGTGGTCATTTGCTCCGCATGCGCAATGAGAAAATAAGAACCGACAATAAGCTAAATTTTGAGTCACACTCCCTGACAAAAATATTTAACCAAAAGTCTCTTCACATGTAAGAGTAAATAATAAGCAACATTTCTTAAGTGTGAATGCCTTCTTATTTGAAAACAAAGTTGATCTATAAACCTCCCGAACGAAATATACAAAAGAACTTAACAATGTTGGTACTTGGTATTATCTCCTTCCTGCCAAGCAGACAAGTTATGCTCAAGGCGTACAAATAGTGTGTTGTGTAAATACCCTAAGTTAACTAGGAAAAAATTTGATACATTTGAAACTTTACTTGAAAACAGGAAAAGGCAAAGTAATCAATGGTTATTGAAATTATGGACGTGAGCAAACAGTAAAATGTACCTTACTAGCGAGAGATTAGTGGCTAGTGTTGTGAAAGTGAGTGCTAAGTTAACAATATCCACCTCAAGAGTGATGAAGTGGCAAAACAATGCCTTGAATGTATTTCATGTGTTAATGGAATATAATCCGAATATGCTGGAGAATAATTTGGTGAAATTAACTGCAGAATAATATGCCCATTTATCAGTTGCTAGCGTTCAAAGAAATGGCAGTGTTAAAGCTCTCCTTAAGAGGGAAAATTCTAAACACTGTTACGAAAGATAGGCAGTGGTTTTAAAGTATACAATTGCTTATAAAGAAAATGCTTAAGACAATATCACAATCTACTTTATTTTAAGGGTAGTTTCCACAATTTTCTGAGAGAAAATCGAGCTTTGTTTCTGAAAAGAAACATTGTGAACGTTCTGACATACAAAAGTATTAAAGTTGTGTAAGCTAGTATTGAAGACTGGAAACTTAAACTAAGTGCATCAGCTGTTAGGATGAGCTATGCATTCATTTGCAGCAGTATCACCTCTGATAATGTTGACTTATGGTAAACAGTGAAGTTGACGGTTCGTATTCAAAATTCTCGGGACATGTTGCGTTCATTTTATGACTTAAATCGAAGAGTTATGGAAGTATTTTTTCAAGCATAGGATGGAACAATGGTCTTTATCTATAAGCAGAAAGGTTGGTGCTAATACTCAAATTAGCATTTCATTTCTACTGATAGCTTTTAGTATCCACTAATTTTAGTCTGTTGTCATCAGTGTTCTAGGGGTAATATGCTAGCCTCTGGTTCTCAAGGTCACGGTTTCAAACCTGGCTGGTTTTTTTTTTTTTTTTTTTTCTTCCCCAGGTGTAAAACTCACTTACTTCATTAGGGGAGTAAAGTCTATACCACGTTGAAGGTTTTCAGCATGTAAAAAAAAAAAACCTCAAGCCTGATAAAGGAGCCTCTAAGCAATATTAAGTGGTCTTTTGCAGCCAAAGTAGAATGGGATGCTTAAAACCGTAGCAGTTAAAGAGCATCAATAAATAACATTTAATTTAGTTTTAATCAATCTTAAAATTGTGCCCTACCACATAATTTGGCCATGAGCCGCCACTGCAGTCAAATAAAAACTAATTTTGCAATCTACAATTTGAATACATTTTCAGCTCAACATGATTTTAATATTTGTGTTGCTCTACTTTTACTAAAGTCTGTATTTCCTTACCTTATCTACATGTCAATAATGATATGCTGCAATTCTCTCATTGGCTGCTGTACTTACCATAGCACCGTAGAAACTAGTTCGAGTGTTTATAACAACATTACTACTGCATCTTACTGACCAAGCTGAGTTGAAGCTTAAGTGTATTAATGGTCTTTACTCACAGAAGGTGAAAAGTGTTTCTTTTTATGTGGGTAAATTGTGTATAATGGCAAAAAGAGGGGAAAACCTGTACTTGGAAAGCCTGATAAGTTCATTGAGTGATGCAAAGCTTTTGGTACAGCATTGCCACAAGTTAACAAAAGAAACAAAACATGGGAGTTGAATGGCAATGTGAGTAATATTATTGAGAGGAATGTCATTAACTTCAGCAAAAGTTTATCTGATACCAAGACTTTACACTGCAAAATCAGTTTCCGATATGGAAGGTTTAACTCGTTACTTGAGTTAATGAAATTGGGAGTACAAAATGTATTATACCTTTGTTGCGACACATAATTTGCTTGAGTGAAACATGACTTTTATTCCACATGGTATATAATCCATGTTTACAGTGGGAACAACCTCAGCCAGTCAATGAGAAGGGAACACGTGAATACATTTAGTTGTGCTTACAAAACAACTATTAACTTCTGAAGCATTTCCTTCTCTTAACGATGTGTTAAAATATAATTTTATGTTGAATCTTAATTTTAATGATATAAATATCAAATTAAGCGAAATTTAAAATCATTATTTATAAATGTGCAGTTGCAAGCAAACAGAAATTACACAAGAGTCCTATTGCTTCTCACATAGAAGCAAACATGCCCTTTATTTCTCACATTTGTAGCAGTAAGTCCTGAACAAACTTCTCTTGGGCTTGGTTGCCTCATACAGATGGGTGCAATTGAGCAGAATTTATTGTAATGCGAGACAGAGGTGATCAAAAGCTTCAGTGTGACGAGAACTTCATGCGTGAGGCGACTTGAGTATTGTGACTACAGGCAAAGTAGTTTGACAAATAAAACATAGTATTAACTGGATATGTAATAACTACAGTAACTCCCATAAACTTTCGGCTTTGCAACATTGGAAATCACTGACCTATCGTTACATTTAATTTATTTACAAAGTTGTTCGTAATAATAAAAGTAATTACACCCTTTAACGTTCCAGGATATATACTTCCATATTCTAATCAACATAAATAAAAACCTTTACGGGGGAGGGGGGAAACATGTGCTCATAAACCTTTGGTTTTCACTTTAGTACTGCACTTGTTCAGACAGTTTCGCATATTAGACACTAACTTCCGAGTGTAGTCGAAACTAATACTGTTACATTCTTCCACCAGTCTTCTCTTTAATTTCACAGCTGAGGTAATTGAAGTTCTTATCCTGCAGTATAGTTTGTCCCACAAATTTTCTATGGGATTTAAATCTGGGGACTGAATTGCCTTGGGACAATTGTACAGGAGCGTACTCCATAGGCTGTTTGTTTGGCATTGTTATCCTGATAAAACTTGAGTGTTTCCAATATCCCCAACTTCTCAGCACTCTTCCTTAAATCGTCTTTAGGCAACTGTAAATATTTGTTTGTTCAGAATACCTTCATTAAATACCAGCTCTCCAGATCCACTAGCAGAAATACACCCCCAAAGCATCACACTTCCTCGCCATGTATCACAGTTTGCTGCAGGTTTATTTTTTGTAGCTCTTGATCAGGTCTTCGCCACTCCTCCCACCTAACCTTTGCCCTCCGTGGTGTAATGGTTACCATGCTAACTTCATATGCCCAAGGTCGCAGGTTCAAACCCAACGGAGGACGATGGATTTTTTCAGGCGTAAAAATCCTTAGCATGGCTTCCTTCGGAAGGGAAGTAAAGCTGTGGGTCCCGTGTCGTAGATTTACGGCACGTAAAAGAACCTCAAGCCTGATAAGAGAGGCCTCTGAGCAAAATTAAGCGATCATTCACACCCAATATAGAATGGGACGCTGAGAACCAAAGCAGTTAAAGAGCGTCCATAAATAACAGGCCATTTCTTTCCTTTTCCCACATAACCCAAAAACTTGGGACTCTCAACAGCGAAGATAGCATCATTCCACCAGTTTTTGTTGTTTTCATTGAACTGCTTAGCAAGTTAAGCCTCTTTCTCCTATTTACTTCACTGATGTATGGTTTCTTCCTGGATACTCTTCCGTTGCTTCTGTTTTTAGTGTTGTCCTAATTATTTGTGGACCGACCTGCTTGTTCAACTGCTCATTCACCTGTATGGCAATCTGTTGGACAGTTAATTTTGGATTTATCTTTGTTTTTCTAACTGTAGCACATTCTTCTTTGCTTGTTAATTCTTTTGGCCGACCTGGTGATTGTATAAATTCCACTCTGTCTTCATTTTTGTACCTCCTAATGATGTCACCAACAGTACTCTTGGGAATTTCTAACAGATTAGCTATTTCTGTGTATTTATGGTCTTTAGCATGATGAAATATGAAAAGTTGCCTTATTTTGAAAGAGGTGTTAGGTACTCTTCGATCCATTTGACTTTGTATTTGTATTTAACTCAAGCAACACACTACCGCTTGGCTGAGCAACCTTAAGAATACTGAGTGCTTACCTTTGTATAATCAAGGTAAAATCAAATGGAAGGGGGTTAAAACCGAATGATTATGAGCAGTGACATGTGTTGGTTTGGATGTAAATAAAATATTTCTTTCCTATCATATATCGCAAGCAAATTATTCTATATGGATTGTAAACTAGAAATATGTGCCTATTTCCAAAGAATAAACTATTAGAAAATATTGTTTAGATGTGAGAGAAAAGAAGCCCAAAAATAATGAATTTGACAAAACCGAATCATTATGGGAGTCACTGTAGGTGCAGGATATTTTAGGTCTCAACCTAATTTTTCCCTTGAAAGTAGATAAGTTTCAAAGCATTTTTGTTTCAAGTCATTTGGGTGCTAATGTGTGGATTTTATTGAGCCTTAAAAAAAATTAAATGAAACATTAAGACCTAAAATTCAGTAGATTTCATGTTATTTTTAATTTCAAGAGAAACTCGATGAAATTTTCTTGATCATTTATCATTAGAGCTTGGATTTTTATGGAATTACATATTTTAATGAGAAGTTAATGTTGGCAAATTACGTCATTTGGGACTCACATAAAACGTACATATTTCTGAGTTTTGTTACAATTTTATTTTTTAAAAAATATTGTCTCATTATAAACTTCTATTTTCACAAGTTTTGCTGAAGCAATCTGCGAATTAGGATGCAAATTAAATTAAGAGTGCGATAATAACCGCCTTGTTCTGATTGTTGTCTGCTTATATCAAAGGTGCAGCTTGACAATGTTAACTCCAGTGTCACGTTTTTCATAGGGCTTTGGGCATTTACAAGGACTGGAGAAATTGATTGTCACCATTGTTGGCATCTTGTAACACAATAGCTGTGAGGAAACAAAGTGAACTGCTGGACAACCATAAAAATATAGCGATGCGATGATACTGCAGTTTCTGGCAAGTGAATTGTGTCCTCGCTGTCCTGCAAGTTGAATTCATGTGAAATTAGAGTGTTTACAACCATAGTCTGCCAAGCATGCAGTAAAAGAATTGGCTGTTCCATGAAATCTCAATTGGAGCAACATGTCAAGAGTGCCCTTCACATATGCAACAAATACCTACAATCTTCTATAAAGCAAGTTCTGTTGACACAAATACAACAGGAACCGTCTGTAAATGATTATTTAAAGACTTGTGCAGTGCAATGGTTGCAGCTAATATTACATGGCATAAACTTCAAATTCCTCAATTTTGCTCCTTTCTAGAAAAATATCCTGACGAATCTACTCGAGGAAAAAGTATCTTCATATGTGTTATGAAGAAGCAGTTGCTTATATATGGAAAGAAATTGGAGACTCCTATATTGGTTTGCCGTCGATGAAACTACAGATGACATGGGTCGGTACATAGCAAATTTAGTAGTAGGAAAACTAGATTCCGAAAGTCAAGCAAAACCATTTCTAATCTGTTGCAAAGTGTTAGAACAAACAAATCTTTCTACAATTACAAGATTCGTAAATGATGGGATTAAGATTCTGTGGCCAGAGGGGGTGTGTGAGGAAAAGGCTTTAATTATGTATTCAGATGCTGCAGTATGCATGAAAAGCTGCTACTGCTCTTAAGGTTTTCTATCCAAATGTACTTCAGTTCACCTGCTTGGCCCATGCATTGCAACATGTTGCTTAAGAAGTAATTTTCCTTGTGTGAATAAGTTAATATCGGCAACGAAAAAGGTCTCCATGAAAGCACCGCACAGAATTCAGTGCTATAAAAACCATCTCCAAGATGTCCCTTTGCCTCCTGAGCCAGTACTTACAAGATGGGGTATGTGGTTAGAAGCTGTGAACTTCTATTGTGAACATTTTGAAGGAGTCCAGTCAGTGGTGAACATCTTCTCTTCAGAAGTAGCTATTTCCATACGTGAATCTCAAGACATCTTTAAAGGT
The DNA here is from genome assembly GCA_030762935.1 of Hymenopus coronatus. NCBI lineage: Eukaryota > Metazoa > Arthropoda > Insecta > Mantodea > Hymenopodidae > Hymenopus > Hymenopus coronatus. Next base: position 3,086,092 of record CM060884.1, read on the forward strand.
CCAAAAGTGGCAAGCTCCTGTGTTTACATCAAAACTAATTTCGGCTGGTTGCCTAGCACCATCAAACAGTTGAAAGCATCAAGTTCCCTTCTTCACGAATCTATGGATTTAATGAAATGTACATCACAGAAGATTAGTGTAGTTGCAGGAGATGTAGGAAGGAAGGCAGGTGAAAAATTCAAAGTTGTGCTAAACAGGAATTCAGGGTACGCTATGCTTGTGTCCGTGTCTAAAGTGGTAAATGGTGACTATCGATTTACCAAAACATTTCTCTGCAAAACAGATTCCTATGCTAAAATATGCTCCTATTTGTGTGACGTGGAGAGAAGCTTCTCTGCTTATAAGAACATTTTATCTGACAAGATAAACAATGACCCTCTGTAAATATGAAAACGTATATAGTTATTCACTGTACGTTGCAAGAAGCAAAAGACTCAAAATGAAAATGCCTGGTTGTTCATTGTATGTCAAGAGATAGGAAACTGAAAATGCATCCTCATTATACAATTTAATTATTTTAAATTAACTGTTTCACTCATTGATAAATTGGTTCAGTATTGCAACATTGTGTTACCGTCTAAAATTTAAGTAAAATAATTATGTGGAACTAGTAATTTTAATAAATCTAATCCAAAACACACATTTATTTTGTAATTACCTACTTGAAAATAACTTTTAGGTAAATTCTGCATAAAACATTTTCCTATAATTCTATATTTAGTCTTTAAATTTTAACTCATTGTAATTAATTTACGTATGTACAGACCTATCAAATTACAAAATTCTGGGTAATTTGCAGTCTGCATTTAGATTTGAGGTGGTAATCTTAGCATTTAGAATATTACATAATTTTACATATTTTGTTGATGTGACATATTTCATTACATATTTTGATGTTTTTGTTGCATAAATATGTATATTTTGCACTGTGATGTTACATAAAAATCTGGGCTCTATTATTTTTTTCTTTTTCTACATGTGGGTTAACAAAGGAAAGAATTTATTAGGGTAAAGAAACTGTGTATGATGTATCCACCAATGACATCTTGCAATTTTGAAAGATCTTTTTCTGCCTATAGGAACGTATTTAATAAAAACAACAAAATTTGGAAATGTGGCTGGTTGTGTTTTGCAAATTCTATATATTAAAAATACATGGTGAATTTTTTAGTTAAAATGTTCTAGCATAAGTATACTGTAATAAATTGGCTTAAGTTTCTTTACATATTAATAGCACTCTTCCATGAAGTAAAATTAGTTTCTTGTTTTAATCTGTATCATGTTATAAGAGATGTTAGTTGACTTCGTAAAATAGGTAGGAAAATTGTTTAAAAACCTAGAGAGGTTAGCAGAAGATAGTAAAAGGCCAAAACGGATTCTAAAAGGTTAAATGGTCCCTAATAACACAGGATATATCCCAAAGCTTTCACAGTAAACTGTTAGAATCTGCCATATTAATCATTGTCACCTGTAATTTGTGTGCCATGTATATAATTTATACTCAAACATGTCTAGATTACAACTGAAAATAGAATTACTTCTTACAACATAAAATCTTGGGAGTAATAAAAAAATAATATATATATATATATATACACACACACACGCTTATTTGTAATAAGAGTGGAGACCACGTCCACAAATCTACAGATTCTGATACCACATTTTGTTTTATAATTCCTTCCCTAGCATGGGCTATTTAAATATCCTTATCCTGGTAGGATATTTAAACTGATGGATATATAACTGCAGTTTTGCTATTAAAAAGGCTTGTGGCTTTGCGAGTAATCAAGAATCTCATATGCTTGTTAGTCAAGCTCTTATCTGCCAGTCGTGTGTTTAGCTGTGTCTACTGGCTGCAAGAGGCATGCTTAGCAGCAGTGAGAAACGAGCAACATTGAAAACTAACTTGACTGCCTCTAATGAGAAGATTGTACTATCTTTGTGATATTCTTGCAGATTACAAGCTTCAGAAATGGCTTGTCTGATTAATAAGAAAGATCTGTCAGATTACGTAAATTAGACAAGAGACCTGTCTTCAACTGTATTTGAAAACGTCTGCATCAGGAGACCAAATGAACTGAAGATTCCATATTGTGTGTGGCAAAGCAGCCAACCTGCACCTCATCTGGAAGCAATTTACAAACCAGTCATGTTTTGAAAACTACTGACATACTTTCGTGGGGTTTTTATTGCTTTACAAACATGGAGATGAGGTCAAGCAGAATTAATTGTAGTGTGAGAAGGGAATGTTATATACGGGTGATATTCTTACAGATTCTAATAGTTTTAAAAATTGGTTCATCTGAATAATATGGTAGATATGTTACTTTATCTCAATGATTCAGAGGCCTGTCTTCAATTGTTTGGCGAGGGTCTTTTGAGAACAATAATGTTCTGTTCTGAACATAATGCAGTAAGAGGTAGGATGATACATATCCCAAGTTTTATTTTAGAACTGGAAATGAAAAAGTTACACGGTATGTGCATAGAAACATGGTTTGAGCAGAAATGAGTTTGCTAGGCAAATTCTTTTCCTCATACAACTTGCATACAAGCAACCAAACGCAGTGTTTGTGTGGAGACCAATGTGAGAGTTTGTGGACAGTGTTTGGTTAGGTTACTGGTTAACAAGATCAAATACACTTCAAGAGGCCCTGGTCAGGTTAAAATCGACAAATGTAAAATAGGTCAATGGAAAGTCCATTGGCATGATAGAAGTGGAAACAAATGACAATATGTCCAAATAATAATAATAAGGATGGAAACAGTTGCAGAACAGCACAACACAAATGGATGCCTGGAGGGCTGGCAGTAAATCTTTCTGTGCATTTTGTAGATTTACTGACAAAAGTGCACACGAATAATATTGAATTTTGCTGGTGAGCTCTAGGTCATTGCCTATCCAGGGTTGGTATTCGATGTGAACATAGAGATGCTTGCATATTTGAGTTTGTGGCATATTGACAACAAAAATGATTTAGCAAACCCTTTTCAAGAACTTGTGGAAGACATTAGGTTAGGCTTAGTTTAAAAGTGAGTTATGTTTACATAGCTAGTAATTTAAGGACAACAGTATTTATTCAATTTAGGTTAGGTTTAGTTTAGTGTTAGAATTTAAGGGCAAACAGTATAAGTGGTTATATAGTTAGTGTAATAGGGAGTCATAATTTGGTGACAAACTGTACAGTTAGTCTAATTTACTGATGTTGGCTGCCAGAATGGCTACATATGCCATAAATAAATAAAGAATTATGAACCTTAACTTGTTTTAACAAAATGTGCAGACATGAAATCATAGTAAAACATTGTTTTACATCCATTTTAAATAAAATGTAATGTTGCAGTTTGAAAATATATTGTGCTTGCATTAAAATATCACATCTCTTTGGAAAATAAGAGCCTGTAATACTGTCCTGTATCCCTTTAAGATGGGGATTGAGTTTTTGCTTTATGATTTTGGTATGAGCAATTATCTAACAATTATATTATTCTTTTTCGAACTGGACATGAGAAAGGTTCAAGGGAGCAGGGCTATGGCCCAGACATTCTTTATTGCTCATGTTTAGTTTACGAGCAGTCACATGTGGCAATGGAGATAATATTTGTCAGGTTCAGTTGTCACAGTGAAACAACACTAATAATTATAATAAATTTATAGCCATAGCCACTTCCATAGTGTAGGGGGGGAAGGGGTCTACCTCACACTCGAGGCTCCGAGTTTGAATCTCATTTAGGGTGAGTTACCTGGATAAGGTTTTTTCAGGGTTTTCATTGTCCTGAGAAGATTAATGTTGTGCTACTTTGTCAGGTTTATTTGAGGCATTTTACCCATTTCCTATATGACCTTCCAGATTAAAGGACGTTAAAACTTACTAATAACAATAATAATTCTATGACATCTTTGCAGGTCAGCATTCAATGGGAATATTTTTACTTTCTCTAGCCCCATATGTACAATGTACATAGGGATAGAGAAGTATAGTGTTCCACCCAAAAATTCGATACCAAGATTTCACAGGAAATACATGTTTTAGGACCCCCTGTATAAAAAAAAAAAGCATTTTCAGAAAAAGGTCCGTGTGTATGTGAGCACGATAACTCAAAAACGAAAAATAGCTAAAATACCAAACTTAGTATTTAAGTTAAGTATCTTCCAGGGATGCAGAAAAATCCCCCCACCCCAAACTACCCTTTACGTGGAACTTTTTTCGAAAATTTTGATTTTCTTAAAAATGGCTCTAACGATTTTGATTAAAATTTTTATATTAAAGATGTTTACACAACAAATAAAATGTATATCTTGAATTTTCTGGGAATAGCCTCTGAAGACTACTTTATTCTGGATGAATTTTACGAGATTTTGCATAACTGCAAAACCGTAAGAGATGACAAAAACTTACAACACAAAAAATGTAGAGCACCTTAAAACACACAATTTATGTTTTATATACATTTTTTTCGTGGAGTTGATCTTTCTGAGTTACGCCTTGTTTTTTTGTTTCAGCTTTAAAAACATCCTTTTCTCATACAGGAATTTAACATTTCAGGTTCATAGAAAGGAACTTCGGTCACATAGCAACTAACTTTTGACCATTACTTTAACCAACAGTACTCCCTTATTTTGCTTCTACTTACTAGGAAGCAAGTAATAGGCTATTTTGGCTAATATTTTCTCGATTAGCTTGAAGTAAATAGAAGCATAAGCTTTTTAACACTAGTTTGCTGCAGAGATATAGAGAAAGTTATGTGAATGGAACACATCAGATTTTTGACATAGTCACACCAAAAATCATTCAGCAGATCCTTCCCAGGAACTTGAAGACAATGATTAGCCTAGGCTTAGTTAAGACTAGACATTGTAATTTCGAGACGGTGAACAATTATATACAGTTAGTGTAATTTGATGAAAAAAGACTTTGCATCAGTGTGCTCAGTAATAAGATTATTAATTTAGTTGCACTGCATTCTTCAGTATGGGCATATGCAGAAAGTAAACAAATGTCTGTAAACCTTAAGTTATGCTAAAAAAAATGTTCTCCAGCATGAAATTATAGTTAGGAGATTTTAAATACATATGTTTTAAAAAATCTAAAGTTGTACTTCAAAAAATATTCTGCCCATCTTTCACATAGAAAAAATTCTTGCATCACATATTCAATAGCAGAGCCAAAAAAGGGACACATTCTTGCAGATATTAGTTTCTTAAATCTTGTTTCAAATGCAAAGTAACATATTTTTGTTATAAAAACTGCTAAATTTGACATTTCATCAAAAAACAGCAGAGAAAAGAAATTTGTGCTTTGAAAATATAAATGATATTGAAATGAAATTATAAAATTTGTATCTTAAACTAATAATATTTTGGGTAATTCAGTTTGCCTTACTGTGGAATCTAAATTGTTTGAAAATCTGAATTCCAGTATGAGAAATAAAATAAGTTGAATAATTATGCTGAAAACAAAATAAGTGGAATAGCTAAACCAAATAATCCTATAGGTAATTTAAATTGTCCTTTTAGTGTGGGGGAAATTAATTTTTGAATAAAGAAAAAAAAAACTGCAGATTTTCTTTTTAGAAAAGCTGAAGATTTTGTGGCAGATATAGATTTGCCAGTCAGGATTTAAATTAAATTAGTAAATAATTGGATAAAGAAAAATGTTACAGAATTTGAATAAAAACCATAAAATTAATCACTGAATGAAAAAATGTAATCTATACTTAAATTGATAACTGAATAGTAAGTTTAGATCCTAACAGAATGCAGCCTTAATGATTTCTTAACCTTACCCAGCCTTGCCCCTCCCTCCCTCCCACCCCAGTTTTAATGACAAATTCTGTAAACAAACTCCTGGTTGAGCAATAAGTAGTCAGCTCTCAGTTTCTTGCTGATCTATATTTAGTTTCTTTAGCACATATAAAATTAGGCAGAGAAAGTATTGTATTCCACCCAAAAATTTGATATTGAGTTTATACCAGAAAACAACCTTAAAAGGAGCATTTTTAGAAACGCTAAATTTGGTATTTAGATTCATCTCTTCCAAGGACAAAGCAGCATCGACTGGATTTCTCTGGTTTCCCTGCCACTTATTCCACCGTTCCTATCGTGCATTTCCTCACGCTCATGCCTGACTACGGGCTGACCCCTTGTTCCAGGTTCTCCATTCTGTGGTTTCTTACAATTGGCTCCCCTGATAAACTAAAATCCCCGTATCCTAAAATATAAATTCATTAAAAAAACAAAACAATCTGAGTAGTTTGGGGTGGAGGGGATTTTCTTTAAACTCTTGTCGCATCCTTGGAAGACAAACTTAAATACCAAGTTTGGTATTTAACGGTCTTTTTATTTTTGAGCTATGCTGTCCACAGACACGCGGACGTTTTTCTAAAAATCTGAAGTGTTACGATCACATGATTTTTCTCTATATCTGTATAACAAATTATTGTTAAAAAGCATATTCTTCTATCTACACTCTTATCGAGATAAACATTAGCAGAAATTCTCCTTATTACTTGGTCCGTTGTAAGTAGAAGGGAAAAATCTAATGTGTTGCATTCACATGATATCCTCTAGCTGTTCGGCAAACCAACCTTTTATTTAAAATATTAATCTGTTATCTATATCATGCTAATCAATATAAGCATGAGCAGAATTAGGCTTATTACTAGCTCCTTGTAAGTAGAAGGGAAATAAGAAAATGCACAGGCTAAAGGAATAGCCCCTCGTCCTTTAAAAGCCGGTCGCTGTATGAAACAATTGAAATTCCAGTCTGCTTTCCAGGAGTAAGCAAAGGAGAAGAAAGATGTCTTTCCGTTTGAGAAATATATGTGGCTAAAATTGAAACTAATAATCCGGAATATCGAACGCGGTTAACGGTAGGGTTGGGATTTTTTTGAAAATCGTGTCGCATCCTTGGAAGATTCCAAACTTAATTACCAAGTTTGGTATGTAACGGTGTTTTCATTTTAGTTATGCTGCCCACACACACATTTTTCTAATAAAAAAAAAAGGATTCATGGGGTCTCAAAGCATGTATTTCACCGAAATCTCGGTGTAGAATTTTTGGGCGCATTACAATACCACAGATTAGAGAACGTACAGAAAAGAAACTTGAGATGCGCATGAAGCCAAGCACTGTGCTAGACGCCATATTGAGACCTAGTAAACGCAAAGAGGAAGTTGTTTAGACGCCATATTGAGACCTAGTAAACGCAAAGAGGAAGTTGTTTATTACATACGCTTTTAAGCAAATTAAAACGTTTAAAACAATAAAGCACGAACATATGTAATAAAAATCTTATGTGTGGCATATACATGACTTTCCATGCTTACTCTCCTACAGACTGTTCTTCTGCTTCTTGTTAATACAGATAAATTTTAATTGCGCATTCCGTTATAGGTATAATCGATGGTCAAATATTTTCGATGTAGCCGCTCTGCGTTGCTTTGAAATCCTATTCTATATGCATGTTGTTGAAAAAACAAAATAAGAAAGCCTGAATGGTAATTTCCATGTATTGAAAATGTTAATCAATAACAGTGGGTGTCCCGAAAAGTGTGAGCTCCACAAAAAATGTACATAACAGATTGTGGGCTTTAACAGTATCTACATTTTTTTTTTTTTTTTTTTTTTGGTGTAGAAAGAGTTTATTTGTTACAGTTTACCAGTTATAAAAAATCTGAATGTGTTCTATTCACATGACTTTCTCTACATTTCTGGAATAAATTATTGTAAAAAAGCTTAAGCTTGTATTTACTTCATGCTAAGTGAGTAAAAACTTATCAGAAATGGTCTTATTACTTGTTTCCTTGTAAGTAAAAAGGAAATAAGGGAGTAGCATCGTCTAAAGCGATAGTAAAATCTTTTAAACGTTGGTTGCTATGCGATTGAAATTCCTTTAATTGTATGGCCAGGAGTTGACAAATTCTCGTATTGGAAAAGTATAAGTATTTTAAAACTGAAACCAATAACAAGGAATATCTCAAAAACGGCGAACTCCACGAAGAAAATGTATATAAAACTAATTGTGTGTTTTAATGAGCTCTACGTTTTTTGTGGAGAAAGTTTTTGTCTATTTCTTACGGTTTACCAGATATGCAAAATTGGGCATCTTCGTTAATAGAGAATGAAGATATCCCCAGAGGCTATTCCCAGAAAATTCAAGATATACATTTTCTTTTTGTGATTTAATATAATATACGATATCTTAATCAAAATCGTTAGAGATATTTTTGAGAAAATTAACATTTTCGGACATTTGTCCATGTAAAGGGTAGTTGGGGTGGGGGGATTTAGTTGAAAATCTTCGTGTCGCATCCTTGGAAGATACGGTCTTTTCGTTTTAAGCTATGCTGTCCCCAGATACAGACATACAAGCACCCACGCCGGCGCGCACACGCACACATACACAGATCGTTTTCTAAAAATGCTTTTTCTGCATTCAGGGGGACCCAAAACATGCATTTGCAGTGAAATCTCAGTATTAAATTTTTGGACACAATACAATACCTTCTCTATGCACTATGTACTTAATACGTGTAGAGAAAGTAAAATTTCATCCAGACTGAAGAGGAGTTGAAAGCACATGGCCAAGATATATATTTCATTTGGCAAGCAAGACTTAAACATATGGTATTTTACTAAACATGTTAGAGCCACATTTACTTTCTCCAGCTCGTATGTACAATGTACGTAGTGTATAGAGAAGGTATTGTATTCCACCCAAATTTCGATAACGAGATTTCACCGGAAATATAAGTTTTAGGTCCCTGAGTCTGAATAAAGAATTTTTAGAAGGTCCGTGTCTGTGTGTCTATCTGTCTGTGGTGTGGAAGCATAGCTCAAATAACGAAAGGTCGGTTAAACACCAAACTTGGTATTCAAGTTCAGTATCTTCCAAGGCTGCGACACAAAGATTTTCAAGAATCCCTCCACCCCAACTACGCTTTACATGGAATATTTTTGAAAATTCTGATTTTCTCAAAAATGGCTCTTAACGATTTTAATTAACATATCCTATGTTTAAGATATTTTTATGACAAATGAGATGCATATCTTAGCCCTTTCGTTACCTGTGTCCATAAACGTGGGGGTGACACGCAAAGGCGAACATGTCCATTAAATACAGTTTTTCACAATCGACATAAAACGTATCTCAACTATACATATTATTGGAAACAATATATTGATAGGCAAACGCCTTTATTTTGTATACAAAAAACAATTAATGTGTGAAATAAGTATAAACTGAAAATTTTCCTTTAAAAAGCACATTTAAATATGGACATGTTCTCGTTTGCATGATCCATTTTGACATGTTCGCCTTTGAATGAATTTCGAAAGTCAAATATCTTGTTGTTTCTTAATGGCTTGCATGTTATTGAGTAATGCGTCTTATAGTATATCAGATTACGTATCTATAACATTTTAATATATCATATCATTAAAAAAAAATATAAACTCACTTTGGTACCTTTGGCTTTGTTTGGAAATTTTAACAAAGTTGTGATATTTTGCTTTTTTTAGAATCATTTAATTACATAAATTAAAGCATCATGACCAAACTGGAATGATATCAACGATGACATTGCTTATTATTAAAAATGTTCTTAAGCTCACACACTTAAACAAACAAACCACAATCATCTTCTAAACAGTCACAGGAAATTTCATTTGCCTATGTGTTGCACGATGTGGGAATAGTCAATGATGGATGTATACCATCTTAAATCTTGGTGATTTCTCCAGTCTGCTCCAAAAATGGTTTTCAATAAACCATCAACATCTTTCTTCTTAGCATCTGGGATTGGATGGAAGGGGTACTTCAGGTATTGGTTGGCAAAGAGTTTCTTCATGGTCCATCCGCGTTTCAGAAGAGATTTCCGCTCTGGTAGCTCTTGCTGGGACTTGTAGAATGCAGTTGCATCCGCATCAATATAAATGTTTTCCATAGCTTGATATTTTTTAATGAAAATTAGTTTCATTTCACTGATGTGATCTAAATTTCGAGGCCTTTAGATAGTGATTTCATGTCCATCACTCTCCAATCTTCACCAAGGTTTCTTACTTCACCCACTGACTGATAGACCTCAATATATTTCTCTTTTGTTACAACTGTTGGCTTTTTTCGTAGAAGTTTCTCCACTCTACCGAAAACACGGTCAGCAGGTAAGAAACTGTGTCCTCGAACTGGAAAAATTAGGTGTATTTGTTCAACCGGACCATCATGTATTCCAAGAAAATACATGAGTGTGTGAAGGACGATATTGTTCTTGTTTTGAGCTCCACACCCGTCACAGAAATGTTTTAGTACAGTTTTATCTTTAAAATCGACAGATTTTAAAAAATACAATATGGCTGAAGCGACTTCCGCTGCACCACGGCCTGCCAAATCTTCCCTCCACGTGTAAAATACAGGGTTCACTGATTTCACACTGACAATGCACAAACTGTAAAAACTTATCTGCCTGGAGTAAAATGCTTCTTGTACAGGACTCTTTGGCAGTGGCTGGACCTGTTGCAAATCAAAACAGTAAGCCACTGCCTGTTCATCCTGTTCTCGTAAAAGTTCATAGAAGGCATTTGCCCTTTTTTTGTGGACCCTTTTCTGTGTGATAAGCTGTATCTTTTCCTTTTTTGAAGCCACATTCATTTGTTCGTCAATTCTTGCGCAGAAACTGCGGATATCTGAAGCAGGACTTCTAAATCCAATGTTATATTCATTCACGAATATTTTACGGAACATGGATGTAGACACTTTGTTGTCATTAGTCACAGATCTGTTGTACAGCGCACTTAGTTTCTTTATACTTAATTCGCTGTGCAGGTATAGCCGCTGTGATTTTTGTCGGTTGTAATGACTTTCAGTACAATGCAGATTGCCTATAAATTGTCTAACACTTTCCTTCTTGTCTGCTGATTTATGGCTGACGCGATCTCCGCCTCTATATTCCTTTATTGTTTTTCCTTCTTTTATCTTGTTTGCTATACTATTCAGCCGAGTAGATTTCATTAGGATAATATACATGAAAAGTTTCTTGCACACTGGGTATACTATGTGTCCATTTTGTGCGAAAAGAGTGTAGTTAACATTGCATTTGCGAGGTTTACTTTCGCCTTCATTGTTTCGAGGTCGCTTTCTTTGAATATTTTTCAGCGACATCATCCGTGCAACCATCATTTCTATCATGAACTTTATAAATGAATTGCCTCAGGCGCAGTGTATCTTGTGGGTGTATTTCCCGTCAAGAGAACTGTTTATTTTGGTGTGTACATGCATGTAAAGAATGAAAGCCTCTTGGTGCAACACACCGTTTCCCTTTATCCTTTTCACGTTGCGATTCATTCCTCTTCCTCTTTCTGCTACCCTTGTTTGTAGTCTTCACAAGTACACGTTCTTCACCTATTTCACGCGTTAACTAAAACGCTGACCTAATAATTGCAGTTACTAGATAATTAGAATACAATACTACAGGAGAACACAGAAGCGCGACAATAATCATACCAGCTGCTCTGCGCGGGAATACCTGGCCTTGAATGGAAGGCAAATCACGTGACTTAAACCACAGCCTCCTATTGGTTGTATGTTGTGGTTCTTTGCAGGAAATTTATACGTGGACATGTTCGCGTTTGCTTTGAACCTCCCATTTTCACAGGCTTGTATAACGGAATATATTCGGGTTTGCTTCAATAGCATGATGTATATACATTCCGCTTATAATCTAATTACCATTCCATATCGTAACTCATTTTTTTAAAATTTTGGACATGTTCGTGTTTGCGCGTCACCTCCTCATCATGGACACTCTTTTATTCTCCCTGCCACCAGCAGACTAACCAACTGAGGCAACTGTTTCACTGTCTCTAGTCAATTACCCTTCATAACCAATTCAGGAAACTCCCTCAATTTAATATGGTAACGGCTGGCGACATGCGACAGTGCTATCATCTAGTCTAGCGGTCTGGAGTACACGCATCAGCTGATGTAAATTAATGGAAATAATGCTGCTACACGCGTCGTGATTTCTATTAAAATCATAATAAATACGCCAATTTTTGCATTTTATCTTGAATTTAGGTCATAAACAAGGAGGCAAGCTTTGATATATTTCAAGTGTGGTTTGAGTTAGCCTTTACAGGTCGCACAACAAAATTGTTTATTTAACCTTCATTTAGGCGTACATTACAGGGAGTAATATGAAGGGTAATAACATACTCTCGTGCTCTGAAGCTAAATTTTAAATCATTTATTTATTTTCGGTGCTGCGAATAAAATCTAATTTTATCGCAACTGTTTTGTGCCGAAAATATGAAATTCAGGAACTCCCATGAGTATTTTTGAGAAAATCCGATTTCGACCCACAGAATCTGTCAAAGCTCAGAGAACCTGATCGAACTTGTGTACCATTCAATCTTTACAATGGGGTACTTATACGCTGGGAAGGATTCTAATGGTATAACACTTACATTTGAGGAACATAACTTCTGAAATCTAAACAGGCTGTTATATGACAAATCATCTTCAAAATTCCAACAGGAACACCACAGCTGATAATCGGATTGGATCCGTTAAAATACTGATGGAAAGAGGACCGATACTTGCAGGTAGATTCAGAGCAGTGGATTCAGAGCGCTATGGGTTCAGTAATAATATAACACTGATGTCCCCCCAAAATAAAGCAGTACTGTTGGTATCTGCCATGCATCACTCTAGAGCAGTGTTTCCCAACATTTTGAATTTCACGGCACCCTTGGGAATAACATTAAACACTAGGGGCACCCTTCCTTGAATTAAAAGACAATTAAGCTTAATATGTTAATTTATTGACATATTATATAATAATAACGTACACCATAACATAATACAGTAAACTTTACTACAATCACTGAGTAAAAATACAACAATAAATTTTGTTTGATTAATGATTAATGTGAAACTTGTGATTGATGCTTAGAGCACAGATATGTGATGTCGGGTCTTACAGTTGACAGTGAAACACGCAAATCATCCTCAAGGTTATTCAATCTATTTCTTGCTTTGCATTTTATTGTCACCATAGCAGAGAAGGCTTGCTCGCATAGATAGGATGTTGAAAAGGGCAAAAGTGCGTTAATTGCTTTCTTCATTAGGTTAGGTTACTCCTCTCTCCGTTGAAGCCAAAAACTAGCCACCGACGCCTCACTCTTGGTGAACTTACCTTTGAGTGTGGAATCAGCGCAAAGATCAATAAATTCATCTCGTTCGCAAGCAGTGAAATCTATTTCCTCTGCACTATCTACGAAATCAAATGGTGAGACAACCCAGTCGAGATTCGTAGTGGAAATAGTTGGAAAGTACGCATCTATTGCATCTTGCAATCTTGATAAGTGATCACAAATGCGGTCTTACAGCTTACCCAGATCTTTATCTCCTGCCACATTAAGAAGAGATGGAAAGTTCGACAAATCTCCGTTTTGAACTGCAGATTTCCAAGAACTAAGTTTTCTTTTAAAACCTTTCATTTTGTTGGTTGAGGAGATTATTGTTTCATGTCGACCCTGCATCGAAACATTCAGTTCATTCAGCTTATGAAAAATATCTGCCAGATCCGACAGTGCGAAACACCAAGAATCACTTAGTAAGAGCTCATGAAATGTGTTTTGATTTTCATCCTTAAAAAAAGTTTTTAGCTGTTCTTTAAGTTCGAGAAACCGGTTCAATACCCGACCCCGCGAAAACCACCTTACTTCTGTGTGAAGTAACAAAGAGGTATGAGCTGCATCCGTTGCGCGACATAACTGTTCAAAAATTCTGCACTTTAAAGGTCGAGACTTCATATAGTTCACCATTTTCACAACTTGGTTCAACACTTCAGCAAAATCTTCATTAAACGCTTTCACGACTAATTCCTCTCTATGCAGAAAACAGTGAGTTATAATAATGGATGGATTTTCATTGAGAGCTCTGGCAGTAAAACCTTTAATTTTCCCAGACATAGATGGTGCACCATCTGTACATATACCACAACAGTCTTTCCATGAAAGATCATGGTCATTGAGATAGGAATTAATAGAAACGAAAATATCATGGCCTGTGGTTGTAGTCTCCAGCGCTCTCCAGAACAGAAACTGTTCACTAATATCTTTTTCATCAATATATCTGATAAACCCAAGGAGTTGCGGTTTGTCACCAATATCGAAACTACTTGCAAAGCAAATGTTCTATAAGTTTTCATTTTCTCCGTGACTTGTTGGTTGATATTGCATGACATTTCAGATATCCTGCAGCTGATTGTGTTGTTGGACAGAGGAACTTTCGAAATTTGATTAGCTGCTCCTTCGCCAAGTATTGTTGAAACTATAACTTGACATACAGGGCCAAAGATTTCCTTTCCAAGAGTATGAGGTTTCTTTTTTTTAGCTATCAGTTTTGCTACTTTAAATGAGGCTTCAAGAGCAGTATCACCTATGGTCATTCTCTTTACCATTCGCACAGCTGTTTTCTTCTCCCCTTCTAATATATGTGAAAAATACATTACACTTTTCTGTGACACACCAGGAAGCTTTGTTGTAAGATGCCGCTTCAGTTTGCTAGGTACCATGGCCTCGTTGCTAAGTGTTTCGCCACAAACTAAACACACAGGGATAGGGTTTTCCTCGTTGTTATTCCACTTAAATCCATACGCTAAGTAACTGTCCTGGTATGTTCTTTTCTTTCGTTTGTCTTCTTTATGTGGTGAATTCGACGATCCGGGAGAAACTGTAAGATTTGGCTTCTTAAAGCAAGCAGTAGGAGCCGACTGTTCACTTTCATTGTCCTGGCGTTTATGTTTAACAATGAGCTTATCCATAGCTAAACACTGTGAATCAACGCGAGGAAGACAACTGAAAGCGCCAAGTGGCGTATACTTTTATATATTAATCTGTAAAAGTCTCGGGAATGTTCGTGAGGAAGCTTGTAGTCTTGGGAATGTTCGGCAGGGTATAGCTGTAATGCCATCTGTGGGATACTAGTATAACTGAATTATTGAAATGAGTCGACCACTATCACCATCTGCCGTGCATGAGAGTAATTGATTTGACTTATTTTATATCAAGACCTTACAAGACTTAGGGCTTCAGTAGGGGTTTTTTTTTTTTTTTTGTTTATCTCAATATCTCGCGGCACCCCTTAGCCAATCACACGGCACCCTAGGGTGCCGAGCCACACCGGTTGGGAACCGTTGCTCTAGAGACAACGCCAGTGCAAGTGGTATACCAGTAATCATTGCCCACTATAGTGAAACCAACGGTGGTGTTAATTCCCTGGATGCTAAATGTGCTCAGTGTAACTGTG
The DNA here is from genome assembly GCA_030762935.1 of Hymenopus coronatus. NCBI lineage: Eukaryota > Metazoa > Arthropoda > Insecta > Mantodea > Hymenopodidae > Hymenopus > Hymenopus coronatus. The sequence goes on from CM060884.1 coordinate 3,101,407, forward strand.
GTCGTCGAACTCGTTGACAGTCTACGGCAATTTTTTACAGAATCATTGACATCAGTGCAGTAAAAACTTATGCGATGTATTACAAACAAACCACCACTTCTGAGATTAAATTTCATTAAAATGCTTGCAAAGGAGCTCGTTAGACCATTTATGGAAATTCGAGTTACTAATAAACACCTCACTATTGAAATTCAAACCTGCATTGGGAGAGTTTTGGGCATGCTTTGAGGAGAAACTTCAGAAGCGAAAAGTGTGCTATACGTGTCATTCCAGCAAAAGAAGAAAAATTGCATACATGTGCCGCTCTTACAGGAATGAATTGTAAAAACCTGTCAAAATTGTCACCACCCATGAAACTATGCCTCTGTTTGTGTACGTTTGATAAGGAGTACAACGAAGACTTGTAATTTTGTGTATTGGAAGCGTATAACAAACAGAACGTATTGAATTTACATCCTTAATATGATATTTGCAATTTTATTGAAAATGCATTATTATTTTCAAATTCTTACTTGAATTAAATCAATGTATTCTTAAACGAACAATTTTCATAAATAGGTAGTAAAAAGTAGGATTAAAACCATTGCACACTCAGGTTTTTCGTACCTATGAAGAAAACATCTCCGTTTTGTCACTGATAATTATTAATATTTTCAGTTATTAATTTAAGTTGTTTTTTAAGTTTCTATATTAAGATTCATGTTTGTTGTATTAGAAGGAATTATTTAAAACATGCTTAAATGCTCCACGGCAATTATTTAATTTCTTTGTAATAAATATTGAGGTCTCAGACCACAGCTGTTCTGTGAACAATATACCTGCGTGATTAAGGGTTAAACTGTGAAGGCACTGTTAGCAGTTTATGGCAAATTAAACAAGCTTTATCACCGTGGAGCACAAAAAATACTGTTCCTCCCTCGAAGGATAAAATGCATACCGTGGCATGCTGCCAGTGCTTCTCTGATTGACCTGAAGGGTTGTTTACTTGTACATGTAAATGCTCGAATACAGGCGTGAACTTTTATTGCTTGGAGCGACGTTGTGGGCAGTGGCTTTTTTCCAGGACCAGGTGGAGTAATGAATGGAGTGGTATGTCACTCACTGACATAAGACGGCATGACTCCTCTATACACTATGCCATCCGGAGATTCATGGAATTGGTGAAATCGGTGTATCACTAATTCTGCCATACAAATCGGGATAAACAGCATTTATTTTGGCATATCACTGATAATAGGCAAAGCTGTTCGGTGGATGTTAGATATACAAAATCACACTATTAAAATCATCCTGCTGTATATTAAGACCTCAGAGTTAATTTTTTCGGGGATTTCTTTTTTTCTAGCTTAATATCGGGGTTCATGGAGGTTTCGGGGATTGCGATTCACAGAAAACTAACATATCGGCCATTTTATTCACCAGTCATCACACTGTATTCTTTGATGCCCGGAGTAATTTTCAGATTTTATCATCCCGTACTCTTCAAAAGCGTTCGGCACTTTCTGCAATGATTCAGTTTTGAACGATGGTTCCGATTTAAGTAATCCAGGTGCAAAATCTCGTTATTAGTAGCTTCAAGAAGATGGAAACGAGCACCCATCTTGGTTTACCTCAAATCAGCATAATTGACCGGTCCAACACCCAAGTTCAAGATGGCGTAATCAACTCCCTCATACCAACTTTAGAAATTGAAAACCCGCTGTACAACTGAGCACACAGTGCCAAGGGAAATCAACCGGTTAACAGGCGCAAGATGGCTGTAGTAAACGGTTATATGTTGTTAAATGGGAGTGATAATGCTCTTATTCTTCCTCATTCAATGTTAGATAGAACACCACTTTATCGAGACAATGACTTGACACGACACAACACAACAGTGAAATTCAAATATATTTTTATGTATTAACGGTCATTTCCATGTTCCTATTTGCCTAGCTATTTGCCGCTAGGTAGCTGCAGTAGTGCTTTCTTCCATGTTATGCTAAAGGAATGCACCTGGTTATGGAGTCAATGACGCAAGAAAATAAAATATATTTTTATGTATTAACTATTGTATCCTTGGTGACATTGTTTAAATAAAGAAATAAATGCGTTAAAATTAACAAGTTATAAATTATGCACATTAACCAACAATCCTTCTCGAAATCAGAAAATGACAGGATCAAGATAATATGCCGTTTGAGGTTTACTTACTTATTGCAGATGTTGGTTATTTGAGGTTATGTGGTACATGAAATAGCTTAAGGCGATTTCAAAACATAAAGATAACCCCATCTACGTCACACTGGAATTGCGGTGCTCTTAATACGTTTGATCAAGTCATATTTTGGGTTAAATGGAGCAATTTAATACACAAAGCTACTGTTAAATAAGAACTTATCGATTGCTTTGCTTCTTTTTAACGAAAACAGGAGCATTAGTAGTAAATAAAAACAACAATAATAATTAATATTACTATTATTCGGAGAAATGACGGGATGCATATAATATGCCGTTTTAGGATAACCGAATATCATTGTACATTTCTCGGTTTCCCCCCGTTGCTATGGTTACGCATCCTTAGGCACATACTGTTAATTGCAAATTTAGCTAACGGGCGATTTCATCAAAACATAAAGATAACCACATCTACATCACACTGTAATTGCGGTGCTCTTAATACGTTTAATCAAGTAATATTTTGGGTTAAATGGAGAAATTTAATACACAAAGCTACTGTTAAATAAAAACTCATGGATTGCTTTGTTTCTTTTTAACGAAAACAGAAGCATTAGTAGTAAATACAAATTATTATTTATTATTATTATTATTATTATACTTATTATACGGAAAAATGACAGGATCCACATAATATGCTGTTTTAGGTTAACCGAATATCATTATATATTTCTGGGTTCCCCCGCCTTGCTATGGTTACGCTTCCTAAGGCATATACTATTAATTGCAAATTTAATGCTTTCCACACTACCATATGACTGCGCTGCCTTCTCTCCTTTTCGCAATACCAACTATATATGGTCCATTACGCTGAACATTGCACCTTTCAGATGCTAAGATTCGCTGCCCGACCCTTATTCGTTATTTGGCCGTAGTACAGTCGGAGCCATTTGTATCGCGGGTCGATGCGGGATGTAATGGAACTAACTCGCATTTCGTCCGCCATACTATGTTACGATGCTCTTTTGCTGTTCAGAGCTAATGGCAGTCATACGCACAACTCACAGAGCCCACTTCAGCAATCATTGTAAACTAATGGGCAAATATAATAAATGCGATTTCAATGCTTCTGTAGAGCTGGTATTGTGTTTCGGTTAAGTAGTGTAGATGAAGTAAGAATGACTCCAGTGTTGAGTACTCTACTTACAAACGTAACCTTAATAAGCAAGAACACACTCGTATACTTATTAATTTCTAATGTGCCGAATTGGCATCAAACCGCCACATTGTAACTTTTTTGTTTTTAGTTTGTTTATTTTCCAAAAAAGCTTACTAAAACGCAAATAGAACAGCTAGAATGAGCAACACATTTTTGTACAGTTCTGCAATATATTAAAAAGTGTAACAAAATGGGGTCCCAGAGCTAAAAAGGCGTTAATTTGACTTGTTCAATTCCTTGTTTTTTAAATTAGTAGAGAAAATATTAATTCAGGTATTAAGGTGAAAATAATTATACCAATAATAATTATTGTTATTGTCATAATCATACGAGATTACAGATCCAAACAAATCTCCGTTTGATCAAAAAACTGTGTATACGATGTAAACTATGGGGGAAGGCAGGTTCAGATTTTCAATAAGTAGTCCACCACCCATTATTGTCCAGCACTTCATGTGTTCTGTTTGACACAGATGCCACCAGGTCCTGACATATTCTTGGGCGCCGCCTTAAACTCTCCCATATGACATGATTTGATAGAGCTGCTACTGATCTTTCTTGTTGATTTTCCCATTCTCGAACAATTATGCCCCATATATTCTCTATCACATTCAAATCTGGTGATTTAGCTGGCTAAGGAATTGTTAAAACCGCCGGATGTTCATTTAGCCACTCTCTGGTGATATTTGAGGTGTGGACGCTGCTGTTATCGTGCACCATATGTATTTGAGGCATATCTTCGGCATAATACACTGCTCGAACAGCGGGCAGCATACAGTCTTCGAGCATGGTGGTGTATTCTTGTAAGTCCATTTTGGTCTGCACCAATTCCCCAACACCAACAGCTGACATCCAACCCCAGAATGCTACAGCGATTCTCCCACTTCTCTTAGTAGCGATTACATGCTCGGGGCATTAGCGAGTGTTGTCTGGTCACCAAAGCGTCAACTGCCTGTCAACATCGGAACAGAACACTTTCTCGTCCATCCAAATAATGTTCTTCCAAAATTTACATGGCATTGGAAGGTATAGAAGGGCGAAGCTCACTCTGTCTTCTCGATGAGTAGGCGTTAAGAGTTATTTTCTTAGTTGCCCTTCGATAATGAACTCCACTGATATGCTTCGCACAGAAGATGCTGCAACGAATTGAAGACCGATTGCAGCTGCTGACCAGAAACGATTGCTTGTGTTAGCTTGCTTTATGGCTAGATCCTGCTCATCAGTTGCTTTTCTTGACTTGCCAATTTTTGGACATCTCAGACCATCTTCACCCTCTTCTTGAAAGCGCTGTATCCAACGTCTGACACAATCTTCTCCTCTGCCAATTGCCATAGAAATTTAAGAAATGGGACAGTCAGCTTCCCGCATCCCAACAATCTTGCCTCTGGTTACCTCTGTGGTGCATTTGAACTGGTTGATGACTTCCCGTTTAAGAAAAGTTCAAGGATTTTAAAATTGAAACTAATAAAGGTTAGCTCTCCTTAAAAGCTATATGTGAGATACATTGCGTGTTTTAATGAGAACTACACTTCTTATGCATAAGAGTTTGTTCATCTATTTTAATTAAAATCATTAAAGCCAATCTTTAAAAAATAAAAAATTGTCCATGTAAAGGGAGGAGTGGGTCGGCGATTTTCCTTAAAATCATGTTGCATCCTTAGAAGATTCTAAATATACTAAGTATGGTATTCAACTAAATTTTCATCTTTGAGTTATGCTTCCCACATTTTACTAAATTAACCATTTACTAAAAATAATTTTACTTTCTCTATAATGTGTACAATATACATAGTACTATTTCCTGTAACTCGTAAGTGGAGCATAGGACATCAGTACGGTGTTTCCTTGATTTTGTGTTCATCCTTGCCCACACATGGAACTCATTTGCAGATACAAAATGGCAGCATTTTGCCCAGAAACCTTCCTTCGAAGTATGGTTATAAACATCACGTAGCACCACCACCTTTACTTCCCCTCTTGAGAAAGCGATACAAAGCATTTTTGCGTCCAGGGAAAAAAATCCATTGCCCTCTGCCAGGTTTGAACCTGTAATGTTGGATTTTGGAGGACAACTTCATGTACAAGTAGTCTCAAATACAACATTTGCTCTATCTACCATATACATTATACATACTTGCTAGGGAAAACTAGTCTAAATACTCATTAACGGCACCTTTAAATTGAAAAAAAATTATGCGTCCCATCTATTTTTAAAATGGATAACTTCTGATTTATATCCATATAAAAGAACCTTAAGCCTGACAACTTTGCATCTGAGGAGAAAAATTAAGTGGTCTTTTAAACCAAGTATAGAATGGAAAAGCCACAACAGTTAGAGCGCCCATGAATAAAACTCAATTTCATTTTTTTATGCACTTTACTAATGTAAAATCTTGTTTTTGTTTACTTCTTATTAATCATGATAGCTACTGGCATATATAGTTTAAATATACAAGTTTGTTTATCTAATTTGTATACAACATAGTGATGTAATACACCAGTGGCGGCTCATTGTCAAATTATATGGTGGGGGCACAATTTAAGGTTTTGCTAAAATAAGTTCATACTATAAACTGTCAGTGGTAAAATGCAATGCTGACTGTATAAATACACTAACCTTTCTATTTGTAGGTGAATTCCATCCTTCGATCTTTTGCTTGAGAAAAAACATCAATAACTGGCTGGTTGAAGTCAGGAATCGAACGAACCATTTTACTTTCAATGGAAAGCATAGTCTAGGCTGTTGGTCTATCCTGGCTCATTGTATTTCTCAGGAATGTTTTTATGCGGTTTAAAGTAGAGAAGCACCTTTCACTTGCTACTGTCGACATTGGAATTGTAACAATAATGCTTAATAAATACACACATTCACGGAATGTTTCTTGCATATTATTACGCAGAAAAAGTTGCAAAAGCGCTGCAGCTCCATCTGGCACACGCAAGTCTACTGTTGAACATAGCACTTCAAGTTCAGTTTTGAGTACGGCTTTGTTCACTTTCGGGAATGTTTTTACAGTTGCCGCAAAATCCTTAACCGGAAACCGACTGCAAAATTTGATACCTGGAACAGTTTGGCAGCTGCTAAATGACCCGTGAAACGAAATCTTTCTTCTGCATTACATACAATAGTGTCACATGTCTCTAATGCAGCGATTCGTTTTCATTGCTCAATAGTTCACTGCCGCTTGGCAGGAACTGGAGTTTCGTCATCAGTTTCCCCTAAATCTGATCGAATTCTTTTAATGTTGTGAACAAAGTTTGATAAGAATTCAGACACTCGCACAGGGTCAATATTGCGCGTTTGGATTTGGGAGAACAGAATATCCACGTGCGGCATTACTCTGTGGAAGATGTTCAGCCAGTACACAAAGGTAGCATCGTTGAGCAATCTGATGAAACCAGAAGCCTGTCTTACAGTGTTTTGGTCGTTTTCTGTTTCGCAGATTGCTTGGAAACATTCGATAAGAACATCTCTATTTTCAAACACCGTATTAACTACGCGCACCTGAAAATTCCAATGCGTTGGAGCTGCTTTTGGTAAACGTTGCTTAACAACTCTATTTAGCACTTCTGTGCTCTTACTAGAACGGCTGAAAAATGAAGAAATGCCCTGAATATCACTAAAGAATATCTTCACTTCTGTGATGTGCGATGTAGCTTTCTGCATGGTCAAATTTCCAACGTGCGCATAACAGTGAACAAAATTAGCTTGAGTGTATACTTCTTTTATGCGCGCTTGTACACCAGTTTGCGCACCACTCATTACGCTTTCACCATCAAATGTTTGACAAAGTAGTTTTTCAGGAGTTTTATCTATTCCTAACTTGGTTCACTCAAAATTACAGAGCTTATACCTTCGGCCATATGACAGCGCTTGAAAGAAACCCCAAAATCGCTCATGTATTTCGCCATCAATATGATAGCGAAATATAAGCACCACCTGCATTTTTGTTGCATTGTCTGTTATCTCATCTGCTTGGATAGCTAAGTGATCAGCTGCATTAATTTCTTTCATTATGAAACTTTGACACACTGCGAGCATAGCAACAAGTATATCGTTTTGGATGGTCTTCGACGTACCCTCAAAAACAGTTGCAGTTTCTAAATGTTCTTTCATTGCAATATCCAAACTGGCTACGAAATCGACTAAACCGCGAAATATCCCAGCATTATCTGATTCGACGGATTCGTCATGGCCGCGGAGCGCAAGTTCAAACGCACCACAGAACTTCACGCAATCAGACCAGATTTTGTTAACCTTTTCATGCTGTTTACGAACAGAAGCTCTGTAGCCATTGTCTAATTGTATCCTTATATCCACCTCACCTAGAAGCGCGAGATCCATTTCATTATTTAGGTGTTTCTTGGATTCACTGTGTTTTTTTAGTTTCTCATTCAAGTGCTTTAAGTCTTTTACACCCGTTGTGCTCCATGCATCATCACCACAAAATAATAGAAAAACATTTCTTTCTTCGCATTCGCAAAGCCATTTTGCTTTATCACACATGCCACTATTAAATTTTCTGATAAAATTTCTAATTTTTCCTTCCGTCTGTTGCACAATAATTATGTCCGGCCGCGGCGGACCTAAAGCTTTGGCACCAACTCTAGTCTCGAAATTCAATTGTTTTCCAATTAATTCACTGACTTTATTCATATTGAGCTAATATTCTTCACACGAATAGAGCTAAACTCTAGAGAAATTATACTGTAATTCACTTTGAATGCTGTTGGGACCAATAGCGTAACACTCACTAATAAAGACGCCACAACACATGTAACGGTTTAATGATGTAATCAGAAGACCATGGTTTTCCCGTAGCCATTTTAAAGAAACACTTTAACATATGCAAGCACCATTAATGTATTAATCCGCACAACATGCGGAGAACCGCTAGTGATTTCGCACAATTAGTAACAAGAGTCATTTTTCGTTCATATTTAATGCGAGATCGCATTATCAATATCTGCTTAAATAGTTTACCTTTAAGGGAGCAATTTGAATGTTCCTGCCTATGCATTTATTTGTTAATTTAGAGGGATTTTAGGGACTGAAATTCTTCTCCCCCTTTGCTAAAAAGTTTTAAAAAGTAATAGCAAATTCTAATTTTAACTCCAATCACTGCACCTTAATATGTAAATATAGAATCAAGTGTTTTTAAAATATTTCAACAAAGGAATAATTTATATTTATTATTTTATTTTTTTGAACTTTTTTTAAAAAGTGGGTCCCTATGGACATGTCCTCCCTGAAGATATGCATCTGTGAACTATCACCAAAAATGCTGAAAATTTTAAAAATTACTATGAATTCTAAACTTAAAATGTTTTCCTACTTGTTGAACTTTATATAACATAAGCTTTAGACACGCAGACGCATGCTTATTAACAGGCACTCCCCACTTTAAACCGTATTTTCTCGTAATTTTTTCCCCACACTTTTCCACGCTCAAAATGTTTCACACGTTGCAATTTTCACTAATTTGATTCAAAATATTTACACTTTCAACCAACACCACATAAAACAAAATGACCATATTACTTTTTCAAAATAATGCTCTGATTTTTATGAATAAATTATAAAGTTTTGAAAACTGAAGAGTTTCGGAGAGTACGAAAAGTAATAATTTTTCTACACTAACTAGGGCTAATATAAAAAAAGTAACATGACAAATCTACTTCTATATTCATGTACTGTAAAACTAGATTTTTGTATAAAGATATTTTGAAAAATGCATCGTGTGGCTCATTTTTATTAGAATAATGAATTTATTCAGTAAAATATTACTATTTAAATCGCCTTGCAAGCTAGAATTTAGACACGTGACGAAAATATTTAATATTATTACGCTTAATAACGTATCTTATATATTGTGCATTTTCAAAATTGAACAAATGCATCACCTTAATATATTTATGGCTACGCTACTGTTTATACTCATGCCTGAAGTTCGTTAAACCTAATGAATAAGATTTGGGAATTCAAAATACATGCATATACTGTGTGAACTTACATTAGCAGGATTCCGTCGTCATCACAGCAGGTAATGCAGAGCTCCCAACAACTTGGCTGACTTGACAAGTCTCATATGTTAATCGTGTAAAAGTATCAACAACGTTATCAGCGAGGTGTTTATTGCAGAGCTGTGTTTAATAGTTGATAGCAGCTTCAGTTTGAAAGATTCATTATGAGCAACCTAGCCGTCAAAACTGCTCCACACGATCTAAATAGTTTGTGCATGTGTTACAACGTTCATGCTGTTTCTTTTCCTAAACGAAGCTCCCATTTCTCTCAATAAATAAATTATGGAAACTACCCATAGGCTTAACGTAAGGTACACTGCGATCACCATTTACTATCTTAAATATTTTCTTTCTCGCTAGTACGAATCCTACACTTTACAAAGCCGCCTATCTTTCCGAACACAATTCAGGATTTTCCCTCCTATGGCGAATTTTAACACTATCAACTTGTTTCTACGGGTTTGCGGTCTGCGGACATGTTCAACGTTAGCAACTGAAACACCTGTATACCCTGCAGTTAATTCCACTAACTTATTCACCAGCACAATCGGATTATTTTCATGAACTTATAATATACATTTAAAATATTTTTATCACAACTTCTTATCCATTTGCTCTTGGCTTCGTTGTTCTGAAACTCTCAGCAGTCAGCACTCTATTTTACTCCGTGTCACTTTTCACAGGTAAAATAGCCATATTTGTTAACGGCAGCTGCCATGGCGCGCTTACATGCCAACAATAATTTCAATACCTAATTACTTAATCATTGTTAGTTGAGCTTTCCCTCTTCTTAAATGACACTTAAAATGCAGAACGTTAGGAACTCAACATTAATCTTAACTCTAACGGACTTTAAATAGAAGAAATATTGAAACATCCTGGATCTATTTCGTCTCTCAGCTTTACGGAGATACAAAACACGTGAGTGAACCGCACTGATTGCAGTTGCTGTGATGCATGTTTCTCTTCTGCTGGATTTACCGAAAACCAACATTGTAAATTTTCACCGCATAACATTTTCTTATGTAATTAATTCGGGAGGTTTAGATATCGAATTTGTTTTCAAATAAAGAAGCCATTGAAACTATAGGTTCGTTTCTTATTTTTAATCTTATATATAAAGATATCCTTTGCTAAATATTTTGTCACGAACTTGGCTCCAACTTTAATTTTTGCTTGTTGTCGGATCTTGTTTTCTCTTTGCGCATGCGCGGCAAATGACCATGCAGGTCCACGTGCCCGAAGAGTACGTTCCCCTCTCAGCCTCCCTCACCCTTCACCAACAAACTAACTACATTTAAAAGCATTGCGTTCTTCTGCGCCTGCGCATAGAATGACCACAAAATCCTCTGTGTCCGAGAAATGCAGCTGGTTAAAATTACCGGCAGCCACTTTCACTACAACTGTGCACTGCTCAAAAACTTTACAGTTGGTTTACATTTGTACAAAAAATAGCTACATTATAGCATTTTGCTGAAAATATTATGAAGAAGTTATTTTTTAAAATGTTAGTAGGGAGGGCATGTGCCCCTCATGACCGGCCACCACTGTAATACACATTCAACTGTTATGTATTTGTAATATTAATTTGTTGAGTTGGTTTTTTAACACTACGTCACTGACATTTTTATATGAGAGACTGTTTCGGAAGCCTATGCTTTCATTTTCAACCTCATGGGTCCAACTGTTATGTATTTGTCTGCCTTCATAGCCATATTTCACAAAATGGCAAATATTAAATGTTTAAAAAATGTATTTCACAGAAATATTCTAAGGAGCTCTACATTTTTCCATTTTCTACCACATGCTTACACACAAGGTAGAAGAAATATTGCCTTTGACCCAAAAATTCAGTCTAAAAAGGTTAGCAAAATTAGAAAGTAAGGAGACATTTCAAACTTGCAAGAGGCCAAATGGCATTTGTGGAGGTTGTACTGCCATGGGATAAAAGATATTTAGCACTGCAAACACTAATTGCTTTCAGATTCAACCAATCACTCTGCATTGTGCATGTCATGAGAGAAGGGACTGCAACTTGATCTAAGGGATGATTACCATAAACAAAGTCAGATGGATTATCAGTTCATTTAAATCAGCAGGACCAATTTAATCTTACTTGCTGAGCTGCAACAGCAATTGATTCCATTCAATCCTACTTTGTAAATTTACATTGCCTTTTGCCATGTTCTAATGACATGGAGACAATCTTGATTGACATTTATACCTAAACATAGGTGTTCTAGCAAAGCCTTTCTTCCTTTTTACTTTCTCTATTATGTGTAGTAAGTAGTGTAATACTGTATTCTACAAAAAGTTGATAGGTACCAAGATTTCATTGGGAATACTCGTTTTCAGACTCCCTGAATTCCCAAAACATCACTTTCAGTAAAAAGATCTTGTGTGTGTGTGTGTTTGTCTTGAACAGCCTAATTCAAAAAATTAAAAATCGGTTGAATATCAAACATGGTATTCATGTTCCAAGGATCTGACATAATTTTTTAAAAATGGCTCTAATGATTATGATAAAATACTGTATAAAATAAGAACTGAAGCTTTCTTGGCGACGTATTAATTATTTCCTTGCAGGTACAAGAGAATATACGAGACCAAAATGATAGCCAAAGCTTTTAAAAGGTGGTAGCTAGAAGAAGAAATTGAAATTCCATTCTCTTTACATGACTAGAATGAGGGGATTGGTCGCCCTCCGTGGTGTAATGGTTACCATGCTGACTTCATATACCCAAGGTCGCAGGTTCAAACCCGGCGGAGGATGATGGATTTTTTCGGGTGTAAAAATCCTTAGCATAGCTTCCTTCGGAAGGGAAGTAAAGCCGTGGGTCCCGTGTCGTAGATTTACGGCACGTAAAAGAACCTCAAGCATGATAAGAGAGGCCTCAGAGCAAAATTAAGCGGTCTTCCACACCCAGTTTAGAATGGGACGCTGAGAACCACAGTAGTTAAAGAGCGTCCATAAATAACACGCCATTTCCATTTCATTTTGAGGGGGATGGGGGCAATAATGATTTACCATTCAAAATAAAGCATAAAAATTGGAAATTTATACCAATAGCAGAAATACATTTTTGTGTAGTAATATTTTGCCTGCTTGTTACAATTTACCAGTTATGCAAAAATCATTGAAAGAAAATTTCTATAAAATTAAAATATATGTTCCATTTGTCATAAAATTATGTTCAAACATACAGTATTTTTTTTCAAAATCTTCTCGGGCTTCTAGCCAGGTAAAAACTTGGCTTGACACCAACGTTTCGAAGAAGTGCATCTTCCTCGTCTTCAGGGTGAACTGAACGTTGGTGTCAAGCCAAGTTTTTACCTGGCTAGAAGCCCGAGAAGATTTTGAAAAAAAAATACTGTATGTTTGAACATAATTTTATGACAAATGGAACATATATTTTAATTTTATAGAAATTTTCTTTCAATGATTTTTGCATAACTGGTAAATTGTAACAAGCAGGTAAAATATTACTACACAAAAATGTATTTCTTGTTAAAGGACACAATTTATGTGATATACATACAGTTAACAATTTCCAAGATATTTCTGCTATTGGTATAAATTTCCAATTTTTATGCTTTATTTTGAATGGTAAATCATTATTGCCCCCATCCCCCTCAAAATGAAATGGAAATGGCGTGTTATTTATGGACGCTCTTTAACTACTGTGGTTCTCAGCGTCCCATTCTAAACTGGGTGTGGAAGACTGCTTAATTTTGCTCTGAGGCCTCTCTTATCATGCTTGAGGTTCTTTTACGTGCCGTAAATCTACGACACGGGACCCACGGCTTTACTTCCCTTCCGAAGGAAGCTATGCTAAGGATTTTTACACCCGAAAAAATCCATCATCCTCCGCCGGGTTTGAACCTGCGACCTTGGGTATATGAAGTCAGCATGGTAACCATTACACCACGGAGGGCGACCAATCCCCTCATTCTAGTCATGTAAAGAGAATGGAATTTCAATTTCTTCTTCTAGCTACCACCTTTTAAAAGCTTTGGCTATCATTTTGGTCTCGTATATTCTCTTGTACCTGCAAGGAAATAATTATATCTGCTAATCTTTATCTTGATTAGCATGAAGTACACAAATGAGCGCTTGTAGGTAGAGATCATGTGAATGTATGAGAGATTGGGACAATCAACTGGGTAATATCCCACTACATAGAAACCAAAGTGGTGTCTGCAACTGTGAAATCGTTGGCATCCAAACAGATTGCAATTGGTTCATTTTTTTTAACATAGATGCCTTTGATAATGATAATATACCACCCATAATTTGTAGGAAGATACATTCCATATTAACCAATAGACTGAGACTTGATGTATCTCTCACCCATGTTTTGGATCATAGCATCAACTCAATGATGCCAGTTTCTCACCATTGGATTTGCAGAAGATATTGCCACTAGTTTCTATCACTGTTCAATCTGCATTCAGCAAAGTTGAAAACATGACAATCCAAGTAAAACTGTGGTGATATGAGGAATCTACTCTATTTGGTACTACCATACCATATTCTTCTCATGCTAAAGCTTACCGGGATTATTTGGTCTGTATAAGCCCATTTGGCAAAATATCCATATTAATATATTGAATATAAACAACATACATCCTTTTGCTCTTATGTTGCACTGTATAAATGGCGAACAGTTAATTTAAGGCAGTGCAAAAATGAATTTAGGAAGTTGCAAAGTTGCAACCCCTACTATTCCACATCTGGTTTAAGGCATTAGTGATATTCCAAAGGTTAAAGATTCAAATTAAAATTCACCTCAAAACTACCCTGTGACAAAAAATTGTTTAGGATACTCAGTATGAAAATCAATATTATGAAACCAAGACAAAACTTTCTTATCCTAAGGGCAGGTTAAACCTGATGAAAATGATGGCTCTAAAACTGGATTTGGGGCAGGGGCTGGACCCTATGGCAATGGTACCAAGCTATCATTTAGCTTTGGCAAATATGCACTATATTAAGAGGCATTTTCTTAGATATTCAAATACTTTCAATAATCACTTGGTTAGGTAAAAGTAGATCTTAGAATCCAGAGTGTCTCTCACAATTTAGTTCACCTGAGGTGGGTCCCAGGGCATGTGGGGATTCTTGGTGATGAAAGGAAAATGAAACTGTTAAGAGGCATCTTTTATTGGACCTGAACCGTTGCTGGGGCTGTCATTAAGACTAGTTAAGCTGGCTATCAGGATTATCAGAGAACTTGAGAAATCTGTAGGGTTCAGGCACCCCAAAGCTCTGTTATAGAGATGGATAGGAGCTTGTGAGAACTACTAAAATTAAGCAAGGGAAATCTCTCATGGCCAATGAATCTCTTTACAGCATCTTAGAAGGCACCTATACAGAATGGGGCAACAAGTGAATCCTACCTCCAGATGGTGTCAACAGCTGCCCATCTATTGTGAGAGTACCAGGCATTTATTTACCAAAAAAAACCCTCATTTTTGGGAGTTCCAAAATTAGAGGAGCTTTCACATTTTTTCGCACCCATTACCTACATATTATACTATTTGCATAACAAATGATTCTTCTATCCATTTCACATTAATCACAATAAATGTTTGCCTAGTACCTTTTTTTTTTTTTTTTTTTTTTTTTTTTTCTCTTTTGGTAGTGTTTAATGCCTGCTTTTACTGCTCTGGCACTTGTTGAGGTATGACAGGTTGCTGAGTAGGTCTAGAGCTTGCACTTCACAGATACACAAAATTAGAGACTATGATTTTGATAGCCCTCAGTTATCTGAATCTCTTCTAACAAAGTTTCACTCAGATCATCAGAATATTTAGCAATTAATATTTACACAGCCTTAATGTTTGTTATCTGCAAGACTATTTACACTCTGAATTACTTCAGCAATTCCACAATTGTTAAAAAGCCTCTCCAGCACCTAAAACATGGAGCTTAGTTGACCCGCAATGTGCAATTAGTGACATTTTTAAATATCCTTTTGATGTTTTAGAATGCCTATCCATGTCATCCCCACTCTTTTCATTAAAGGTTTTCGTCCTTTTCCTCCCCTCTTTCTCTCAAACTCAGTATCTACTCCTACTTCTATTGGAGGTATTCTTTCCACTTGTGCTATACTTCCTAATCCATTCTTTTTTATAAACACTTAATACTGCTTATTTCAATGCCAAGTTATCTTTGATTGAAAAATCAAACTTGTGCCTAATTTTGACCATCCAAAAATTGGACCCCTTTAAAAATTGCACTTTTATTATTTTTTTTCAGAAAATGCCTGGGAAGAAAAGAAAGTGTTGGACAGAAGAAAACATTAGTGACAGTGGAAGCCATTAAAAATATAGAAATGGGTTACTTAAAGGTGTCCAAAATGTTTCAAGTGCCATCTACACTTCTAGATTATGTAAAGGCAAGGTAACTTGGAAGAGAAACTGGGTGCTACCATAGGCGGAAAATGTGTTTTGGGAAGCGATCTTGAAAAAGAGCTTTCCAAATATTGCCAACCAATGGATGATAGATTCTACGGACTATGGAGGAGAGACATTCGATTTTAGCCTATATGCTAGCCCGCCAAAATAATCTTAAACATCATTTTGTTCCAATTAAGCATATTGCTGGCAAAAAATGGCTGCAAGGCTTTTTAAAAAGGATCCAACTTATCTGTTTAGAAAAACAGCTTATCTCAATAGATAGGGCAAAGGGTTTCACCAAAGAAAAGGTTTACAATATAATAATCAAACATTGTGTGGCTGTATTGGCAAGTGTATCATTATTATAATAAAATGGGATTATCACAATATTACTTTTGTAATAAATAAGCCCCAGATTCTTAGGTTCTGTTCCATTTTAATCCCTGACCTCCTACACTCCAAACTTTGGTTTATTTTAATGTTTTCGTTAATGAGTAATATACTTCAATTTTATTGAGCCTAAATTGACCTAATAAAACCTATTTTTACTTTCTCTATACTCACTATGTACATAGTGAATAGAGAATGTATTGCACTCAACCAACAAATTTGATACCGAGATTTCACCGGAAATATATGTTTTAGGGTCCCCTGTATCCAAAAAAGTATTTTCAGAAAAAGGTCCGTGTGTGTGTGTGTGTGTGTGTGTGTGTCCGTGAACACGATAACTCAAAAACAAAAAGTCGGTAAAATACCAAACTTGGTATTTAAATTTAGTATCTTCCAGGGATGCGACACAAAGATTTTGAGAAAAATTCCGCCACCCCAAACTACCCTTTACATGGAACTTTTTTCGAAAATTTTGATTTTCTAAAAAATAGCTCTAACGATTTTGTTTAAATATTGTATATTAAAGTTATTTACCTGACAAATAAAACGTATATTTTGAATTTTCTGGGAATAGCCTCTGAAGACTACTTTATTCTGGATGAATGTTTCATAACTACCAAACCGTAAGAGATGGGCAAAAACTTAACCCACAAAAAATGTAGAGCACGTTAAACCACACAATTTATGTTATATACATTTTTTTTGTGGAGTTGATCGTTTTTAAGGTATTCCTTTTTCTTGGTTTCAGCTTTGAAAAACTTATACTTTTCTCATACAGGAATTTGTCAACTCCTATACATACAAACAAAGGAACATCAGTCACATAGTAACCAGCTTTGGGCTTTCACTTTAACCTATGGTACTCCCTTATTTCGCTTCTACTTACAATAAAGCAAGAAATAAGATTATTTCTGCTAATTTTTCTCAATTAGCATGAAATAAATAAAAGATAAGCTTATTAACAATAATAATTTACAGAGATATAGAGAAAGTCATGTGAATGGAACACATCAGCTTTTTGGTGATAGAACCTAAAAGTGCCTAATTTGGTTATTTAAGCAAATAAGAGTAGATTTATGAATATACAAGTATTTTTAAAACGAAGGGAGACCATTCAAATAAGGAAACTATTAAATACGAGGGCCGTTCAGAAAGTAGCCTCCGGTTGATTGCAAGAAATTCACCAAGTTAAATAAAAATATTTTAATATATACATCTTACAACTACATCTTTGCACTATTTTTCTACATAGTTTCTATAACGATTGAGGCACTTATCGTATCTGTTCACAAGCTTTGAAATTCCTTCTGCATAAAAATCACCCGCTTGTGCCTGGAGCCAGCCTGTGACCGCATCTTTGAGCTCTTCGTCGTCATCAAACCGCTGGGACCCGAGCCATTTCTTCATATGCATGAAGAGGTGATAATCGCTTGGCGCCAGATCTGGGCTGTAAGGTGGATGGTTGACAATATCCCACTTGAAGGACTCAAGAAGGCCTGTTGTTCTGCGAGGAGAGTGAGGACGGGCGTTATCGTGCAAAAAAACGATACCGAAAGTCAGCATACCACGGCGTTTGTTCTGTATAGCCCGTCGTAATTGTTTTAGTGTTTCACAGTACACGTCTTGATTAATGGTCGTCCCACGTTCCATGAATTCAACCAACAACACCCCTTTTGCATCCCAAAACACCGTTGCCATCAATTTTCGGGCAGAAAAATCTTGCCGGGCTTTTATTGGGTTGGTAGGCGAATTTGAATGTGCCCACATCTTTGATTGTTCTTTTGCCTCAGGGTTCACGTACTTAATCCAGGTTTCGTCCCCGGTCACGATTCTGTTTAACAATGGTTCACTTTCGGCCTCATAACGTGACAGAAAGTCTAATGCAGAGGCCATTCTTTGAGTTTTGTGGTGGTCGGTAAGAATTTTGGGCACCCATTGTGCACAGAACTTACGGTAACCCAATCTTGCTGTCACTATCTCGTACAAGAGAGTCTTAGAAATCTGTGGAAAATCAGTAGAGAACTCCGACATTATGAAACGTCGGTTTTCACGAACTTTTGCATCAACTGTCTGAACGAGTTCGTCCGTGACCAATGATGGTCTACCACTCCTCTCTTCAACATGAACGTTTTCTCGTCCACTTTTAAATAAACGTACCCATTCACGGACCACTCCTTCACTCATAACTCTTGGTCCGTACACGGCACAAAGCTCACGATGAATAGCTGCTGCAGAATATCCTTTGGCTGTAAAAAACCTTATAACAGCACGCACTTCACATTTGGCGGGGTTTTCTAGTGCAGTACACATTTCAAACGGCCACAAACACTAAACTAGCGCAGGTACAACTTTCACTCGACCACGGCTTGATGCCGACTGACCTGCTGAGTGTGTGAATGCACAGATGGCATCGCTACTCCCCCCACTACCCGCACTGTGACCGATCGGAGGCTACTTTCTGAACGGCCCTCGTAATTATATTATGAAATCTTGCGCAATACCTTACAATAATAAACTTTTATTAAACTGTCCACAATAATAAACTAATTAAAACGTGTGCCAATTTCAGTTATTTTCTAGCTATTGTCGAAAGAGGTGGTCAATGTCACACAGCATTTCTGATACGTGTGATGTTTACAAACCGCAGCAATAGGTGAAAACTAGAGGCAAATATTTTAATAGCGCTGTTGAGTAGTATGCATTATTGCTTCTTCCATTATAGGTAGTTTCTAACACAACATTTTTAAAATTAAGTGGCAAAATATTCAGTCTTATTGCTAATGGTGACGATAGCAGTCGTTTGCACCATGCCCATCAAGAAGTTCTCTGCTCCACGAGTGGATCCTGATCGACAAAAGCTTTTCTACAGATGGAAAGGTTATTTATTGTAACGCATGTCAGAAGCAGGTAGGTATAATTTCTTGTGTTATTTGTATTTTGGTAATTCTTCACCCGGCTATTTTTTAAAATAATACTGGAGTGCAATTTAAAGTATGCTCCCTTTAGACTCCATCACACATCCAAAATTATTTAATACTTATTTGCTGGTGGTGGGTATTTAAATTTACTAATTTCCTTGTTTACATTTAATTTACAAGTGCCAGCAGAAAAATGTTCTCACTTGGGGCAACATCGACAATCAGCAACTCATTCTGCAAATACTGTTAGGAATGAATCTCAAAAGAAGCAGAGTTTCTTAACATCAAAGCCAGGCAGTTCTAATGAAGCCAAAGCTAATTCATTTAACACGCATTTATGTGACGCTTTTACTCCTGCCGATATACCAATTGCTAAATATTGGAAAACTATTTTCAAGAATTTTGCAACTCTAAAGTACCAGATGAGTCCACCTTAAGAAAGAATGTATTGCCCCAGTTGTATGAGAAAGCTATTGAAGACATAAAGGCAGACATCGCTGACATCAACATTTGGTTAAGTGTGGACGAAACAACGGATGCTTGTGGTAGATAGTTGTGGGCAAACACTTCTGAGGAACCCAGTATGCCCCATGTCATCCTATGCAAGGAGCTTCAACAAAACCTACCACTCTACAATATCAATTGCAGTGACGGATGCTTTAAAGGTCATATGGCCAGATGCAGAAGGAGATGAAAAATTGAGATTGTTAATGACCAACAGTGCAGCTTACATGTTGAAAGCGGGTGTCTAAAGGCTTTCCATCCTCGTATGCTCCAAGTCACCTGTCTTGCACATGGACTCCACCAGGTAGCTGAAAAGATTTGGGAAGAGGATCCTACAGTCAACAAAATAATTTCTTTGGTGAAGAAGGTTTTCTTGAAAGCACCAAATCGAGTGGTGATATTCAGAGAGAAGTAACCTTCGATACCGCTGCCTCCACAGCCTGTAGTGACACGGTGCATCGAGAGGTAACTGATTCATTAAATGAACTTGATGAAGCCGCCACTGTAAAGGCAAAGAAAGCATTGCACTCAGGAGCAGCAGCAAATTACTTTCACTTTGAAAGAGCAATAAAGAATTGGAAGAATCATCTCTCCCCATGATAGAAGCGTTGCAAGTCATAGAGGAGGTAAGAAACAAAGTGGTACCTGGACCAAGTGGAGAATCTATAAAAAGAAGTTGGAAGCTGTTTTGGTGCGCAGTCCAGAGTTCAAGGTCATAGCAACAATTGGCCGCATTGTCTGTGGAGAAAAAGTGCAGAGCTCATTGAGTTTGGGAATAGCCAAGATGAAGTTTGTACCTCTTACCTCGTGTGTAGTGGAATGCAGTTTCCCCGCTTTCAAGTGCATTTTAACAGAAGACAGAAGGGAACTTACACCTCACAATTTATCCAAGTACTTCATTGTTCAGTGTCATACTAGGAGTGCAAAATGAGTACTGAAAACTTTTGCATTTGTAGTGTTTAAAATTAACAGTGTATTTTTACTTTCTCTATACCCACTATGCACATAGTGGATAGAGAATGCATTGCACTCCACCAAAAAATTCGATACCGAGATTTCACCGGAAATATATGTTTTAGGGTCCCCTGTATCCAAAAAAAGTATTTTCAAGAAAAGGTCCGTGTGTGTGTGTGTGTGTGTATGTGTGTGTGTGTGTGTCCGTGTGTCTGTGAACACGATAACTCAAAAACGAAAAGTCGGTAAAATACCAAACTTGGTATTTAAGTTTAGTATCTTCCAGGGATGCGACACGAAGATGTTGAGAAAAATCCCCCCACCCCAAACTACCCTTTACATGGAACTTTTTTCGAAAATTTTGATTTTCTAGAAAATGCCTCCAACGATTTTGATTAAAATATCATATATTAAAGTTATTTACCTGACAAATAAAATGTATATTCTGAAATTTCTGGGAATAGCCTCTGAATGAATTTTTCATAACTACTAAACCGTAAGAGATGGACAAAAACTTAACCCATAAAAAATGTAGAGCACGTTAAAACACACAATTTATGTTATATACATTTTTTTCGTGGAGTTGATCGTTTTTGAGATATTCCTTTTTATTGGTTTCAGCTTTGAAAAACTTACACTTTTCTCATACAGGAATTTGTCAACTCCTGTCAATACAAGCAAAGGAACATCAGTCACATAGCAACCAGCTTTTGGCTTTCACTTTAACCTATGGTACTCCCTTATTTCGGTTCTACTTACTATAAAGCAAGAAATAAGATTATTTCTGCTAATTTTTCTCGATTAGCATGAAATAAATAAAAGATAAGCTTATTAACAATAATAATTTACAGAGATATAGAGAAAGTCATGTGAGTGTAACACATCAGATTTTTACTTTCTCTATATGCACTGTGTACATAGTGTATAGAGAATGTATTGCACTCCATCAAAAAATTTGATACCAAGATTTCACCGGAAATATATGTTTTAGGGTCCCCTTTATCTAAAAAAAGCATTTTCAGAAAAAGATCTGTGTGCGTGTGTGTGTGTCTGTGAACACGATAACTCAAAAACGAAAAGTAGGTAAAATACCAAACTTGGTATTTAAGTTTAGTATCTTCCAGGGATGCGACACAAAGATTTTGAGAAAAATCCCCCCACCCCAAACTACCCTTTACATGGAACTTTTTCGAAAATTTTGATTTTGTCAAAAATGGCTCTAACAATTTTGATTAAAATTTCGTATATTAAAGATATTTACCTGATAAATAAAATGTACATCTTGAATTTTCTGGGAATAGCCTCTGAAGAGTAGTTTATTCTGGATGAATTTTACTAAATGTTGAATAACTGCTAAACCATAAGAGATGTACAAAAACTTACTACACAAAAAATGTAGAGCACGTTAAAACACACGATTTACGTTATATACATTTTTTTCGTGGAGTTCGTCGTTTTTGTGACACTTCTTATTTTGGTTTCTGCTATGAAAAACGTATACATTTCTCATACTGGAATTTGTCAACTGCTGTCCATACAAACAAAGGAACTTCAGTGACATAGCAACCAGCTTTTGATTATCATTTTAACCTTTGGTTCTCCCTTATTTCACCTCTACTTACAAGGAAGCAAGTAATATGGATATTTCTGCTAATGTTTTACTGATTAGCATGAAGGAAGTATAAGCTTTTTAAGAATAATTTGTTGCAGGGATATAGAGAAACTCATGTGAATGGTACACATCAGATTTTTAAAGTATAATATTAAGGCAAAATGAGTATACTCAGTTCTTTTGTACATGCAGTGTTGGAAATTAAATTATGTGTTTTTCAACTTTTGCACAGTAGTGCTTGAAATTAGTTTGCTTTTCAGTGCCGTACTATTCGAAGGTGTAATGAATTTGGTACTTTCAAATACATACTAAAGTTACAGTTAATTTAACTTTTTACAATTTAAAGGTAGTGTTTTAAACAAAGTGCCCAGTGATTTGTATGAATGTATGTGTGTGTGTATTAATGAACTACACCAAAATAATTTGCGAGATTGTGCACGTGACTGATATAAGTAATTTGAGATCGGCGATGCATGGTCCCCGGATAAACATAATGCAGCTACATAGCGTTAAACGTGTGGGTATCAGGTGCTGATAAGTTGGTGTTAAAGCAAAGCAGGTTGAAAAAATGGCTTAGAGTGTTTATAAAACTGCTGCGCTAATATAGAAATATCAATTTTTAGCAGCTCGTTACTAGAGTTCTCAAGATTTAATGTCACAAAAATCTATAAAATCTTAAACTAATATCACTTGACAGTGCGATACTGAGCTTTCATTAACTAAGTTCTTGGGGTAGCCTACTCTGGAGGCATTTTTTCAACTGTTCTTGTGGCTTAATGAGTAACATGGGAAGCTTCTATCCCAAAGGTCATGAGTTTGTCTCCTGTCAGAGAGTAAGGTTTTTTATTATTTTTTTTTTATTTCAGACAAAGTGCCGCGATATGTGAACGAGACCCGAACTCAGAAACTATCTTTCACTTGAAAGCCAATATCATAGCCACTACGCTAGAGAGGTACGCTGTAATATGTCCCTTCGTTTTTCATGTTATGCTCTTGAATGGTTGATAAATTAATCAGTGGCATATTGGCACTTCCGAAACTTATAACCGTTACTTCGACATTTCAATAAACAGGCCATAAGTCTATCTCAAATTACTTATTTAAGCAATCTCCATATTCTGTAAAAATATTTCGGTATAATTCATTAACGCCCTGTATATATATGCCAAAGATTCCATAAATTCCTAAATTCAACATATAAGATCCTATAAAATCCTAATACAGTGATACATAGAACGTAATTTTAACTTTTTGGAACCTAAAAATTCAGGGCTTAGTAATAAAACAATATTCATAGAGGTATGTTATCTTCAATTTTCCTTATGAAATAATCCTATCTGAAATTAGGAACCATACTATCTGAAATTTTGCATGCTTTTAGAATGCTGTTCAAAGTGCACACAAATTATAAAATATAATTTGTTGACTTTCACTACAAAAGGTTATATATAATTAATATCAATTATGTATTATTACATCAGTCATATTTAGAGAACTCTCAATTGATATTTAACCAATCATATCTTTAAATTTCCTTAGCTATGCAAAAATAGGGCACCTTACCATACTTAATAACAGCATTTACTTGATCAATAATCTTTTTTGGTAGTTTTCAGAGCATCTTAAACATTAAAAACATTATGTCCATTTAACTCTAAGTGACTGGATGCTTCAATTCTTGTGCTTCACTTATAGACATATCTTTAAAAGCTTCCACCTTGGTGGGCCTTCTAGCAAACAAAATGTATCTCAAAATTAAAGTATTTTGTTAGATTTTGAATCTAATAGGCATAACATCACAGAAAAATAAAAGGTAAATTGCTTTCCTTCTTTTTCCCTCCCAAGATCTTTTTTAAAACTTTTATCATAATTCAGACAGAAACTCATTCTGTGCTCTCCAGGAAAGATAATTACTTTTCTATTCCCTTCTTGGCAATTCTTTGCATATGCTGGATGTTCCATAAAAACAAAAATGGTTGAACTTGGCAAGAAGATCAAGACCCAAGAAATTTCCAAGTCAGGAGATATTACACCTACAGTCAAGTTTCTTGAGTTTTCTTCAGGAATTCTCTAAAAAATATCCTTCTACTTTATAGGGAGTTTCTGGAAGAAAGCTCTGCATCATGATGTTAAGGTATGCTCTAAAGTTACCACTGACACCAATTGCACTGGGTTACTTTAAAGGGCATCATTCCTAAATAAGAAAATAACACAGTCGCTCATATTTTACCAAGATAAACTTGTATTTGTCATACACAGTCAATTTTGACTTTATCAGCATTTTATTGTGGTAAAATATTTACCACTCGCCAAGGATTTAAATCAAATTGTCATGTATTAGGTCACCTTTATGGTGGTTTCTTGATCAATCAAATTTATAGTTTGTAAGTTCACCACTATGCACAAATGGTGTTGAATCATCTCATTGCCCATAGATGGCACAACTTGCAAGTTAGCCTTGAACCTTTTCATACCTTTTATGTATAAATAAACAAACATTATATGGGACCAAGGTAGTCTTGCTAAGCATTTTTACATCTCAAAACATCCATTACCCTCTACTGGATTTGAGCCTGTAACATTGGGTCGCTGAGGATTAGTTTTTAAAGAATTCAAAATGGAGCTTAATGGATATGAGTAAGGATCTATTGAAGAACTGCATGATGTTTACTTCAAAGTAGGGTCTAGTTAAAAAATGAAATGGTAACTGCAATTAATTGGCAAAGAACTGCCAATTCCCTACGGCAAGGAACCATCCCACATCCTTAGTAATCATCATTTTGCAGTGCTGCAATTTTATTTAACTGGAACCTTTCAAGGTGTGATGTTTAGGCAGAACAATAATATAATGCATGTTTTATATATCATTACACTCAATTGGCACCAAGTCAGAATAGCATCAGGAGGTGATTCAAAGCTCATGATTGCAATATATACTTCGCCAAATTTCCACTTTGTATCTAATGTCAACAGACATCTTTTCATTTTCAATTGTAGTTAATTATGAATTGTCGTGAGCTCTTGGAGATGGTTTACTGACCCCACTGCAACTCTCTGTGGATGAAGGGACAACTAACATTAGCCACTGCATCAACACAAGTCACCAGAGCAGAATAATAAAAAGAATGGTGTATGAAATTATGGTATTCAAATCAGTAAATGTGGTGACTGGAAAGTCTTGCTTACGATGAAAACTCTTTTTTAACCTAATTAATGCCTAATGAACCTGGGTTCCTTATCAGGATGCGGGAAAAAACATTTTCTGAGTAACTACTCACCTTAAGTGAGATTTGAACTTGGGACCTCTTGAAAGCAAGACAATTTTGGGTGTGACCAAGGACTCCAATCATCCTTTGGAACAAAAACACATTGTTCCTCTTCTTCTTTCAAAGTGAAATTCCATAGCATTTGAAAGCGAGAGTTATCATTTAAACTTATCAATTCCTTGGCTAACAATTGGTGTTGAATTCTCAGCATACTTCTGTACACCAAGCTTTGCATATATAGCTCATATACACAATTTAACAGAATTGCACTTATGTACTTAGATTGCAGAACAGCAATATTTTTAAATAAAACATCTAACATATTGGATAGGTAGAGTCAGACTGAAAAATTCAGTGCCATAGGCGGGATTTGAACCACAGATCTCCCATAGTATAAACCAGGAGATCCATGGTTCAAATCCTGGCTATGGCATTGAATTTTTCAGTCTGACTCTACCTATTCAATTTCTGTCTGACACATGGTTTCTGTGAGAAAACAATTAAAACTATCACATCTAACTTATGTTTTAAAAATTCATCAACAACAAAATCTGTCATAAAAGGAAAGCTCCACTGTTACAAAAACAACAAAGGGCAGAGGAAGTGCAGAGCAAATACTGGCAGCTGAAAAATAACCAATTTACCAAC